>LPNX010815387.1:5884-172851 GCA_001517045.1 Pseudotsuga menziesii | reverse complement strand
ATATATATAATTTTTAAATATTTAAATTTGAATATATATTAAAATATTTAAAGTAAAATATATGGGTTGTTTAGATAAATGTCTCCCCAGGTTTAAAGTTCATGATTTTCTCACGTCTAGGGTGTGGATTTTTTTCAATCCTCCCTGTATTCTCAGAGAATTGAAAAAAAATTGGGTAGCATTTCTCCTTGCCCGACACACATTTCAAAATTAAACCGACAGCATAAACACTGTCGGTTGATAGAAATATTTATACAAACTATAAATTTTAATTTTTTCAATTCTTCGTGTATTCTCAGAGAATTGAAAAAATTTGGGAAGCATTTCTGCTTGCCGGGCACACAATTAAAAATTAAACTGTCAACATAAACGCTACCGGTTGACAAAATATGTATAAAACAAAAAAATTAAATTTAAAATAAATAACAAATTTCAATTACGATTTTATTAAAATATGGCAGCATTTCTACTTGCTGGCACAGATTTCAAACATATTAGACAAAAAAAGCCTAAAAACATCAATAAAATTATTTTTTCAATTTCAAACTAACATTTAAAAAAAAACAGAGGAATGTTTCATTTAAATTTCAAAATAGAAGTTTTGGGTTTTACCTCTAGGATCCGACATCGTGGTGGAAGGCGGAGGTGGGCGTCCCTTGCGCACGAGATTGGTCGAGGTTTCTCTGTCACAGCTCGATCAAGAGGTTGCAGTGTGGAAAATGTGGAATGGCCACGGCTGCTTATGACCTTTTTTATAAAAGAATTTTAACAGGGACCTGGATTGAGGTTTGGAGCTCGATCAAGGTTTTGTTTAACCCTCAATCAAGCTATTAGTAGCTCGGTCGAGGGTTTATCAAAAGCTCGATCGATGGTTTGACAAAACCTCGATCGAGGGCTTATTAAATCCTCGATCAAGGTATTAGTAACTCAATCAAGGGTGCACACTTTTCTTTTTTCTGAAATCGCTTTTCCAAAAATTCTTACCCACCTCCATGAATTCACCCATATGCATGCAAGAATATGGTGAGAATCTGAATAAAGATCAAAGACTCATGAACATAAATGTTTAAAGAATGATTAAGACAATAGGTGAACCTATTTGATGTTAATTTTTTGCATGTTGTAATTATTAAATATGCAATAAAAAATAAATGATTGATGTTTAAAAGAAATTTCCTAGACTCAAGCATGAAATATTGAGTGGAAAAGAACCTCTTCTCTTAGTGAACACCAAGGGGAAAAATTGAGGATCCAGCTCTACTTTGCTAAATTACCTTTTCTTGGAGTCAAGCAGGAGTCTAGGTGGAAAAGAAATGCCTCAACTCAAGTGAGGAGGCTCAAGAGGAATTGTGAGAGAGTCTGTGATATCGATGGAAAGACCTAGGCACAAATTTTGACATCTGGAAAACATGACGTTGTTTGATGTTTTTGAGGGGAAAAATTTTGACTAGAAATCAAAAGGGAGAGTAACCTCAAATTTTATCCTGTAAGTCCAATTGGTGTCAGTGACTCGAGAGAGAGAGTTCTATGTTCAGCAGAGAGTTGTTAAAGATGAAAAAATCAAAGAAGATTTTATCAACAAAAGTGTTGTTGAGAGTTGTTCAACTTCATGATGAGAAAATAAAACAAATATTAACGGTTTTTTTCTAATAACTAGACTATTGAATGTCTTAATGTGTAAATGTTATGAATACTTAAGTAGGAAAAAAAATTTCCTCAAGGGAGAGGGTGAATGGTAAATTTTAAAAAGGTTACTTCTTGAAATTATGTGAAATATATGATTTTAACTTGGGAGTGAAAGAGATTTCTATCTCAAGTTGAGGACTAGTTAAAGCATCCAAGTACTGGAGGTAAAGGACGTCCTCCAAAAAGATAAGTAGATTGGAATTATTTATGAATTTTTTTGAAGGTAATCCTGTATTAGGTCTTCTTATGATTATAAAAGCCCAAACAAAGTCTAACTTTATGTTCCTTAATTGAAAATGTTGTGTTGCAAAAAGGACTTGTTGTTTATGTTCTAATTTAGATTATGAATTAAGGAAATGTTTACTGAAATATTTTTTTTGGAAGACCTGGTTTTGTTGCACAAAGGTGCGGGTTGTGAAGGATAAAATCTTGCGGGAATCACAAAAGAGTGAAGATGATCAAAACAAAGAGGGAAAAGAGAACAAACGATAAACTCAAGAGTGAAACACAAACCCTTTATGAATATGTAACACTGAGTATGGTGTTAATTATAAGGGGGAAAGGATGTAACAACCCCTCAATATGTGACTGGAAACAAGAGTGTAAGTAAAATGTAGTGTAAGTACTATCATAGCATCATCAAAATTATAGATGAAATTAATATTGCTAGGATACTGGAAGCGTGCACGATTAAAATGATGATAATACATATGTATGGGTGATTACATAGAACATATTTAGGTTATAAAAACCTTTAATATATATGTAGTTCCCCATATTTTGACTCACGCATATTTATCACTCAGACTTATTACACTGTATTTACTTATTATCTGTGGACTCAACTATACTTCATTAACTATATTTTGGCATGTTATATGTGATTATTTACTGATGTTATAATTTTATCAGGATTTTGCTCTAATTATGATATTATGATGTTATCATGCTTATATTTATGCTTTGATTATGATGTTACAACGATTAACATGCCTATGTAGATGCTTTGATTATGATGTTATGATGATTATCATTTATATGAAATTATTGTGCTTATGCGATTACCATGTGGTCGTCATCATCAGATTCATTTATGGAGGAAGGGCTCATAGGCCTTCCATACAAGAGAAAGGATATCACCCGGTGTAAGCCAAACCCTTTCCATGGAACTTAGCTCGATTTGCAGGTTGCAGATCTCCTCCATCTGGAAACGATTGTAAAAAAATAATGAGATATTGGCATGTGGGCATGGAAGGAGTATCACCTTTTTAAAATCCATCCTTATTCAGCTGAGGACTCGTGGATTACTAGCACATGAACTTCATGCAGGGGGAGCCTCATGCATGTTCCCACGTGGCTTACATGCACCATACCTTCACATGAGTAAGGTAGGGCAGCCTTTTGGAAGGTGGATATAATTTTATGTAACTTTATATTTTAATTGCTAGTTGGAGCTTCGATGGAGGGACTCACTCTGACATCTCACTGGATTGGATTGAAAGTGACAGATACCGACTTAAGTTGGAAATTTCCACACAAGCAGCTCAAAGAAGTCACTCGTACAACTCAATATTCGATTGGATGGAGCCTGGAGGGACTCACTATTTTAAATTACACCAATATTTGAGCACTATTAAAATTTGAAAATTATAAAAGTTATTAATCCTTTTATAATTAATTTAATTAGTCTATTATTTATTTTAAATAATTTATTATAAATTATAAATCCTTAAAGTATTTAATGTATTAATATTTAGATAATTAATAAATTTTACATCTCATTAATTTAATATATGTATATTTATATATTCATAAAAATAATAATCCAACGCCTCTAGTTGTCTTTTCTCCAGTATTGGAAATGCAATTGAATCCATGATCAATTGTAAAATTATTATCATTAAAACAGATTTAAAAACGCATAATGTTAAATTTTATTTTTCTTTTCGAGGGGAGTTGGGGATTTGGCATTCCCAGGGTTTAATTTGGTAGTTTAGTATTGCTTTTCCAATATGCAGAAGCCTTTGGAGCATTTTGTCAGTATGGTAGATTTTAACATGGAGCAAACTGATAAATATTTACTTGTATATACTTTAAAGTACTTATATATTTTTCTTAGTATTAATTCATAGAAATAATCAGTTTAGTTTCCTTTTGTAGACATTTAAAACATACATATAAATGCATGGAGATTTTTGTTGATAAACTATACTAAAACAACTCCTTCAGTTAGGTAGGCTTGTTTTGGCTACATCAATTCTATTAAATTCAATTTAATGTTTAAACTCCAAAATTGTTCCTCATGATCCCATGCAGAGCAAAACGTGTATTTGTTTGCACTAGCATGTATCTGTTTGCAATGTTTTACATGTTTTCATTTTATTTTATTTTATTCTTTTACAAAAATTAAATTATAAAGATAAGTGTGTTGTAAACCACACCTTGTCTGGTTCATTGAAAGAGCTAGCTATCTCTTTGTGCGCTTTAAATAATTAATTTATTATTAAATTAAAATTAGATATTATAAGTGGTTTGTAATTTAATATTTAAATTAGATGCTATGTTCACATAAGTTAAGATAAAAGTTCTCATTAAAATAGATGTTAGGGTAATTAAATGTAGTATTTAATGTGATTTTGCTTTAATCTAATATTAATTAGTAGAAATAGCATTTAAATGTTAAATGTTGGGAGTTGAATGTTAATTGTAAACCTAACAATATAGATAACATTAAAATTTAGATATGGTAACGTTAGTTAGTGTATGTTATTGGAAATTCAAGTATTAAACTTAAGGCATTACCGAGACTTTGACTGATAGTCGAAGAGGCGAGATGGATGTGAAATAAGAAAAACAAGACACTGTTGAGACTAGCATTACGAGATGAACGTTAAGGCATAGATTAAACCCCAAGACGAAATCGTTTAATGAAAGTGACTATGCAAGTTTTACGCAAATATTGACAATTTGTCTCTATGCATAAATATAAGCATTGCATAACTAAATTTTATCTCTGCAATTATTAGATTGAGATAATAATGGAATAATGCTATTGAATATGGTAGGAATTATCATGGTTCAAACATGCAGAGGTCGAGGTCGAGGTCAAGGTCGAGGTCGAGGTCAACCACCCTCACTGCCACCACTGACACTGCCAAGGACAACCTCGAGTCCAGATATGGGGGTGATATTGAGATCCTTGGAAACCATCATGGCCACACTAAACAAACAGATAGAGAGGATCGTAGAGGTAGAAACAACACAGGTGAGCCAAGAAAACTCTGAGAGGGCACAGGGACCAAGGAAAGAACCGCTTCAGGATATTTCTAAAGAGCTGCAGAAGATCAAAATTCTTGAGTTCTTAGGAGGATGACCGGGTAAGCACACCGAAGCGTGGATTGAGGGTATGAAGAGGTGCTTCGCACTAAATGAGTATACCTTGAGTTCTAAGGATAGAATGGCCATCTTCCAACTAAAGGGTGATGCCCTAAATTGGTGGTCAGACCTTGAGAAACAATTGCATCTTACTCCTTTGTCTGTTTCATGGGAGTTATTCGAGGAGAGGTTCAACATGAAGTATCTTCCGACTTATTACAGGGAACAACAGGCAGGTTCCTTTCATGCTTTGGTATAGGGAAACATGACGGTGGAAGAGTATGAAGCTAGATTCATGGAACTGGTAAAGTATGTTCCATACTTGGACTCGGATGATCGACAGGTGGAGCAATTTGTGTATGGACTCAACTACAAGATCAAGGCCGCAGTACGGATGTGGAAGCCATCTTCAGTTGCCATGGCAATTGAGTATGCTCGCTATGCTGAGGACATGTCAGATGCAAAGGGAGGAATAAAGTTGATAAGATCCAATTAGTATGTTACAGGGAAGGCCCCACGATTGTACTTTAGAGGAGGACAATCTAGACCTCCTCCTTATGGTAACAGGTTCACCCCGAGAGGTAACACTTCAGTTAATTCAATATCGCAGGCTTCATCAACAAACCATGGGAACTGAGGACGAACACAAGGAAATTCCTATAGAGGATCAGGAGGTTTTAGAGGATCTAGGGGAAGGAACACAACCCAGAGGACTCCTCCCAGCAACATGTAAGCACCACCTAATGTCTCTTGTTGGGGATGTGGAGGTCCTCTTTTTCAGCAAGATTGTCCTAAGGGGCAGACCAGCAACAGGAAGAAGGAATGAAAAGCATCCATGAGCAATTCTGATAACACTCATCAGATTCATGCAGCTGTTCACAACCACCAGGCAGAACATCAATCCATCGTAGTAGAATCCACTGGTAAAGTAAACAATGTCAAACTTAAAATTTTATTTGATCCTGGTGCAACAGATAGTTTTATTTCACCATATGCATTAGATAAATGTGGGTTGGCAGCCTGCGAGCATGATGATTTTGAATCGGTCGAGATGGCTTTAGGGGTTAAACAAGTAGTAGGTCTTAAGGTAAGGGGGTGTCAAGTTGACTTAGGAGTATGCACCACTAAGTTGGATGCTTATGTCACCAATTTGGGCACCTATGACCTCATTGTAGGCATGGATTGGTTAGAATACCATAGAGCTTTCATGGATTTCTATGCAAAGAAATTCTTGTGCCTTGATGATGAGGGTCGAGCAATTCAAATCCAAGGTCGAAAGAGGAAAATATCCCTCTATTTCATCTCCGCGGTGAAAGCTAAAAGGTGTTTAAGACAAGGATGTCAGTTGTTTGTAGTTGAGACGGTGAGCGATAGTAAAGGACCTTCCTTGAATTCTTACCCAGTATTATCTGAGTTCAAGGATGTCTTTCCAAAAGAACTTCCACAACTACCTCCAAAACGAGAGCTTGATTTCACAATCGAACTGAAACTTGGTGCGGAGCCAATCTCGAATACTCCTTATAGAATGACAACCCCTGAGCTTCGAGAGTTACAGATCTAGTTAAAAGAGTTGCTAGACTTGGGACTAATTAGACCTAGTATCTCACCATGGGGAGCACTAGTGATATTTGTTAAGAAGAAGGATGGATCTTTGCGACTGTGCATAGATTATAGGGATTTGGACAAAGCCACAGTGAAGAACAGGTATCCTATACCAAGAATTGATGACCTATTTGATCAGATGAAAGGTGCATCAGTATTCTCTAAGATTGATTTGCGGTCGGGGTATCACTAGCTTAGGATTAAAGAAAATGACATTTCTAAGACTGCTTTTTGAACTTGATTTGGGCATTATGAGTTCGTAGTAGTACCATTTGGTTTGACCAATGCTCCAGCAGTATTCATGAGCCTCATGAATAGTGTCTTTCAGAATTAATTGGACCACTTTGTTCAGGTATTCTTAGATGACATTCTTATATATTCTAAGAACGAGAAGGAGCATGAGGAGAACTTGCGGTTAGTCTTAACTTGCTTAAGGGAACATAAACTATTTGGTAAATTGTCAAAGTGTTCTTTCTTCCAAAAGGATATTCACTACTTAGGGCATATCATCTCAGGAGAAGGGATCTCAGTGGACCCAGAAAAGGTGAAGGCCATCGAGGATTGGCCAATTTCGAAGAATGCACATGAGGTGCGTAGCTTCATGGGATTAGCAGGGTATCACCGAAGATTTGTGGAAGGATTCTCCAAGATTGCAAAACCCATCACCACCTTGCAGTGAAAGGGAATCCGATATGAGTGTACCAATGAATGTGATGTCACTTTTGCTGAATTAAAGAGATTGCTGACAAGTGCACCAATATTATGGGTACCAGACATGGATAAAGACTTCATGGTATCTACCGATGCCTTGAAGCAAGGGTTAAGAGCAGTTCTAATGCAAGAAGGCGGGGTAATAGCTTATGCATCTCATAAGTTGAAGCCTCATGAGGAGCAATATTCCACACATGATCTGGAATTGGAAGCAGTAATGCTGGCACTAAAATTATGGAGACACTACCTGGTTGGAAGAAATTTCACACTTAAAACCGATCGTCAGAATTTGCAGTATATTTTTACAAAAAGGGATCTGAATGCTAGGCAACGACGATGGAGTGAGTTCATGAGTGAGTATGAATTTGGTATCTCATATATCAAAGGAAAGGAGAATGTGGTGGCAGACGCTCTAAGCCGAAGGCCGAGGATTTTCTCCTCAATCCCCTTGAGAGTGGATTTGAAGGAGAAAGTGCTCAAACAACTCTTGGGATATGGTTGGTATATAAAGGTAACCTCAGATATTCAAAGTGGGAAGAAGTGTGAGTCGAAGTATTATGGGTACCATATTGAGGAAGATGGGTTGCTGTGGTACCAAGGGAGGATGTATATCCCTAAAGAAGGTGATCTCAGGGAAGCAATCCTTAGAGAGGCCCATAGGGCACATTATTGTGCGCACCCTGGAGTGAAGAAGATGTATGCAAACATGAAGAAGCTCTTCTTTTGGGCTAGTATGAATCGCGATGTAATGGATTTTGTTTCAAAATGCCTAGGATGTCAGCAAGTCAAGGTAGATCATCGACACCCAGTTGGTCTCTTACAGTCTCATGATATTCCTGAGACTAAATGGGAAGTCATTTCCATGGACTTCATCGTGGGATTTCCCCTCACATCCTCGAGACATAATTCTATACTCGTGGTGGTCGACAAACTGACCCAAAGTGCCCACTTCATTCCAGTGAGAGACATTTATGATGTGACGGATGTAGCAAGGGTATTCATAAATGATATTGTACGCCTTCATGGAGTTCCAAAGAATATAATTTCTGACCAAGACCCCAAGCTTACCTCCATATTTTGGACAAGCATGCAGTCAGCATTAGGGACTCAGCTGAACCTAAGCTCAACTTATCATCCCAAGACATATGGGTAGACAGAGAGGGTGAATCAGGTGATGGAGGACATGCTTAGGATTTATGTTATGGATCAACAGACACAGTGGGAGAAATATCTTCCTCTAGTGGAGTTTGCATATAACAACAGTCATCACAGCTCCATTGGTATGCCTCCATACCAAGCATTGTATGGGAGACCTTGCAGGACTCCACTCAGTTGGGACAGGTTGGAGGATCGTGTTTTAGTCAAGACTGAGTTGCTTTAGGAGATGGAGGAGCAAGTGGTACAGATCAGGAAGCGGCTTAAAGAAGCACAGGATAGACAAAAGAGTTATGCTGATGCACACAGAACTGATAGAAGTTATGAGGTAGGGGATCGTATATTTATATGCATCCGACCGAATAAAGTACCATTCGATTTGGAAAGGGAACAAAGTTATCACCTCGCTTTATAGGGCCATTCGAGATTCTTGAAAGAATCGGACCGGTAGCTTATCGTCTTGCACTACCACCCCACTTGTAGAGAACTCATAATGTATTTCATGTTTCAGTATTGCGACGTTACATAGCCGATGAGTCTCACAAGATTCATTGGAAGGAATTGCAAGTCTCGGACGAGGGAACCTTCACAGCCGAACCATTACGTATACTGGATCATAGGGTTCGACAGCTCCGTAGTCAACATGTGGACCAAGTTAAGGTCCATTGGGACAAGTATAGCCCAGGATCTGCTACCTCGGAGGACACAGAGACTATGCATCGAGATTTTCCCTCACTATTTTGACCATAACTTCAGGATGAATTTTCCTGAAGGGTGGTTGTATGTAGTGCCCCATATTTTGACTCAGGCATATTTATCACTCAGACTTATTACACTGTATTTACTTATTATCTGTGGACTCAACTATACTTCGTAAACTATATTTTGGCATGTTATATGTGATTATTTACTGATGTTATAATGTTATCAGGATTATGCTCTAATTATGATATTATGATGTTATCATGCTTATATTTATGATTTGATTATGATGTTATGACGATTAACATGCCTATGTAGATGCTTTGATTATGATGTTATGATGATTATCATTTATATGAAATTATTGTGCTTATGCGATTACCATGCGGTAGTCATCATCAGATTCATTTATTTCATAACAAAAACATATATTTGATTGTAATCCTTGATATGATGTGATATGTATGATGTGGTACATGGGCACCCATCCATGATGCAATTTATTTTATGATTTTATGTGATGAAAGGAAATAATGTTGATAATATGGACTAGCTATTGATTTAATATTGTTATGAATGCATGTTTGCATAGTGCTAACCTGCAGGGTACAGGGGCTATGTGATAGCCAAGTGTGTGATGTAAAGTATGAATTAATACATATCTTGAAGAGAGCCTTAATTTCCAAGTGATGGTATGATGACACATACCAATAAACTCGATAGCAATGCAGTATGGTTTTATGGGGTATATACCCAGTATGTTGAGAGGGATGGATGTATTTCCCACCCTATGTCACTATTATACCCGAGTTCATGGGAGGGCAGTGCTGAGACACGCTCCCCAAGTTGTTGTGATGACGATGGTCGAATTCCTACTAGGAGAGGCTAGGTCCGCTGGTTAGCTGATGCTACCGCTCTTAGGTTCTGTGTGGGAAGGTCAGTACAGCTGGCATCCACTTTGTACTAGCAGAGGAAGGAAAGAGAGGATGTGGACGTAGGTTAGATGGTTTGACATATTAGTTATTATTGTTGAGTGTTGGACATTTATGATACCGGATTAGTGATGGTAGGTACCAATCTTAATTGACTGATTAATAAGAACATAACTGTTAAATAACTCTGAATGTCAAAGAAATCATATTATATATGTATATTTGTCTTGTTGCATGAAATATTATTTGTATCAACTAGAATTTAGGTGTTTTGGTTATAGTACATGTGCAGCCTGTGCATGTACTGGCCATGCATGCACACCTCACACATGCACGCTAGTATGAAATATTGATTGAAAAACATTAAATAGTTGGATGGGTTAACTAAGTAATTGTGATTTATTTAAACCTGTAAATGTACCTTATTTATTAAGAAACAATGTGCGAGGGGACTTAACAATAAACATAAACATGTCGATGTTATCATTTCAATCAATTAATAATAATACTACAATTAATTATTTATTGGTTAATAATATTAATTATTATTTTATTTCTGTTATTATTATCTATTATTATTAAGTACTTAGTATTAAGTTATTAATAACATATAATAATTAACAATACTATTATTACCATTATTTTTACCGTTCAGCATAAAACTTAAACAAACAATATTGGTAAAATTTTATGACAGTTGGTTAGGTTTTAACTTTACACGTTCAATTCAATAGGATAAGCATTTAGTAATTTCCCACCATCTCATCCGGGGTGAAGAATTGTACATTTCAAGAAAAATTAGTTGCGTACAACGAATGTCTTAAATAACCTGAACTAGTTGAACTGCCCAAGAAAGAACTAAATAACACTTATTATTTTAAATATGAAGGAGGCGGTGGAAGAAAGGAGGGGAAGGAGGTATAAGGAGGGGATCAAATGGTTGAAGAGGGGGATTTTTTTTGGAGAGTATTTCAGGGAGAGAATTTTTATAGAAGAAGAGAGTGAAGAAGGTGATGGAACAGTAAGGGAAGAAAACTAGAGGAGGGGGTTAACTCAAGGGGAAGAACTACACTCTCAAACAAGGAAGTTGCTATCGGGTTTATCGGCACGTGGGCTCGGGGGCTAGGAAACCCGTCGGTTTCCTAGGGCCAGCAGGTTCAATGCTGGTCAGAAGGGTGGATAATCCGAATTGGCATCAAGGCTTAGACGAGGCTCAGATGAGGGAGAGGCAAGGCTACAGGAGCAATATTTCAGGGACTATCTTCAGCTTACTTAAAGTTTAGGTATTTTTTAGTGTAACCCTCACGTTAATGCATAAATAAACGAATCCTGAAAATTAGAGTAAGAATAAATGTCATTTGCTGTTACATTTTAGGACTTGGTGCTCTGCCGGGCAAGCAGAGCACTACAGTACACACACACACACACACACACACACACACACACACACACACACACATTGGAGAAGAAAGTTCAACATAATCTAATCTATCTTGACTATATTACTTTTTAACTTCATAAATGAGTAAGTTGGTGGCGCGATTTCTCCTTGGAGATAATAATGGGATTTGTTCCCCTAGTAAGAGGTGGGTGAAATTTTCTCTGCCACTTGTTTCCTTTTGGAAGAAAAGCATGGGAACTTTTCCGTCTGTCTCATGGAGGAGAGAAGAGTCTTCCTTTTTAAATCCATCATTTTTTTGAGAGGAAAACACACCACAAATGGGAAGATTGAAAATCATACCTTGCTCTTAACGGCTCTGCTTTCAATCAATCTGGGATTGATATCGGTAGCTTCAGGTTTTCTTTTCATCTGCGAGGTGTCATTCATTTAGCTTCGCAGGCCCCCGAAGATGGTGTTCCCCAACACAACACAAAAGTATATATTTTTAAGAGGATGAGAAGTTTGGATAAAAGTTTTGAAGGTAACTTTTGTTTGCCTGTTTCTTTTGAAGTGAATTAAATATTTTTCTTGAAGTTAAAATGATAAGCTTAGTTACTAGTGAATTTAGATGATCTAATTATTCAGGATCGCTAACATTGTCTGGTAAGTGTATCTGTTTGGATACGTTATTCTGATTATAATGGTACCTAGGATTTGTTTGCTTGTAATCTGAATTATATTGTCTGCAGTTTCATTTTGAATGCCAACGTTCCCTTAAACATTAAGATATGAATGTATACAGGGACACGATTCCATTTTTGGGATGGAGTTAACTGCATGCGATTCCAGTCTATGATAGATTTTAATCTAAACTCTTATGCATGCATGTTTCGTATGGTTTATTGTGGAATGAGATATAAATAGATTCTTGATCTGAATATAATGTTATTTGAAATTTCTCCATTTATGATTTGAATGGATGATTCCTATGATGAGAATGATTTCCATCGTTTCTTTTTTAAACATCTCCATTCTTCGTAGTTTTAAAATTAATTCCAACATTGGTTTTTTTATGCCAAGATGAGTGTATTCTGGTGTTTGTTTTGATTCCTGCATGTTGGGTGAGGAAAGGGAACAAGGAATAAATAGAAGTGCAGGTGCAGGAAGGAAAAGTAAGTGCACGACATATTAAAGGAAGGTGAAGGAAGGAAAGGAAGTGTAGAAGAGAGAAAGTTGCGACAAGGAAGAGTGCAACGAATGAAAAGATAATATATAGGTGTGTAGAAAAGAAACGGAAATAAAGCAACAAATCAGGAAAATTGTGCCTACTAAAGTCGGCATAAGCTGGTGGATAGAGCACATATGAAGGAATCTTTGTAAGCCAAGTTGATAGCACCTTGTGTCATTCTATGATAGCTTGGAACCATTTTTTACGGTTGATTACAACCTGTAACAAACACATTGTATGGAGTCGACCCTACACGGTCTTGTAGAAGTTATAAATAGAAGGAACCCATTTTGTATAAGGGTTAGAAAATAATTGAAGATTAGAGATAAGTCTAGTAGTAGAGTCATAGAATGTTATTGAGCCGCAAAACCCATTTTGCAGAAGGGTTTCCAAATAGTAGGTGTTATCTCCTAAAATAACTATGTCAAATTTTTATTATTTTAGGTGATAGGATCGAGTCAAAAAATTTCCTTCTAAATTTTTTAGAGTCAATAAGGAGGTCCTCTTTCCTAGTGTATAGTTAAAAATTTCATCCTTTTAAGTTTTGGGCTTCAAAATTCAAAATATTAGATTTCGGTAGCTAAGCTTGTCTGTGAAAGGTTAGTTAACCGCCGAAACAGGTCATTTTCAGCAGCTAAAGCACGAAACAGATAGAAGGCTTAACTGCCGAAAATCCGTTTTTCCAGAAAAAAACTGCCTTTGGTAAAAATTGTTTTTCTCGGCCGTGGAATGTCTGTTTGGCACGTTCAAATGGTCGATTGATATCTAAAAATCATAAGATATCCATTGGTGCAATCAGATTTGGTTTTAGAGATCAGGAAGGTATTCAAAATTTCCCCGCAATATCACGTGTCAGAAAATGCCTGCAAAAGCTATTACAGGGCAGCAAGCTAATGTTTTTGCCAGATCGGCATTTTCTGAATCCAAATGGTTTGAATTCAATTCTAATGGATAAATGGTGAATTATAAAGTTAGATTTGAATGCTATTTGTGTGGGTTAAGATCAGAAGAGGTTATTCAAATAAATTTGGTGTCTTTTTCAAAGGCAAAAATATAGGATTTTTGGTCAACTCAGCAAATTCGAATTCTATCTTTTGGAAGAGTCATCAACAGCCTTGGGAGGCTTATCTGCACTACATCAAGACTTGATCTTCTCCTATTTTGATTTGATTTTCCATTTTTAGAATTCCAGATCCATTTTTATAGGATCTCATCTTACACTTGTTGGTTTGACTATTTTTGGCAAATCTGATCCATTTTTCATGGATCTAGATTTGATCTTGTAAGGCTATAAAGTCAAAGACATTTGGAGAACAATGGGTTCAAACTTGGAGAGAATTTGGCCTATGTACTAATTTCTTATCCTAATACAAATCACAATCTTCTTTTGCTACTGTTATCAGACTTTTTTCATCTATCTTTCTGTTCTGTACTCTGTTTAAGTTTAGCTCAGCTTTATGCTCATGAACTTGAATGAAGGAATTCCTTACTGTTTAGTATGACCCTGCATGCCAAATGTACTTGGTTATCTAACCCTGCATTCCAAATGTACTTGGTTATCTGAATAGTATTCTTCATACCTTTCTTGTTATATTGCATCTGATTGACAGTTTCTAAAAGCACTGGTTCATTAAGATATTCTGATAAGTAAATCTCCTCATTGTGCTTTCTTGGTATCCCATTGATCCACCTATTGAAAAAAATTCATTTCTTAAGTTACCAAGCATACTTAGCCATAACCACTAAGTATTTTCTTGGAGTGATAACTGTTGTAATCTCTCAGATCACATAAGGTTACCAATAATACATAAAATATACAGAAATATACACAGAGACAAGAGATAAGAACAGATAGGATGAACATATTATATTATTCTCAATAGATCATACAAAGCCAAGAACTGAACTATATTCTTGTGTGGCTCAACAGCCTAATATATACAGGTTACAAACAGTTACAATCATAACTACCTGTCGGTTCACCAAACCGACACGACTATTAGTTAACAGACTAACTACTGTGTTTACTCAGCCGACCGACGTAGTCGGTCTCTCGACTTAGTCGGCTGATCGACTAAGTCGGTCTTTGTTCAAGTCAACTTATGTCGACTTGCTCCTTCTACATCTACCCCACAAACAAAACATTTCTTCGTCCCGAAGAAAGAGGGAGGTAAAAAAATAGATTAGAAGTACAAAAATAGATTGCAAAGGGATACTGCTACTGAGGTGGGCTGTGCAGACGAATAGTTGGTCTCTTCTGCACGCAGACTTCGACTATTGCTGGTGCTGTGATGGCAAGCTGATGTTGAAAGTCTGTCCATGTCTGCAAAGCTTTCTGAATGTCGATGGTCAGAGTAGTAATATTTGGGAGTACCGACATCTTCTCTGCCATGGGCATTTCTGCAATATTTTCCATGTTGGGGCCCATCAGCTGATTGTGTTCTTCCGCAGTCTCAAGGAGTCTCTTCATCTGCGGACAGATGTTGTCGACTTTCTCCAAGTTGGGAAGGGCTTGCTGAACCCACTGGTGTGCCTCACATTCCAACTGCTACAGCTTAGTGTTTTCCATCACGATTTGTTCCTCGATCGTCTGCCTCAGTTCTGTCTCAGTCGACTTCCTTCTTTCCAAGGCCTGAATGCCTTGTCTGGTCTGCCGCGTCTGAGTATAGACCTGCCCATAATGAGTAGGCCAATCTCGGAGTACTTCCTCAGTTACAATGGATTCCTCCATGTGGTCTTGTAGAAGTTTGTGAGCCTCCAAGAATGCTGTGTGCTGAGTCAGGAGTAGTCGGGCAGTTTCTGCTTTTTTCCCGTCCTTAGTCTCTTGGAGGTGGGTCTGTATGGTCGACACTAAACCTTCAAATAGATGATATGCTCGTTCCAGCGGTCGGTCGGTAGCAGCTTCGACAGGTCCTGGGGTAACATTCTGTACAAGAGATCTGCATTTGTCGAGGAACTCGACTTCTTCTGTCTCCTTATCCTTGAGTTGTTTCCTTAGTCGGGTCGTCCTCCTCTTCGACTCTTTTGCTAAGGTGTTGAGTAGCTGGCCAACTTCTGAGTCGGTCAGCGAGCTTACATCCTATAAGCTAATCCTTAGCTGAGCGGGTCTAGGAAGAGGGTCTGTGGTCTCCTTTGCTTGCTCAGTGGGTTTGTCGGGAGGACCTGCAGAAGTGGAAGGTGGATCAGAGGTCGAAGGGGTTTGTGTCGGAGGGGTTGGTGCAGTGGTCGGGGGTTTTTGTGTTTGGGGAGGTGGTATGTCCACCTCCGGCTGTGATGATGATGGTGGTCTCGGCTGTGAATCAGGCAGTGGTGGGGGTGGTGGAGATGATGGTTGTGAAGGTGGGGAGGGATGGTGTCCTGATCCTGGTGGTGATGGAGGATGGTGTTGGGGACTGTGGTCGGAAGATATAACGTCTTCTTCCAGTGGGAGCTGGTAGTCGATGAAGGTCTGTTCATGACCTGCGATGTCGCCACCGTCATGGACCCTTGTAAACACTGTTGTTTGGTGTGCGTAGGTCTTTTCGCTTGCTTTCAGAGGAGTTGTTGTCTTGATTGTCTGCGCTGATTTGAACAGGGCAGGCAGTGTTGCAAAGAAGGCTCTAAGCTCCTGGTCCGAGCTTGCCCTGGCTCTGAGTGCTTCAGGGATAACTCTTGCAAAGTCTTCGGGGGAAACGTCGGCCTGCTGCACTGGTGCTTACTCCTCGACACTGCTCCAACTACCTATTTATTAATATTTATTTATCTTTTAAACTATAATTACATGATGACATTTAGGAGGTAATTAGCCCCCTCTACAATAACAAATTGGCGTCGTTTGCCGGGGAGTGAGTTGAGAAGCTGATCTTCCTGGGAGACGACATAGATCTACTCTTTGATGATAGACAAGGGGTAGACACTTATTAGTTATAATCATCTATCTGGCGACTCCATGAAGGACGAACTCATTGGAGACTCCATTGTTCAGAATCTGTTGGTGACTGCATTGGTATGACATGAACAGGATCTTAGCCAAGAGGTATGCATTTTGTGATTTTTCAAGCATTGCTGGTTTCCCTAATCAAGTACCTTCTAGAGATGAATGGGAGAACAGTCTTCCTAGATTTTGAGGAGAAGAGTGGGAAGTGCCAGCTAAACATTTGCTGGACTTTCATGACTACATGCATCGGTTGCAGGCAGTGCATGAGGATGTTCAGATCCGACTCTTTTGTTTTTCATTAGAGGGGATTGCTCTTCACTGGTGTCAGTCTCTTCTAAGAGAAAGTATCATCTCTTTGGCTGAATTTCATGCTGCCTTCAATTTGTTTTGCAAAACAAAATTTCCAGTTGATCTTCTCTACCCAAAATGTTGTCATGAATTTAGTTTACTGTATAAGGATCCAAAGACTCAGGAAAAGTATGTTGCAGCAGGAGATATTTCTCATCATGATAAGGAGATCAATGATTCACACTATGACAATCTTAGTAATGCTTTTGAAATCATATCAAACGCATCTATTGTTGTTAGTTGTCATGAAGATCAGATTTTTATCTCTGAAAATTTTGAAGATGTTGAGAAAACTAACAAGACAATAGCTGACAGTTTCAGATCTACAGAGGTTGATAAGGACAGCGTACAAAGTCCAGATTTGCAAGGACTGTCCAATCTTCAGCTAGAACATGAGAATCATGATCAAGAATGGATTGATGCTGTAGTTGATACTAGTCATGAGTCTCTTGATCCTAATAACAAAGAAGATCTGAATCCTGGGTTTGAATCTGTAGCACATGTTATGAGCAGCTCACATTTTTTAAACTTGCAGGAGAAGGTAGATCACAGCACATATGAAGAGAGTGATGGTGGCGAGGAACTGAACAGTCCAGATCAGCAGTTTATAGTATATGTTTCTCCAATAGATCTTGAGCAGCCCGCATTCAACAATGTGATTAGTAAAGGTAGTTTCCAGTATCTTTTCAATTTACAGTTGGAGCAGCAGTCCAAAGAGGTATTGTTTTGTGAATTCAATGATCCTATTGCTAGATATTTGGATTCTATGAGTAGCATAAATCCAAAGATATTTTTGTCAGAAGGAGATTGTCTTCATCATTTCCTCAAACCTCTTTTCTGTATGATATGGCCTTCATTACTTTTTGGGTCAAGATCTATCATGATGACTGTAAATCAGTTTCTCTCTTGGTTACATTGGAAATTGAGTTTTACTTGATTAAACTGCCTCTACTAGTTAGATGTAGGAGTAATTAGGGGAATAAGCTCTTCTTATGAGCACCTAGATCATGTTCAGTATTGTTTCTGGGGAAGCTGGAAGAGGTTTTAAAATTTACACAAGCTGCAGAATTTCAACGTTGTATGGTTCCTCTGTTTCAACAAATTCGTTGCTTTATCATAGTTCACGTTTCCAGAAATAGACGAGGGAGCACGTCTCTGCACCTCGCTGCTCAAGGAGGTCACTTGGGTTCTGTGCGAGAATGCAGTACTCAAACACTTCAAGGCTGTTGACAGTACTCAACCACATCTTGCAACTCTTTTTACAGCATTTATCTGTAATACTTGTGTAGTGCTTGGAAATTTTGATCTGATCTCACCGATGATAACTATGTTCTTCCTTCTATGCTATTCTCTTATGGATGCACCTAGTTGGTGCCTAAGTCTTCGCTCCTTAGGAAGTCATTGCTGGGAATTTTATTTCCTGTTGTGACTGGCATCATGGCTGGTTCAAATCATTCTGCATCTTTAAGAGATACTCAGCGTTCAAAACCTATTGAAACACTTGCAGCAATTTGTACTACCACTTCTATCAGCAGCTGGTGCGAATTGGTGAAGGCGGGGAAGAAGTATGGGGCTCGTATGCTCGATGGCACAATTTCAAGGGTAACTCAGCTATGTGTTCAGAATTTCTCTTGAAATAAGTTAGAGCTTACCAGAGGTCTGATGTGAGCCATGATGAAGAGCGTTTCAAGAAATTTGCTTGTGCTTTAGTGCAACTTTGTGAGAAATATATTGATATTACATCTTCTACTGGTAGCAAGCGTGAGCTTAGCACAACCCAAATGCATTTAAGGAATGCCATTAAACAGGCTGAGAAATTTTCTGGTTCAGAAGAATACGAAGCATTAGGAGCCTGTCTTCAGTGAGTGAAGCAAGAGCATATTTGGTTTCTGTATTGATGTTTAGATCTGTAGCCACAAGAGAGGCGCTTTTAACAAACAGGACAAACTACAGCTCTGTATCAACTGCTGATATTAAGGTGCAAAAAGGTAAGAATACAGCTAGATTTGCTTGTTCTAGCAGTACTGGGAGTAATGTTGAGAATAGTGCTTTGGCCCTTGGAACGAATACTAGTACATCAAGCAGCTACTCTCTACATAAAATCCATGCTGTTGTTTTACCTTTCCAGTCTCAAGGCTAGCAATTATAACTGGAAAAGTGCCAGCAACTAAATATCCAGCAATTAGTAATAGTACTGTTGTTCAGGTTCAACACCCCATTGTCTCAGGTGGAGATTATCCTACTGATAGGGCAGATATGAATCAAAAATTCTTCTGCATATATGATGGCTTTTATGCATAGGTATTCCTCATCTTCTGCTGTGACTCAGATGGGAAACCCTTCAGCTGCATTTACTTTATTGAGGATAAGAAAAGTGGTGTTCAGAGGGTGGTTTTACTGACTCCATGCCCAATGGAACTACCATTTCAAAGATATTCAAATATTGTTCTCAGTTTGGTTGAATAAGTAGAGCAGGCTGCATGCAAGCTACATGTATACAAGGGATCGGTGCTAAAGGCTTAATAACTCCATAACGCAACATACAAGGTGACTGGAACTACTGAGTTCTTAGAACGTCACTGGGAGGATTCTTTCCCCGAGTAGGAGCCAGATGTTATCTCCTAAAATAACCATGTCAAATTTTTATTATTTTAGGTGATAGGATCGAGTCAAAAAATTTCCTTCTAAATTTTTTAGAGTCAATAAGGAGGTCCTCTTTCCTAGTGTATAGTTAAAAATTTCATCCTTTTAAGTTTTGGGCTTCAAAATTCAAAATCTCAGCTTTCGGCAGCTAAGATTGTCTGTGAAAGGTTAGTTAACCACCGAAACATGTCATTTTCGGCAGCTAAAGCACGAAACAGATAGAAGGCTTAACTGCCGAAAATCTGTTTTTCCAGAAAAAATCTGTCTTTGGTAAAAATCATTTTTCTCAGCCGTGGAATGTCCGTTTGGCACATTCAAATGGTCGATTGACATCTACAAATCATAAGATATCCATTGGTGCAATCAGATTTGGTTTTATAGATCGGGAAGGTAGTTGAAATCACCCCGCAAGATCACGTGTCAGAAAATGCCTACAAAAGCTGTTACAGGGAAGCAAGCTAATGTTTTTGCCCAGATCGGCATTTTCTGAATCCAAATGGTTTGAATTCGATTATACTGGATAAATGGTGAATTATAAAGTCAGATTTGAATGCTATTTGTGTGGGTTAAGATCAGAATAGGTTATTCAAATAAATTTGGTGTCTTTTTCAAAGGCAAAAATATAGGATTTTTGGTCAACTCAGCAAATTCGAATTCTATCTTTTGGAAGAGTCATCAACAGCCTTGGGAGGCTTATCTGCACTACATCAAGACTTGATCTTCTCTTATTTTGATTTGATTTTCCATTTTTAGAATTCCAGATCCATTTTTATAGGATCTCATCTTACACTTGTTGGTTTGACTATTTTTGGCAAATCTGATCCATTTTTCATGGATCTAGATTTGATCTTGTAAGGCTATATAGCCAAAGACATTTGGAGAACAATGGGTTCAATATTGGAGAGAATTTGTCCTATGTACTGATTGCTTATCCTAATATAAATCACAGTCTTCTTTTGCTACTGTTATCAGACTTTTTTCATCTATCTTTCTGTTCTGTACTCTGTTTAAGTTTAGCTCAGCTTTATGCTCATGAACTTGAATGAAGGAATTCCTTACTTTTTAGTATGACCCTGCATGCCAAATGTACTTGGTAATCTGACCCTGCATTCCAAATGTACTTGGTTATCTGAATAGTATTCTTCATACCTTTCTTGTTATATTGCATCTGATTGACAGTTTCTAAAAGCACTGGTTCATTAAGATATTCTGATAAGTAAATCTCCTCATTATGCTTTCTTGGTATCCCATTGATCCACCTATTGAAAAACATTCATTTCTTAAGTTACCAAGCATACTTAGCCATAACCACTAAGATTTCTGAATCTCATAGATGAGTTTGCTGACCTCAAAATTCATGAAGACAATCAGAATGAACAGGCTGCTGAAAAAACCAGATTTAAAAGCAAAATTGGGGCACACGAAATAGTTCATCTTTCTTCTAACAGAATTCCTAAGGGGCTGGTCCCCTTGGAGAAAATTTTTGACAGTAATGATGTGGCTGTCAAGGTTGAAAATTCAGAAGAAGAGTCTGATGTTTTCCCACTGAATTTGTCAAGTGAATCAGATCCAAGGTTCGTAAATTTAGATTCTCATTTAAAAGAACAACAGAAGTCTGAGTATGCTGGCCTGTTGAAAGAGTTCTCCAACATATTTGCATGGAAGTATTCAGATCTAAAGACATATGACACCGAGATCATTCAACACAAAATCCCACTGAACAAGGATACCACTCCTTTCCGACAGAAGCTGAGATCTTTCAGTCCAATGTTGCTGCCCACAATGGAAAAAGAAATCAGAAAGTTGCTTGAGGCTAAAATCATTATCCCGCTTAGATACTCAGATTGGATTGCAAATATTGTCCCCGTGAGAAAAAAGAATGGTGAAATTAGACTCTGTGTCGATTTCAGAAACTTAAACAAGTGCTCCCGAAAGGAGAATTATCCATTGCCCAAAATGAAGCACATCTTGCAGAAGGTTTCAGGAGCAAGTGTCATGTCTTTTATAGACGGTTTCTCAGGATACAATCAGATTGTTGTTCATCCTGAGGACAGAGAAAAGACATCCTTCACGACTCCATGGGGCACATTCATGTACCGGAAGATGCCTTTTGGTCTCATGAATGTCGGGGCTACTTTCCAGCGGGCAATGGATATTTCCTTTGTCAGAGAAAAGGATAAATTTGTCCTTATATATCTCGATGATATCACAGTGTTATCTCACAGTCATGATGATCATTTGCTGCATTTGAGAAAGGCATTCGAGAAGTGCAGAAAATATGGGATCTCATTGAATCTGAAGAAGTCATTTTTTGCACTGAAGGAAGGTAAACTGCTTGGTCACATTGTTTCAGTAGAAGGGGTTAAAATTGATCCCAAGCGAGTGGAGGCAATCCAAAATTTGTCACTGCCTAGATCCAAGAAAGATGTCCAATCTTTTCTTGGCACTATCAACTTCATTCGCAGATTTATATCAAATTTTGCAAAATTGACTAAGCACATTACCAGCATGTTGAAGAAAGATTCTGAAATCAGATGGACTGAACAGGCAAAAGCTTCTTTTCATAATATCAAAGAAGCAATCACTTCAGCTCTGGTTCTAATCAGTCCAGACTTTGAAAAAGAATTTTTCATATTTTCATTTGCTTCACATGACACTATTGCAGCTGTTCTTTTACAGAAAAATGATGATGGACAGGAGCAGCCTGTTGCCTTTTTTAGCCAAGTGCTCCGTGATGCTTAGCTCAAGTATGAACCTATGGAGAAGCAGGAATATGCATTGATCAAAGCCTTGAAGGCATTCAGAATTTACATTCTCCAATCTAAGGTAATCGCTTATGTTCCCTCTAGTTCAGTCAAAGATGTTTTGATTCAACCTGACATTGATGGAAAAAGGAGTAAGTGGGTAGCAAAGCTGATTGAGTTCGACACCGAAATCAAACCTGTCAAGCTGGTCAGAGGGAAAGGAATTGCTCGGTTGCTGGCTGAAGAGAATTCCAAAGCATTAAAGATTGATGATGAGAAAGAAGGTACAACAGTTTTCCAGTTTGAAATTTCAGCAAATCAAATGAGTACAGATTTATAGGTAACATCCTATATCTCAGACTGTGAATGGTACAGGGATATTGTTTTCTTTCTACAAAATTTATCTCTGCCAGAGGGACTAACCAGAACTCAGGGAAGAGCTCTCAAGCTCAAAGCTACAAATTTCTGCATCAAAGATAACCTGCTGTTTTGGAAAGATCCTTTAGGGATTCTCCTGAGATGTGTGACAAAAGAGGAGTCTGTCAAGATAATGAATGAATTTCATGACAGTATCTATGGTGGACATCACTACTGGAAGACCACAGTCCACAAGATACTGAGAGCTGGCTACTACTGGCCTCGGATGTTTTCTGATGTATTTGCTTTTGTTAAAGCATGTGACAAATGCCAAAGATTTCAAGGAAAGGAACAGCTGAAATCTTTACCTTTGAAGCCCATCACAGCCATTGGCCCATTCCAGCAATGGGGCCTAGACTTCATTGGAGAGATACATCCTTCATCGAGCAATCAGCACAGGTGGATATTGTTTGCCACAGATTATTTCATGAAATGGATTGAAGCCATTCCCACGAGAAATGCTAATCATAAGGTTATTATTGACTTTCAAGGTTTAGTAATATCTTTTCAAGGTTTGGCTGTCCCAGGAAGCTGATTGCAGACAATGCTCCTGCCTTTAATGACCAGCATTTGGTGAGTTTATGTGAAGAGATGGGGATCAAACTAGCTCATTCCACATCATATTACCCACAGGGCAACGGACTGGCTGAGTCTTCCAATAAAAGTTTGTCTCGTATCATCAAGAAATTGCTGGAGGAAAATAAGAAAAGTTGGGACAGCAAGTTAAAATTCACCTTGTGGGCTGACAGAGTGACCAGCAAAAAGTCTATTGGCACATCTCCGTTTAAGCTAGTATATGGTACTGAAGCCATATTCCTGGTCCAACTTGTGTTACCGGTGACTAGTTTCCTTCAAGAGGTCAGCTCTGAACCTGATGATCACACTAGGAGAGTTTTTCAATTGGTGGAGTTGCAGCAGGAGAGAGAGCATCTGATAGAAAAGTCTGAAAATCACCAAATGAAGGTGAAAAACACTTTTGACAGGAAAACAAAAACAGGGATGTTCAAAACAGGTGATTTGGTCTTGAAGTGGGATGCAGCTAGACAAAAAAAGGGACAACATGGTAAGTTTTATGCTTTATGGACTGGTCCATACGTTATTGCAGAGGTATATCACAACAACACTTTTGTTCTTCATCATCTGGATGGAGAGATAATTGCAGGTGGCCCATTTAATGGGTGGTTTTTGAAAATCTATTTCTCATAAAGGCCTCTGGCCTTTTTCATTGTAAATATTCATCATTTTTGTTGTTGTTTAGAGTCAGTTTGTCAAAATAAACTCCATGCCCAATGGGAGTACTAGATTAGGTGTCAGTTTTATTTTTAGGAAAGGCATTGGTTCTGGGATTCTTAGAACCTCACTGGGAGGATTCTTTCCCCGAGTAGGAGCCAGATGTTATCTCCTAAAATGACCAGTCAATTTTTCATTATTTTAGGTGATATGATAGAGTCCAAAAATTTATTTTAAATTTTTTTAGAGTCAATTAGGAGGTCCTCTTTCCCAGTGTATAGTTGAAAATTTCATCCATTTGAGGTTTGGGCTTCAAAATCTATAAAGACAGTTTTCAGTAGCTTAATCTGTTTGTGAGAAGCTAGTTAGCTACCGAAAAGGCTCATTTTCAGCAACTAAGATGGTTAACGAAAATTAATTTAGCTGCCAAAAATGATTTCATGTGATTTTTAAAGGATCGTGCCCGTACTCATCCACATGTCAAGAGAGCCTGTTTTCAGCCGCTGAAAAGAAGGATTGTGACACATTTTCAATGATCATGATTATGTTTCATGGTGGATAAGCTGCCGAAAGCAAATGGAGGGAGCATATATGTCACTTCACTTCAGATGGTACAGACTACACATATTTTCATAATATATAATTCAATTTGGAGTTTATCTGTCATTCATTGAGTGTTGATTCATCATTTTAAGTCTCTGTTTTCCAAACGACTGATGCCTATAATTTCTCCTTGTCCCATGTTGCATTGAATATCCAATCTTGTGGTTAAATGAGATCGAGTTTATTCCCAGATTTCAGCCAAAATTTCAGTCCAATTAAATGTGATTCATACTCATTAACCCTTTCCTGAGTCTCGAGTTTATACATTGCTTAGCTATGTCTCGTTTCTTCCTTGTATGGTTCGTTCACTGTTGAACCATTAATAGAGACTAGTCAAGTGGTAGAGTCCCATCATCTTTGCTAGAATCTGCTTAATATCTGCCAAAAATAATTGATCTAGTCTGTGACTCATAAAATAGTTACTAAACTCTGCCCATGGCTCGAATTGTGAGGGAAGTGTATTTTCAATTGCACATATCATCTCCGGGTTTAAAGGGACAGATCACCATCAATATGGCAAAGACTAACCTTCCATTGAGAACATAATTGGACGGGGTTTGGTATCTAGAGTCTCACCCACAGGTGGCATATTTCTTCAAGTCATTAGGTGTCTTTGACTACTGTGAGAAACTAACCAGTTTCAACCAGCAGCTTGCTGAATCATTTGCTCATGGTTACAATGGCAGAACTGTAAAGATTGGAAAAGAAGAATTTCATATTGATGAGGCTGCCATATCTAAATGCACAGGTCTTCCTAGGACAGGGCAGTGTTGGTTCAAGACCACTCAATCCTCAAATATCGAGTTCAGGTCTTACCTCCTACCAGCTCGTAAAGACATAATCTAGAAAAAAGATATTCCCATATCTTTCCTTGAGCCTCAATGGCAAGCCCTTTTGAAAGCCATATTTGTCTACATAACCTATGAAGGCCGTTATCATAGAGTGATGCATTACCACTTTAAACTACTGAATCATTTCATAGGGAGGGAGATCATTAATTTGCCTTATTTTCTTCATAAAACTCTCACCAAAATGTCAAAGCAGGTTCATGCCAAACTGACCAAGCTAGCCAGCAGGATTTCACATCAAGGTCTTATAACACTATTGATCAAAGAGTTATTGAAGAAGAGGAATGTAGACTGGAACTATTTTTTATTTTGGAATGAGTTTTCTATAGAACTGGCCAAAGAAGAGGCAGCCAAACAGAGTAAAGGCAAGAAGAGCATTACTCCAAAAACTAGCAAAAGAAAAAGGAGAGCCATCTCTCCTCAAACTCAAACAGAATCACCTTCCTCATCAAAGAAGAGAAAAAGGTCAAAAAGAAAGTTAGTTTTTGAGCAGTCTGGAGATGCTCCTCAAGGAAGTAACCCCTTGAATCTCCCTTATTCAGACTCAGAGCTTGAAACTGAAGATGAAAAAACACAGGAAACATGGCAGCCATTTGAAGAAGAGAAGAATCAAGAGCTTCTCTTATCTGATGTACCAAGTGTTGAAACATCTACATCAAAGACTAATAAAATAAACATGCTATTACAGAAACTATATCATGTAAGACATATTGAAAAGCAAACCAAAATTCACAATGCACAGTTGATAGAAAGAAACATGGAGTTGTATGGTCGAAGCAAAGAGATTATAGAAAAGCATAAGAAAACAGTTGAGAGGAACAGTATGTTAATGAAGGAAAATGCCAAGCTATACCGAAATCTCAGGATACTCAGGTTAAAAATGAAAGAATCAGCTGGTACAGAGGCAAAATCATTAGGGCTTGAGACATTGGCTGAGATAGCCACTACTCTTGAGGAAGAAATACCAGTGGAAACTCATCAAGAATAGGCGAGGAGGTCAACCAGATTAAAGGGATCAGCATCCAAGAGGTCATAAAGTTGGGATAGCAGGAGGCTGTTCAAAACAAACAGGTTATGAATTATTCTACCAGTATCTAAAGAGTGTTTGTATCAGTTTGAAGTCAAAATGTGTTTTTTGCTAGATCTTGGTATCTTTGAAAAGTAATATTCCAGGTATTGGTTGCCACATCATCAAGATCGATTCTTTTATGTACCAAATCGAAGCCCACCAAGCCTTGGGAGGCTGACTCCACTTCACCAACTATCAACATGAGAAAGGGGACCAACACATTATCATTTCCTTGTTTTGAGGGATCATTCCCTATCTTTTTGTATTTGCTGTTCTAGTTACTATTTTTAGTATAGCAGATCCATGTTTTGAGGATCTGGAGACTGTTTGTAAAGGCTATAAATCCTAAGAAATTAGAATGGAGAAGGGTTCAATCTTGGAGAGAATTTGGCCTATGTACTGATTGCTTATCCTAATACAAATCACAGTCTTCTTTTGCTATTGTCATCAGACTTTTTTCATCTATCTTTCTGTTATGTACTCTGTTTAAGTTTAGCTCAGCTTTATGCTCATGAACTTGAATGAAGGAATTCATTACTGTTTAGTATGACCCTGCATGCCAAATGTACTTGGTTATCTGACCCTGCATTCCAAATGTACTTGGTTATCTGAATAGTATTCTTCATACCTTTCTTGTTATATTGCATCTGATTGACAGTTTCTAAAAGCACTGGTTCATCAAGATATTCTGATAAGTAAATCTCCTCATTGTGCTTTTTTGGTATCCCATTGATCCACCTATTGAAAAACATTCATTTCTTAAGTTACCAAGCATACTTAGCCATAACCACTAAGTAGTTTCTTGGAGTGATAACAGTAGGATTCATTTTGTAGTTGAGTGTGCAAATAGTAGTTAGAAGAGTCGATCTAGGTTGTGTGCGGATCAATAGTAGTAGTTAGAATAAAATCATAATAAAACCATAGAAAATTAGAGTAAGGAAGAGACTTTGAGCCAAAAAGACATATCTCAAAGAGTCTGCAATCAAGTCACAGACTAAAAGTTGCATAAATTTCTCATGCCAGATGAAGAGAGCCTTTGTGGTTTTTGTTGGTTGGGTTTCCATATTACATCTTGTATCGAATGAATGTACCTGTTGAATGTTTGCGGGTTATTTTGCATTGTTTATTTTTATTGATTAAGTGAATGTCACAATATTGAGAAAAGAAGTTGAATGAATGAATGACTAAGGCATCGTCGAAGCATTTTATATTATTTCATGTTCAAATAATGTTAAGTTGTAATACAGTCGCGCGACTTTCATTTATTGTTAAGGAATGATTTGTGTAGCACATTTGCACCACTTTCGAGTAAGGAAAATACTCTGACCTTCCAAATCTATCGAGCTCCTTGGTTGTACACCAGGGGACTGTAATCCGTTGTCAAACTATGGAAACATTGTTCTAGAATTTGTTGATGCCTGGAAAAATACTAGGTACCAACAATATGGATTCTCCCCAATCACCATTCCTAATAATATCCTTTATTGTTTGGTGTGAGGAATCCGTTTGGTTAGCACCCCGACTACGGTATAATTAAATGAAGGTTTAAATCTATTTTAGAGGTTGCAGCCTAATACACCGTTTATGGTTTTATGTTTTATAAATGATATGCAAGTGCCTAAATTAAATGTAGATGATTAGGAAGTGAAGAATTCACAATGTGATGTGTAGGTTCTTACCTCCCATCTTATCCCCTTTGTTCCTGAATCACAAAAAGAAAATAACAACTATGCTAAACTAAACTATCATATCTAACCTATCCCCATGGATAAAAATCTCTATTCACATGAGTAATGTACTGCATTTTCTACATTTAGAATTTTACAGGTAGCTGATAGATTCAGAATACATAAACACCATATAAAAAGTAACATAGAGATAGATCAGTGTGTGTTAAAGCACTCATTACTCATTTTTTGCATAAGATTCATCACAAGTAAAGGAAATCATTCACAACATAGAAATAGTTCAAAATTTAGAACAATCTCATAGATTTGTAGAGTAAGCTCAAATAAAAATAGTTCATATTCAGCCATCTACATAGCATGCATTTGAAACTCCAACGGCTCCTTCTCCAATAGAATTTTGATCCTCTTTATTATAACAAGAAATAGTTCTTCTTACAACAAGTATTTCACATATTAGATCTAGAAAATTCCTTCTCTCATTATACTCTACCTACAGTTATATGTTGCAAAATGACCTTTGGTCTCCTTGCCCTTTGGGATTCCTCAACTTGATTTGTTCATAATATTAGAAAGCTCACTAAAGCCCTTGATCAATATAAGGGTAAAATGGCAGAAATGAAGGAGGTTTTAAGGAAGGAGGAAAGAGTAGGCCGAGAGTTTAAGAGAAAATATGAAGCTACTCTTTCAAACTATGAGAAGCTTCAACATGATTACCAAATTATAAGGGAGGAAAGGGATAATTTGAAACAGTCAAACATGACCCTTGATATGGAGAAGCAGAAGTTAGAGAGAAATATAGCATAAATGGAAGTTCAAAAATTAGCAGTTGATCAACAGGAAGAGGAGCATACAGTTTGAATCATAGAAATTGAAGTACGGAACAATTCCTTGGAAGTACAATTGAAGGAAGCCAATGAAAGGAAAATAGGCATAGAACCTCTAAGAGAGCATGCTCTCTTACTTAGAAGAAAAATATATCAAGTACAGGTCAAGCTGGCAGAAGAAGTTTTCTGGATCAATTGAGTTGAATATCAACTACAGGAGATCTCAATAGTGGCTACTACATTCAAGGACATAAACCAGGAAATTGCGAAGACCCTACAAGACCAACTGACATGGTTAGAAACAAACACAAAGCATCCAAAAAACACACCTGTAAAAAGTCCAGAAAAGTTGTAGATCGAATATGATATTGTAAATTTTAGTAGTAGAGTTGTTGAGAGGTTGATGGAAGCAGTGGAAAAGACAACGAAAAAATTTGTAGAGTTTTACAAGAATATGCTTATAACTCACAAAAACTGTCTGAACTCTTTAGCACAAAGGTTGTAGGAATTTCCAACACATGAAGAACACTTAAAAAAGTTGAAGGATGCGGTACAAGAAGATGAGTTAAATATTCAGCTAGTTAAAGGTTTAGATGCAAAGGTGATAAAGAGTTTAGTGGCCCAAGCAGCAGTTAGTAACTGTGTACTAGAAGATTTGTTGGGAGTGACCCCTCCAAAAGTATAAGACATAAAAGGCCAATTGTCCAAGCATGAGGCCACAGTCATATTTTTAGAGCCCAGAGAGTTCGAGATGATTGCCTCAGATGCTTGAGGTCAGAATAAATTCATAATTAGTTTGACTAGGTCCACTTAAGTGGTTTTGTCCTATTCACACATGGATATATTTGTAATATTTTGTATTTATTTTTGAACACACTATAGACAAAATTTATGTAACCAAATCTAACAATTGATTCGTAACCAAAGTCATGGAGTTAATACACTATGGGAAGTTCCTTACGGAATGAGGTTGTTGATGAAATGTGCAAAATTTTTCCATTCCAACTTCAGTTAAATTCATAGCAGACGGATTGTGCGTGTGTGGTTGGGATGGACCACTTTCATCTCTTTTCTAGTAATAAGGATTGAATTGTTTCTTGGCCTCCTTTTATTTCTCCATGTCCATGATTTTGTTGGATAACTTATGTACCATTTTTACCAAATTTTCCAATTCATGGGAATTCCCATCCTCGGGCATTGTCAACAACAAAGGTTTCTTGCCACGGAAACTTCTTACCTCTGGCTCTGTAGAATATTTATTTATACTTTCGAGTTCAGCTTCTATTTTTACATCCTCCTCATAAGTTTCCACCAAGGAAGGCTTTACCGATATTTTAAGAAAAATTTCTATGTCAGGGCCAAGGGCTGAAGTGTAATATTCAATTAAAGTTTATTCAGCGGGCTTTATGGCAGCGTTGAAATTATTTAAATGTGCGGTGAATATATGACTAAAGTCTTGTACTTTCTCTTTATTTTTCTTCCTTAGAGAATGTAACTCCTTCATCAAAGAAGTAGTAGTTCTTTGGATACCAAAATTGTTCTTAAACATCCTTTCAAATGTATCCCTGTCGGTAATTGAATTTTCCTGTAAGCCAAAATACCATGATGTTGCTTTACCCTTAAGAATGTGTGGAAATATTATGCATACAACATATTCATGATCTACTTCCAAACCTTCTAAGGCCAAGAAAAAACTTTGTAGGTGATCATCCACAGAAATTCCTTCTCACAGATCAAATTTAGGTAATGACTTTCCAGGATTCTAAGGAAAAACATGCAATGGAAGAGTCAAGTTAAGCGGTGTTCTAACTATCCAAGCTAGTGGTGGATTAGGTTCATTTTCATTTGGAGGAACAATTCTGGCCATGATTCATGTAGGATATCGAGGTGGGGATTGAAAAGGAGACTAAAAATGTGAACAGTATGGAAATTCAGGTCCCAATGGATTAAGAGGTCGATTAGTTTCTTGTAAGGATAAGTTCACCAATTCTTCCAAGTTTCCTACTAAGACTGAATCTTTCATTCAAGTGGGTATTCTTTTAGAATCTCCTCTTCTTGGTAATTTGGGGATTGTCTACAATCCCTTGATATTTCTTGTGTATTATCGTGTGTGTCTTATGAAATGATCAACTACTTAAAAAGGAACTTGATAAAGGTGCTCGACAGTTTCACGGTTGTCATTGGTGGAATAGTCTTGGTAAAATGGGTTTCCTTTTCCATCCATGCACTATCGGCCCTCCGTGTAGCACCAAAACTATTGATGCCTGGAAAAATCCTAGGTTTCAACAGTAGGGATTCTCCCCAATAACTGTTCCCAATTAGATTGTTTATCATTTGGTGTGGGGAATCCATTCAGTTAGTGGCTTGGCTACTATATAATTAAATGAAGGTTTAAATATATTTTACCGATTGCATACCGGTCCATCGTTTATGCTTTTATATTTTATAAATGATATGCAAGTGCCTAAATTAAATGAAGATGACTAGGAAGCAAAGAATTCACAATGTGATGCGTAGGTTCTTACCTCATGTCCTATCCCCTTTGTTCCTGAATCACAAAATGAAAATAACAACTATTCTAAACTAAACTATCCTATCTAACCTATACCCGGGGAGCAAGATTTCTATTTAGATGAGTAATGTAGTGCATTTTTTGCATTGATAATTTTATAGGTAGTTGATAGATTCGGAATACATAAACACGGTAGAAAAATTAACATAGAGATAGCTCAGTTTTTGTTAAAGCATTCATTACTCATTTGATGCATAAGATTCATCACAAGGAAAGGAAATCATTCACAACATAGAAATAGTTCATAATTTAGAACGATATCACAGATTTGTAGAGTAAGCTAAAACAAAAATAGTTATATATTCAACCATATACATAGCATGCATTTGAAACTCCAACGGCTCCTTATCCAGCATAATTTTGATCCTCTTTATTACAACAAGAAATATTTCTTCTTACAACAAGTATTTCACATATTAGAGCTAGAAAATTCCTTCTCTCATTCGAATCTACCTACATTTATACATTGCAAAATGACCTTTGGTCTCCATGCCCTTTGGGATTCCTCAACTTTCACTTACATATAGTTTGTCTATAGTGTGTTCAAAAATAAATACAAAATATTACAAATATATCCATGTGTGAATAGGACAAAACCACTTAAGTGGACCCAGTCAAACTAATTATGAATTGTTTCCATCCTGAAGCATCTGAGGCAATCGTCTTGACCTCTGTGGGCTCTAAAAATCTGACTATGACCTCATGCTTGGACAACTGGCCTTTTATGTCTGCTACTCTTGGAGGGGTCACTCTCAACAAATATTCTAGTAGAAAGTTACTAATTGCTGCTAGGGACACTAACCTATTTATGACCTCTACATATAAACCTTTAACCAGCCGAATATTTAACTCATCTTCTTGTAGGTTATCCTTTTGTTGTTTTAAGTGTTCTTCATGTGTTGGAAATTCATGTAGCCTTTGTGTTGAAGAGGTCAGAAATTTGTTGTGAGTTATAAGAATATTTTTGTAAAACTCTGCACATTTGTTCGTTATATTTTCTACTGCTTCCATCAACCTCTCACCGGCTCTACTACTGAAACTCACAATATCATATTTGATCTGCAACTTTTCCAGACTTTTTACAGGTGTGTTTTCTGGATTCTGTATGTTTGTTTCTATCCATTTTAGTTGGCGTTGTAGGGTCTCTGGAATTTCTTGGGTTCTGTCCTTGAATTTAGTAGCCACTGTTGATATTCCTATAGTCGATCTTTGGATCGCTTGATCTAGAAAACTTTTTCCACCATCTTGACCTGTACTTGATAGATTTCTCTTCCAAGTAAGAGAGGATGCTCTCTTAGAGGTGCTATTTCTATTTTCCTTTCATTGGATGCCTTCAAAATTACTTCCAATGAACTATTATGTGCTTCAAGTTCTGTGATTTGAACTCTTTGCTCCTCTATTTGCTGATCAGCTACTGATTTATGAACTTCCATTTCTGATATCTTTCTCTCTAACTTCTGCTTCTCCCAATCAAGGGTCATGTTTGACTATTTCAAGTTATCCCTCTCCTCCCCTAGGATTTGGTAATCTTGCTGAATATTCTCATAGTATGAAAGAGTAGATTCATACTTTCTATTAGACTCTTGGCCTACTGTTTCCTTCTTCCTTAAAACCTCCTTCATTTATGCAATTTTACCCTTATACTAATGAATGGTTTCAGTGAGCTTGCTAATATTATGAGCATTTATAGTTGTAGTTGCAACACCCATGGAGGCTAGTTGTTTGGGATCTTCTTCTACATTTTTTACGACCGTCTTCTTGGTCATTGTGCTGATTCCTAGTTGAGTTCCCATCTTTAAATTCTTCTTTGTTTTCCACACAATGGCCTTCCTTTTGGGATAAAAATATACATCCTCCAAGAATCCAAATTCATGTTGTTTATATGGGGTAAATGGCACCAACCCCAGCTCGACCATAGGGATATGCCTTCCAGTGAGTATATTGGTTGAAGTGGAAGGGAGGTTCTCTGCCTTGTCCCTGATTTTCACCATCCAGATCCTCTTGATATTTATTTCTTTGTTCTTATGTGGCTCTTTCTTGATCTTGTATCTCCAGTTCTAGATTTTGAGTTTCTTGAGCTATTGATTTTTCTAAACATACAATATTCTCCAGGATAGCCTCTTCTTCCTTTCTCTTTTATTTTTCCTTTTCTTTTCTTGCAGCTCCTTCCTCTTCTTTTTCTATCTTGGATTCTTCAGCTAGAAGTTTTCTTGCACCCTATGTCAGTCTTCATGCAGTCTCTTTTTTTTTCTTGCAACTTCTTCTTCTTGACCCTTTGATTCTGGAAGACTGCTGCTACTTCCTTTAACTCCATCTATTGTGGTATTATATTTTAGCCTCTTGTTTAAAATGATCACGTTTCATATATTCCTATGTATTTATTCATCCTTGTCCACATGGTCAGTGTATTCAAAATTTAGCTTAAGGAGAGCTCGATGGGCTACAACTTTACCCTTTGAAAGATATTTTCTCTGAAGTGAAAGCTTTCTAGTTCCTTAATGAAATCTAGGGCACTCTTGAATTTAGAAAACTTATAAATCCCCTGATAAAAAGGTAATGACGAAAACACATATTTTTTCAAATCAAACAAGTGACTTCCAAATCCATCCAAGAAAAGTTTTCTAACAACTTCCTTATGAACTATGTAATCTGTAGCATATCCTGGTAGAAATGAGAGTGCTTTATTCCGCCCATACATCATGAGGTATGTGCCTTCTTCAGAGAAGAAGTAATCCCTAAAATATTTTATAGACTCCAAATATCCCTCATATAGGCACTTGCTCTCTTTTAAGAAAATTAGTTGGTACAGAGGAATCATGAACTATTCACAAATTAACTTGTAGTAATCATGGTACTTGTGTCTCCATAGTATCTGATAAGCTGCATAAATAGGGGCTTTCTCTCCCTTCCATGTGCAGTTGATATTTTCAAATGGGTGGAAGCAAAGTATACAATCAATGAAAAAGGATCCCATGCAGAATTCATATTTCCTTTGGTGTAAGCCTTCTTGGGCTGCAGTAATGGAAGTAGATAGGATATTAGCTACTATATCAGCCTAGTTGAAAATTGTTCCTTCCATGGCCACATGGTAAATCAGTAGGATCCATCCAAACTTATAAGTATTACCATCATCCCTTCCAAAAATCCTATTCAGCATCAACACTATGATTCTGTATGGGGTACATAAATGAGGAGTTTCATATTCCTCGGATTGCTTGTTCCTGAAAATATTCCCTTCAGCTACCATAATCTTTGTTGTAGCTATGTAATCAAATTTTAAATTTTTGACCCAGTCCAATGTCATGCTAATTTCTGATGGAGGTAGGTTGTATGCTTTTGCTATATATTAAGGTGTGAAGGATGCAAATCCTTTGTCCTCCATGTTGTTCATTATCTTCCTACTGAATTCACTTTGGGAAGAATCCATCCGATGACCTCAGAGCAAGGAAACATGTATGGCCTAGTGGATACCTTGGTGATTCCATATTTCAGTATAATGTCATATAGGGATAGGTCTTCTAATATTGCCTCTAGAACCTTCTTCTCTATAACCATATGGTATATTTGACCCCATTTGAATTCAGATTCTGCCCCGATGATTGACTTTGTATCTTCATAGATTATTTTGACCCTTGGTGTGGGTGATCCTTATGCATCTGAGTCATAATATATGATATTCACCTTATTTTTTGGTTTCTTCATCATGTTGTCTGTTATAAGTCGTGACTGCAATAACACAACAAAAAATGTTTCAGCATCTACATCATTAAACAAACTGATGAATTTAAATGAAAAATATCAATGACTATGATATGCTAGGAAATAGTTTTAATAAATGACACTAGTAATTTGATTTACCCTTCTATCCTAGCCTATCGAGACAAGAAAAACACCCCTCAGCTAAGTAGGTCAAAACTTCGGTAACAAAACCCCTAGACACAGGCGAGCCTCGACCTCTATACTCTAGAATGGAAAAATAACTCAACCACCTGCGGTACCCTTCTGCCCATAGACACAAAATTTTTAAGAGGCTCACAACCCGTAGGCAGTGCACTGAGGCTTGATGGCGACGATTTCCTAGGTTCAAACCACCATGCTCAACATCCATCGGCTAAAAGATACAATAAAACAACAAAAACCTAAAGTATTTGTTGGAAACTGGGAAATTGCAGTCCCTACTATTTCCTAAAGGCGTGAACTAGGTCAGCTCTATGACAGTGAAAAGATTGGGCCTCTGGAGATTCATCATTAGCTAATAGGCCTCGCGAGAGAAATGTCTCCAAACAAAATGGTGAAGCTCTATGAACAGGTAAGGTAGCCACAACAAGTTTAATCCTTGAAAGGAGAATGGCTAAACCTAAAATGAAGGGAGGGCGCCCTTTTAAACCTAAAAACAAATTACCTACCCACCCTTGCTTGATGAATCAACAATTGATAGCTTGAAGCTCGAATTAAATCACCAATCAAACAAAAGATAAACCAAAACCTACCTGGCAGGCGTCAGCCTTGACAAACAGTGTTGGTTGTTATGCCTGATGCGCCATGTGAGCTCCAAAGAGATGTTTCCACCAATCATGCGAACCTTTGAATAGGATAAAAAAAATCATGACTAGTAGCTTAGAATGCTTACCGTGAAAAAAAACAATGGTAAAAATCCTTTCCACCATCGTATAAATAGATAGCCATGGGTAAAAACCAATTAAAATGGTAGGTAAAATTTAAAACCCACACATGCGAGGTCCAAACACTGTTGGCGCAAAACCACAACACATCAGGTGATTGCAAATAAATAAAAATGAAAATAGACCTAAAAACAGCGGCTCCAACACCCACCACATAGCCGCAACTATTGGCTCAAGACCCGACAATATGCTTGCATTCCTTTGCTGCTTCAGCGGTTGAAATGGTGTCGAAAAGAAAATTGAATGACATCCACCATAACAGCTCAAAATTGACAAACTCTCCTACTGAAGCAGGCTCATGGAAGATTAGGATATCGAGAAAGAATACCTTCACTATAGCAGCTTGAAGGATGGGAACGATCTACTGTTGTGGCTAGACTATCAACAAACCAAGCGAAGCGCAAATAAAGGTTAGCTATTGTAGCGGTTTTAAAATAAAAAACCACCCGCCATACTGGGATAAAAATAATTGGAAGCATTCCCAAAATTCAAACCAAGATCCCACCCATCATTGCAGCAGAGATCTCCAAAAGCTTTCGATGCAGTAGATGAAACTATTCCGATGACGCATAAGAAAACAAAGAAACGTCCACCATAGTAGCTCGCACTTGAAAAACTGTCCGTCGTAGTGGATCAAAACTCAAAATGTATCCGCTGCTTCGGATCAAAATTTGGAAATCACCCGCATCTGCAGCTAAAATATTTTTTCTACCTTCGGATAAAAAACCATTTCTTGAACTTCCCCAATGATGAAAACGACCATGAATGCTGTATTTCAAAAATTAAAAATTCCTAAGAAGCAAAACTAAAAATTCAAAGGGGGGCCCTAAAAAGAGCTATAATTATTTGGGGTAATAGTTTTAGCAGCAACAACAGTTTTCGATTAAAATATCTCAGGTGAGATTGCTCCTACGTTGCAATTGTTACTGACTGAGCTTGCTCTATCAAGTCGATATATTTGGGTGTTTTGTTTGTATTTTGTGGGTATGTTGAACCTGGATCATGAGAGTGAGGAAAAGTAGCCAACAAATGGTTTAGTTGCGGACACCCTTAATCAATTGAGTTGAGGGAAATGTTGTGGCATCCGATAAAGAAGGAAATTGAGGACTGGCTGGAGTCTAAGAAATTAGCATTTGCGCAAGGGGATAGAGGAAGGTCACAGTTGAGCATAAAATACCGGTTGGACCGATACATGTACATAGATATTCATGAAATAATACATGTACATAGATATTCACAAAATATTATTTGCAGAGTTTCCTATTGTGTTGCATGAGTGGTTGTCAAGATTGGAAACTCGGTAGAAAAAAATTAGATAAGGGAAACTGTTGAGTGGAGTGCTGAGTTTCTCCACGAGGTAACAAGTGTAAGTAAACCCATCTCTAGAGTTATTGATTTTTTGGTCAATAGTATTTTGCAAGGATGCATTACTCAGTTTGCAGTTGAGAAGATAACCTCGTATAGTGAGGCAAAAATAATTTTTTTCCAAGGACCCCAAAGGAGGTATTTGTTATCTATAAATACATGGATAATGATGCTCTTCTATAAGAAGGGCAATTTGTAGTTGAGTAGTTGACTCACATATCTCAGAACAATGGATATGTCACAGACAACCTGTAAAGAAAATGGGGAATAGTGAACTGATATGTTCCAAGGAAGTACAAAACCTGAACTAGAAGATGGATTTCTAAGGAATGGAATGAGATTCTGGCCAGGAAAAATAAGAAAGGAAATAGGAGGTAGGAAGAATCCTAATCTGTCCGGAGAAAGGGAGTATGAGTTTGAGTTGCACCTAAATGAAGGTTCATGCGACAAAGAAGAAGAATATAGCCCAATTTATGAAGGAGAAGAAGAGTCATAATAATCTCTAGAGACACCAAGATCAAAACATACCTACACCACACTAGGAGTATCACCAGAGGCAAGGTCTAGTGCCTCATCTCCTGAAAGAGATGTCAATACTAGTAGCACTAGTGTTGCAACTAGTGTGCAATGAAGTCCACCTTCATTAAATTGTTCATTAAAATTCCTCAAAGCCAAATCAATGGCTAGGGAAGATATTAGGTTACCCACATTCAATGGGAATGGCGTAGAAGATCCAGAGCGTCATTAGTTCCTCTGTGAAGCAGTTTAGATTGTTCGCCAAGTTCAAAATCAGGTCAAAAGGAATGAGTAGATGATTACGAATCTTCAGGGTTATGCCCAAGACTGGTTTATGAATTTTTGCATAGTACCAATGGGAGACACATAGAATACCCTTGACGAAATCTATCTCGTTATGATTTGTGATTTTAGAAATCCTAAACATGAGTCGCAGTGTATCACTAAAATTAAGGAGATAAATCAGTTACTAACGGAGTCCATATGGGATTTTGACCAACAGTTTAAAACTTTGATGGCCAAAGAAAGTTTTAAAATGTCGAATGTACACCACAAATAATGGTTTATTATGGCATTATTACCACACATCCGAGCCCCTTTGATGGAACAGAAGATTGTATCACAGATGGAAGCACTAGAAATAGCAATGAAGCTAGAATCCTCGCCGATTTGAGATGGTGGCATAGGGATGATGCAGATTCAATGGAAATTATCTAATCTGATGGTACAACTTCATAATATTAAGAAGGGAAAATAATTCCAAGAGGATTTATGGTGTACAATATGTCGAACATATGGACACTACAAGGATAATTGTCCGACGTACATGAACTATATCTCATCGGGTGCGCATAATCGATTGAGTACCCAAGGACTACCTTGGTGCAGAATATACCAGAATAGAGAGCAGGACGATGAGGACTATCTATACTTGTAGAATATTTTAAGTACCTCAGCTAGCCTTTTTTGTAAATTTTGTAAGTCATTAGGACATGATGATAATGATTGCAGAGCATATCGATTCTTGAAGGAGAAGACAGTAGACACCTACATAATGAAGAATGACGACAAGATTCAGGTTGAACAGGCACAATCTCACTACCATCCTGTGCATTATCCACATTATCAACCTCAATATCGACAGAATCAGTATCCACCTCAACAACCACACCCTCGGGGTAGGGGCATGGAAATTTCATAGGTAGAGGAGGAGGATTTGGTAGAGGAAGAGGTCAAATTGTATGCTATAACTGTGGACATATGAGACATTATGCTAGAGATTGCAATGAACCTGTAAATACATGTTTGTATTGCAAAGTACAGAATCATAATGTGGAACAATGTCCCCATTTGATTGAAAAATGGCAAGCTCAGATCGTCGGAGGTCCTAACCTCGCGCAGAATCCTAATCTAAATCCTATCTTGAATATTCAAATGATTTATGCTGAGTTGAGAGAACCAAGTGTTGCTACCATAACACAAGAAGGTGTTGTGACTGGAGCTGATTAGAATATACCACAAGGACAACCACAGGTGTGACCCATGGCACAAAATAAAGTACCATTCAATATTCATAAATAAAAGCAATTATTTTTGGAGGTGTGACCAGAGTTTGTAGATACAAACAATCGTCGACCTCAACTGAAGTCAGGGAGATTCCTGAACGATTTAAACATATATTTCAGAAACGTGTTCCAAACAAGGTTAGTAATCTCAATTCATTTGTGTCAAGTTTCTTAGTGCTAATCCATGATAAATATGTTATCACAGAATTGCAAGAACCTATAGAAGAAACCCCTTCGCAACCTGAAAGGAGAGTGAACCATGTTAAAAATAAATTCAAAACTGGGGGCGAGTTAAGAATGACTAAGCATATAGGATATTATGAAATGGATTACATTATCCTATATCTAGGGTCAAATGTCAATATTCTCATGCGAGAAAATTGGGAAAGCACGAGAAAGCGTGCTTCGACTGGTCCCCTGTCATGTTGAGGCTTGTAAATCAGGCGAAGGTCTTACTGATTAGTAGGTAAAGTCAAGTTCTTATTGACATTAAGGGGTTGCGCACATTTTCATATTTTGAATTTATCAACATTGTCGATGACATGAACCCATATCCCATGATTCTAGGGATATATTGGGAAATATATAATCATACAATCATAAATTTTAAGGAAAGAATCCTCTCATTCGGGGATGATGAGATGAGGATAGTTTTTCCTATTGACCCACATGAGGGGAAAATATATGTTCAAACAGTCTATAGTGAAGGAGAAGGTGACTATTTAGACCATATTTACAATGTCACTACCTTAAATGATGATTACATCAATCCTATAGCGGATGGAAACTAGATATGGAGGAATACTAGCTCATGCACACTAGATTCAGGAGAGGAGTTGGAGAATTGAAAAATTAGACTACATGAAGTATCTATGAGGAGATGCACTAGGATTACAAGGTCTGTGCGACAGGAGGCGAATCAGTCGAGGGAATTACCCACATATTATGGCTTACCTAATCTTGTGGCCTTTCTGAGTGAGTTTGAAGGACTAGTAATAGAACCACAACGTTTGTCCACGTTAGACTATGTGCTGAAAGCTACACTCACTAGATGGTGGGGTACACATATGCAATCTATATATGAATGGCCACAATGTAAAATATTGTTGGAAGTCATATTCGACAAAGAAGTCACAGTTTTGGATAAGAAGTGTTGAAATATTGTAAATTCGAAGAATATTATATATGTATCTTTTTGTGGTCCTCTATGGTCCTACCGGGAGAACCACTTGTATTAATTTGTACCCCGATGCTTCTAATCAGAAGAACTAATAAGAGTCATGAGGTAGTCCCCTCTAATTGTAAAGGTGGGTCATTAGCACCCTAGTGTGGTTACTTGAGCCTACATGTGTAACTCAAGCCTACATGTCAGATGAGTTAACTTAAGTGAACAGATGAATATAAATAGAGGTGTAGTGCTCCTCATTTGGAACACACACTCTCACTTGTGTAGCGCATTAGTGGAGAAGAGAAGTAGCTGGAGAAGGAGGAGGATCAGGTTTTGATCTCCTTGCTAGTTTTAAATTTTATCTTTTTGGGGCATCTATATCGAGGAAGATTTTGCTGGGTTTTTCCCCTTAGGGTTTTCTCAGGATAAATCTTTGTGTTCCTTTTGTATGGTTGTGCTTGTCTTTCTTTCAGTGATCCTGTTTATATGCTTTTGTTATGAAAATGAAATGAAATACTGATGTCTTAGCTAAGAATATGAAATGTTAACATGGTATCAGAGCTAACCTGAGAAGAAGACATTGTGCAGCTACAGAAGCTATGACTTCTTACTTTTTGGTTCTCTCTCCACAATCCATCATCAAAATTATGCTAGGCTGAATCTCCATTGAAGGGCGCATCTTTCTCTCAAAGCGGAATTCGATTCCGAGCATTTTCAGTTTTTGATGCGGAAATTAGGGCTTTCTACAAAAGAGGAATTTTTGAGTGATACTAGCATAGGATTTTTCTCCTCATCAAAACAGAATTTTAGAGACCTGGATCAAGAAATTTTGTTGGATGAAACTCTAGGAAATTCAAACCCTAGTTTGACCCTGAGCTAGAAAAACCCTAAGTACTAAAACTGCTAAGTTTTGGTACATTCGCAATATCCTGATATTGGAAAAGGATCAAGAGCTGAAAATTTCAGGGCCAGAAGATAAAATACGGATGTACATTTTGTCCAAAATTTAGCCTCATATTTCCTATATTTTGGGAGATATTATCCCTCCACGTTAGGGTTCTAGCCTCTTCCAGAATTCATCCCTAAACAGGACACCTGGGGATAACTGCAATATCTTGGGCTACAGAGGTCCAAATTGAATTCCTAAATATTTTCTATGAAGGGAATGGACTTCAATTTTATTTTTCCAAATATCAGACTCAGAAGATGAACCAGTGACATGTGGAATTCCGTACAACTTCACTGTTTTGAACAGTCCTGTAACAGGTCATCTTGGGAAAAGGATCATAAATCCCAAATGGTAAAACCAATTCTGATAAAAACTATGGTGTTGTATCAAGGACATGCGAGGTTACCTTAGTGATAAATTTCAGACACATAGAATCAGTGGTTTTGGAGATAACATAGAAACAGTAACAGGAATTTCTGCAGAAGAAATTGGAAATCTAGGGCTTCCTGTTCTGGGAGATTCCCTCCACTATTTTCAGAAAAGGAGTACATTGGACAGCTCCATTTGAAGAGATATCTCTGTATATCCAATCAGATATGAAAGATTCCAATTTTTGAAAATTAGGGTTTCTGTGACAAACCCTAGATCAACGAGCTTCGGAACCAAGACGGACACCTCAAACCGGTAAGATCTAATCCTTTGCTATTTTCATTTGAGCTTCTCATTTCAAAGTGATCTATCACATCAGCTTGATGATAATCTTGGTGAAGTTGACAAATTCCAAGCCTATAAGTTATGATCTCTTTGAATAAAATGGTTTGGACACCTACATGAGTATAGAGGTTCCAGTTCCAGAGGGAGATGAGGCTAGAAGCCTTACACAAGAAGAACTTGGTCAAGGCCAAGAAGATCATTGCTGATTCAATCATGAATAAAATTGTACCACACGTGTCTCCCCAAAGAAACTAAAGATGTTTGATTCCTTGACCAATCTATTTTAAGATAACAACTTAAATTAGAAGATGGCTTTGAGAAAACAGTTGAAGAATGTGAAGATACAGAATGCAGAACAACTTGAAGCGGTAGAAGAAGAAGTGGAGAATGCAGAAGTGGTGATAGCCACCTTGAATGGCCTCCCATGATCATGGGACTCATTCATGCAAAGAATGTGTGCCAGAAGGAAGTAATTACTTTCAACAGACTTTGGGAAGAAGAAGAAGCTCATCTCATAAGAAGAGAAGAAGAAAGATGGAAGCAATTGAAGATCAAGCTCTCACCATTCAAAGAAGATCCCTCAAGCGATGAGGAATATGAAGAAATCAATTCTTAAAGAACCTCTTATCCATCTTATCATTTGGATAAGAAATGATGATTTCATGAATGAAGAAGATGATGAAGAAGAATGATCAAGAAGGACTCTACCCACGAAACAAACAAAAGATAAGTATTCAATTGTCATTTAATGATATTGTTTTGTAATGCATTTGATTATATTCAGTTGATGTGTTATGCATGATAGATTGTTTGCATTAATGACTGTATACTACTAATATGCATGTGATGGGTAAGTAGCTCATGGTGCTATACAAATATCCATTGCTACTTATCTATAATGAAACCTCTTTGCTGACATATTGGATTAGTGCACAATCTCAATGTTGTCCTGGTAGAGATGGAAGGCATCTAGAAAAGTTTCTGTGAGATATGGATGAATGTTGTATTGGATAAACAGTTGCATGATGCATAAGAATTTGTCATTATGCATATGTTTTATGAAATAGTTCTAACCATGCAAATGGTGCATTTGAATTGTAGGAAAGGTCCTATACAACCTCATACAAGAAAAGAAGAATGAGACTTGTTTCGAAGAACAAGTGATGACAATTCAATAAACATGAATCTGAAGCTCCCAGGGTCAGAGACACCATGACAGAAGCAAGAGCTTCAGAGAGCAGTAGATCCACCTCGAAGGATGAATACCACCATGAGTATGAAATATAACTCAAGATGAAGACAAGAATGCTATGAAAGAAGCTATGATCAAAGAATAAAAGTTAATCGTGGGCAATGATGTATACAATATGATTTCAATACATAAAGGGAAGTACGTAGTATCTTCCATATGGATCTACAAGAACAAGTGTACAAAGCCAGGTTCGTGATTTTCCTCAGAAAGAATAGACTATGACATGACATACTCTATTGACCAATATATATCAAGCATAGAACCACTTGTACAAGGAAGATAATACTCCACTTCAAGGGGAGTGACTACAGAAGATACCTGAGTTCGACACGATATGACATGATGGACAGCTTCCTAATCGATTGAGACTTTACCAAGAGTAAAGTGGGTTCCAACCTTCAAGGTTGAATGTAGAAGACTAGGATATGTTGATCTGACAAGATGAACTCATGGAAGATGTTATGATGAAAGAATACTAGAATGATGAATGAGATATAGTTCCCAAACCAGAAGGAAAGAGTATTGTATCCTCCAAATGGATATACAAAATAAAGCATGTAGCTGATGGAAGTATCGAGAAGTATAAAGCAAGATTTGTGGCCAGAGGTTTCTATCAGAAAGAGGGAATTAATTCTAAAGAGACACTTACTCCAGGAAGCAAGGTACACTTCCTTTAGAACTATGATGGTAGTCACTTCCATGATAATGTAAAGACAATACTTCCTTAACGGTATGATTGAGAAAGAGTTTTACATCCAATAGTCACGAGGATTTGAAGTGGAAGACAGATGGAATCACATATGCAAGTTGAAGAAGGCCCTCTATGGCCTGAAGCAAGCTCCCAGAGCTTGGTATGGAAGAATAGATAGTTTCCTATCGAACATGGGATTTACCATGAGTAAAAGCTGATCCTAACCTTAACTACAAGGTTGTAGAAGATGAACCTGTCATACTATTACTATATGTGGATGATCTATTTCTGACAGGGAATGAGAAACAGATTGTAGAATGAAAGAAGAAGTTCGCTGAAGAATTTAGACCTTGGTCTAATACTTTATTTCCTAGGTCTGGAAGTATGAAAGAATCTTTCTTAATCAGGGAAAGTATGCAGTGAAAAGCTTGAAAAGATTTGATATATTGGAATGCAAAGCCATGGTCACACCCATGGAATTGAACCTGAAGCTGTTAGCTGATGACTCATCAGAGTTAGTGGATATGACTCATTATAGATAGATCATTGGGTCATTGATGTACTTAACAAATACCAGACCAGACATTTGTTTTGCTGTGAAAACCTTAAGTCAATATCTTGTTCAACCAAGACGGGTTCACCTAGTAACTGCAAAACATGTGATGAGATATTTGAAAGGGACTATAGACTTTGGTTTATATTATGATGGTAGCCATGAGTATATATTGTATGGCTACACAGATGCAGATTGGACTGGAAGTATCTCAGACAAGAAAAGCACATTAGGTAGATGCTTTTGTTTGGGGTCTGCTATGAGTTCATGGTTTAGCAAGAAACAGTCCAGTGTTTCTCATAGCATGGCTGAAGTAGAATACATAGCAGATTACTCTGCTAAGTTGTGAATCCATATGGCTTCAAAAGATGATATCAGGCCTCTTTGAACTGAATATGGATACTACATTGATTCTATGTGATAACGAGAGTTGTGATAACAGAGAACCCTGTGTTCCGTCGTAACACATAAAAATCCGTTATTTCTACATTCAAGATAAAGATGCAGATGATGATGTTTCAGTATTTACATACTGTAGATACAGATGATGGTGATTCAGTATTTCTATACTGAATATAGAGATGATGATGTTTCAGTATTCCCATACTGAATATATAGATGATGATGATTTCAGTATTCCCATACTGAAGATATAGATTATTTTTCAGTATTCACCTACTGTAGATGCAGATGATGGTGACCTGATGATGCTTTCAATACTCACATATTAGAGATACAGATGGCGATAGTTCAGTATTCACATACTGAAGATGTAGATGAATATGGTTTAGATGATGATGCACTGACAAAGCCTCTGTCTTAAGTAAAGTTCAGAAACTTTCGAGACAAGATTGGTATGGTTCAGAAAGACCTTCCCTAAAAGGGGGAGTAGTGATGTTGCAGTTGGATTGTATCATTCCTGGGCACTTGCCCAAAAGTGACCCGGAGACCTCGGTCTTCGAGAATGAAGAGGGATTGTATCATCCCGAGACATATGTCCAGAAGTGATCGAGTGACTTCGATCATCGAGAATGTGGTAGGATTGTATCATCCTTGGAATTCGGTTCAGAACGGATCCAGTGAACTTCGGTCATCGAGAATGTGGTAGGATTGTATCATCCTTGAACTTTGGTTCAGAACGGATCTGGTGAACTTCAATCATCAAGAAGGTGGTAGGATTGTATCATCCTTGGACTTCAGTTCAGAACAGATCCGATGAACTTCGGTCATTGAGAAGGTGGTAGGATTGTATCATCCTTGGACTTCGATTCAGAATGGATCCGGTGAACTTCGGTCATCGAGAAGGTGGTAGGATTGTATCATCCTTGAAATTTGGTTCAGAATGGATCCGGTGACTTCGGTACTCGATAACATGTGTTGATTCTGTAATTCCTCGAGGAAGGATTGTCTGAGTTCCACATCTATGTTGATCCCATAATTCCGAAAGGAAGGATCATTAGTAACTCCATAAATACCTAAATCCCATAATTCCAAAATGAAGGATCATTGAATTGATCCCATAATTCCAATAGGAAGGATTGTTTGAGTTCCACAGATGTGTTGATCCCAGAATTCCAATAGGAAGTGTAATGCCCCGGTTTTGACCCCATTGCATTAGATGTATATGATGATGTATATATTGTGATGATCGTGGTAAGGAGCTCAAGGCCAAGGCCCCACCATTGATCGGTTATGCTATGTTTTGGATTTAAACTTGTCACTGGTGGTGTATCAGGGCATGTGACACATATTAAGTTTTAGCATCATGTAAATATGCATCTTAATTAAAACAAACCTGACCAGCTACATTCGTGGCAACTAAAATGAGAAGGGGGCATGATTTTCACAAGGATAAAGGTGTTGAAATTTTTAAACCTTGGCCAATGAGAGAAAAACCCATGTGTCACCTTCCCTTGTTTTATTCCAACCACTTTCATTAAGAATTACTGGTGGTGGTTGAGGCAGTTATGGTCTTTGGGAGTGGGGTGGTAGGACTATCAGTCCTCACCCACACGCACACTCCACCATGGTTGACTTCACTATGGCAAGGAAAAAAAACCACGAGATCACTCACGCAAGCGATTCCACTATCCCCACGACGTTGTTGCTGCTCACGCACTTCCATTTTCGCGTCCTCTCTGTAGGTTGTTCATCTTCACGTAGGGAATGCTTGCTCATTCTCACACACAGATCTTCCTGGTTTTACCCACGCAGACCTCTCTTCTTTGGATTTGCAGATGGTGTCGCTGTATCCACTCATGCAGGTGGATTTCGGATCTCTGCGGTCTTCCTTACCTATGATTGTTGTGGTCTTCTTTGTGATTGAGGTCTGGTGCAAGATTCACTCACGCACAGGCTGAGAGTATGTGTTTTACTTCCCTAGTGCATCCAATGTAAGTCTTTTCCACTTGTTTAATTGTCCAAGGCGGACTGGTGTTTTCCTCATGTTGTGATTTTTGTTTGCTGTTGCGTTGGGACTGTTGTTTCCCCACGTCGTGTGCCTTGTTGTTGTTGCATCTGGGGGTTGTTGGGTATTGCTGGGAGTCATTTTGGCCATGAGAAGGCCAAGAACGACTCAGAAATTGTTTCCCCTGTTCAGCTATAATTTCTGAGTAGTTGCATGCATGCAATGGTTGGTCTTCGGACTGTGTTGGGAGCAGGGATGGGGGCTTAGTTTTGCTTGACAAACCTGGTGGTTGGAAACCACAACGACAGAGCTAGAGGGTTGGCTTTCTTCTCCATGACCCCTGAAGAGCACTGGAAGGGAATGCAGGGCATGAGGGACTGTGTAGCAGGGAAGGGACCGATTCCTTGTGTTGGGTGTGTGTGGGTGTCTTAGAAGCTAGGCTAGTTCTGGTGTAGGTGTTCTTGGCTCTGTAATGAGCTCACCAGCTTAGCATTTAGCCTTTCCCAACTCCTCAATGGCCTGATAAACCCAACTATGTTGGCTTGGCTGTGTTTTGTGTATCCTTGGTTATGTGTAAGCCTGCTTGTTCCCTTATTCCTTGGAGAATCATGCCCAGCTCATGGGTGGTAGTGCTGCTGAGAGATTAAGGAGCACGCTGGCCTACGGTTGGGTGGAACGTTGTAGCGACGTAGTTGGTTGTGGAATGAGGTCATCATAAGATAAGTGATTTTATCCATTTTTACTTCTGGAACTATATTTTCAGTTAATGATAATGTTGAACATGTTGAATGAATGCTTGAATGAATGCACGTTAATTCCACTGTGTGAGATACATACTTGTAGCTGTGTATGCTAAATGATTGCATCTGTGCACGATAAATATTCATGTGTGCATATTCTAGTTCAAAGAATTTGTTTAAGCATTCTGTTTTAGCAAAATATGCGAATTCACATGTTCATGGGCTCTTATCCTGGGTGGTTAAAGAATGGGTCGCGTCCTCTTCGCCAGTCGGAGGGATGGGGATGTGACAGTTAGTGGTATCAGAGCATTAGGGTTGCAACAATGGGCCTCTATGGGCCAAGAAGGAGCAACTGACAGAGGTTGTATCTCACTCTACCCAGTAGAAATCATAAATTGAATGACTGAAAATTTCAAAATGGTCTAAGTGTTGAGAGGTCGGGCCACTAGCGGGAAAGACTTCCACCATTGCGGAAGAGCTAGACAGAAGGACTTTCGACGTAGTGGAAGCCTGCTCGATGGAGAAGCCGTTGGAAGGAAAATTAGAAAAATTTTCTAAGCGATTTGGCACCGGTCGAAAGGAATTAGTTGTTTGGTGTGCTGCCATTGCGGAAGCCAAAAGCACTAAGTCTTTCAACGAGAAAGATCGCCGATGCCGAAAAGTTAAAAATTTCTTTAATTAAAGAGCATCAATTGGAAGAAATAGTTGTTTGGCGTGTCGCTGTTGCGGAAGCCAAAGGCACTAAGCTTCCGATGTGGAAAGAGCACCGACGCCGGAAGTTTAAAAAAATTTCCAAGGAAAAATTATGAAAAACTTTCTAAGTAATGAGCACATCAGCCATCGGAAGAAGATGGGGTTTCCTGCGCCACCATTACAGAAGCGAAAGGCACTAGCCTGCCGATGTAAGAATTCTGCCGATGCTGATTTGGTTGTGCTGCCGATCGGAAGAAGATGGAAGATCGTGTTCCACCGTTGTGGCTGCAGAAGGAACTTCTTCGCCAATGAAAGGAAGAAGTTGAGCCGATGAAAGGGGGGAAATTGAAAACAAAGACGTCGAAAGGATAGAGCTTCTGATAGCCGATGAGTATGGTCATCGGATCCCGCAGTGGAATGAACGACCGTCATTGCGGATGCCGAAAGGGCTAACCTTCCGAAGGGTTAGAAGACCCCATTGCCGACGATAGCGCTTAGTAGACCTGACAGCCGATGTACATCAGAACAATTTAGTTGATTCAATCGCTGATACAGTGGAGGAGTTAGTGATTTGGGGAGCCGAAACGTTGGAACGATTAGAGGAATTGGGAGCCGATTCTACGGGAGATATAGTTGAAATAAGATCCGATTTTACAAGAAGGAAATTCTGAGTTTTCAGTAGGATTTCCCCAGTAGATCATGACTATTTTTCAGTGGATTTTCATGGGCTGAAAAGGAGAAAAGAGGCAGCAATCTTATGGGCCAGATTGAGTGAAAACCAATGATTTACAAAAAAAAAAAACGAGGGCACTGCCCTTGACCCCCGTCATCCCCCTCAGATAGACATTCTTTGATGAAGAAAATTATGTGTGTTTGGGCAAATTGTTATTTTATGGTTATTCCAAGAGAAGGTAATTGATTCTGATTTGTATCAATGTTATGCATCTAACATTTGTGTTACTAACACGTTTGCAGAATCATAGAAACATTCCAGGGCAGTATTCCAAGTAGTGCCGTTTGACAAGTAAGTGGTGGTTCAGTTATGAGAACCCATGATGTGTATGATGCTCGAGATTCCCATGAGCAAGCAGAAGATGCCATGGGATAAAATGTCCGTAACCGAAATGATGACATTGAGTCTAATGGAAGGAGATACCAAGAGACACCGTCAAATGTTGCAGCCATGATGAGAAGCTTGATCAAGGCCCAGGAGGAGCAGCATCAGTTGGATGCTGCAATGTTGCAGAGTTTGACAGACTTACAAAGAAAGATAGATTCTGGACGAGGTACAGCAAGACCAGAAGTCAGTAAGAGTAGTACTAGGAGAAAGAGAAGGACTTCTAGTGGATCATGTGATTCTGAAGGATCCAGCAGGGATTCAAGTTATTCTTCTCATAAAAGAAAAAGAAAGAGACACCATAGGGATCGCTCTCGAGATGAATTTAAGAAAGCTAAACCTCCTATGTTTGATGGTGACGTAAATACTGGACAAGAGGCTGAAGCTTGGCTTCTTGGGATAAATAAGTACTTTCAAGTGCATGACTATTCAGGAAACATGAAGGCAAGAGTTGCCATATTCAATCTCAATGGAATAGCATCCATTTGGTGGGAACACTTCAAGCAAGTAAAGAGGATCAGTGAAAAAAGACTTAAGTGGAAACATTTCAAGAAGTATTTCAAGAAGAAATACCTCTCTGATAGGTATTATGATGACAAGATTAAGGAGTTCCATGAGCTGAGATGGGGACAGTAAACCATGGAAGAGTATGCAAATAATTTCTTGGAGCTGTTGAGATATGTCCGGTACATCAGAGATGAAAAAGTGAAGGTCCAGCATTTTCTGAGTGGATTACCTCAGTCTTACAAAGATAGAATCAAGTTTTATGAACCTAGAACTCTTGAGGAAGCAATAAGGAAGGCTAAGTATTGCTATGAGAAAAGCAAAGGTAAACCCGATTACCACAAGGCATGGAAGGACAAGAAGAACGAGAAGTTTGACCAAAGGAAGAAAGGTTTCAAACCTTTTAATTTTAGGAATCAGCAGAAGCAGCCATCCCAAGCTGCGAGTAAACCAGTTGGGGTGACCAGAGAAAATCCTAAAGATCCACAATAGAATAGAGGACCACTTCAATGTTGGAAATGTGGAGGACCCCACATGCGTAGGAATTGTCCACTCGAGAATGAGAGTGTAAGACCAACTTATAACCTTCAAGGAGCAGAAACAGTGGGTCAAGTAGCAAGGGAAGTTCCTAGGATGTATGCAGCACTGGAGGACCGTCAAGTAGATCACCGGTCAGTAGTAGTTGAAGTAGCAGGTAAGATTGTTGAGTAATCTATTTCTATTTTGATTGACCCCGGTTCTACTCACAGTTACATTACTCCTAGAGTAGTGGATATTTGTGCCTTTATGAAAGTAAAGCACACGAATTCTTGGTTAGTTCAGCTAGCCACTGGAACTAAGAGAAAGGTTAGTGAAGTGGTGGAGAAATGTCCATTGGTCATGAATGGATTGGTCACTTGTGTTGATCTGAATGTTCTACCGCTTGGTTCCTATGATGTTCTGATTGGAATGGATTGGTTAGAAGCTCATAGGGTGAAGCTTGATTGTTACAATAAGACTTTCGAATGCATGAATGAAGAAGGAAACCCAGTAGTTGTGAAAGGTATTCCAAAGGTAATTTCAGTGAGGTCGGTTTCAACAATGCAGTTAAAGAAGTTTTGTAGGAAGGGTTTTCCAGTTGTATGCAGCCCAGATTTTGGAGGAAACAAGAGATGAAACTCTTAGGTTGGAGGACTATCAGGTGTTACAGGAATTCAGAGACGTGTTTCCTAATGAGATTCCAGGGCTTCCTCCAAAGAGGCACATTGATTTCACTATTGAACTTGTGCCAGGAGCAGCACCAGTGTCGAAGGCACCCTACAGAATGAGTACACCGGAGATGCTAGAGTGGAAGATGCAACTGCAAGAGTTGTTGGAAAAGAAGTATATCCGACCGAGTGTATCTCCTTGGGGAGCACCAGTTTTGTTTGTAAAAAAGAAATATGGTACACTCAGGTTGTGTATTGACTACAGACAATTGAACAAGGTTACGGTGAAGAATAAATATCCCTTGCCTAGGATTGATGACCTCTTTGATCAAATGAGAGGAGCAAGGGTATTTTCCAAGATTGACTTGAGGTCTGGTTACCATCAGGTGAGAATCAAGGATGAAGACATTAATAAGACCGCCTTTAGGACAAGGTATGGGCATTATGAGTTTGTAGTGGTACCATTTGGTCTCAAAAATGCACCAGCTACATTTATGTGCCTTATGAATAGTGTTTTCAGCAGGTATTTGGACAAGTTTGTTCTTGTTTTCCTTGATGACATTCTTGTTTATTCTAAGAATGAGGAAGAGCATGAAGAGCATTTGAGACTAACATTGAATTTGCTCAGGGAGCATCAGTTGTATGCCAAACTGAGCAAGTGTGACTTCTATAGAGATAGAATTCAGTATTTGGGTCACATTGTCTCAGAGGAGGGTATATCTATGGACCCTGAAAAGATTGAAGCCATTATGAATTGGCCTACTCCAAGAAATGTGACGGATGTGAGATATTTTATGGGACTTGCAGGATACTACAGGAGATTCATTGAGGGATTCTACAAAGTTGCACATGCCATCACTTCTTTGCAAAATAAGGGGATGAAGTTTGAATGGACATCGAGGTGTGAGGAAAGTTTCCAGAGGTTGAAGGATCTTCTCATCAGTGCACCAGTATTGAATATTGCAGATCCAGAGAAAGATTTTGTGGTGTGTACCGATGCATGCGGACAAGGGATTGGAGGAGTCCTATTGCAAGACAACCACGTGATATGTTATGAGTCAAGAAAGCTGAAGGAACATGAGAAGAACTACCCCACTCATGATCTAGAGCTTGCAGCCATAGTGCATGCTCTCAAGATGTGGAGACATTACTTGATGGGCAGGAGGTTTGAGCTCAAAACACACCATTGTGGCTTGAAGTATCTATTTGATCAGCCATTCTGAATGCTAGGCAAGCAAGATGGCTGGAATTTTTATATGAATTTGATTTTGAAATCAAGCACATAAAGGGAAAAGAAAATAAGGTAGCTGATGCACTCAACAGGAAGGTGCAGGAAATGCATGTGGCATCTCTTAGTATTTGCCAATCATATTTGAGGTAGCAGATTGTTAGTCATGTTGCTGGAGACGAATTGTATGAGCAGGTAAAAGACAAATTGCAGCAGCAAAGTCTTGAGAGGAGGTATGAAGGATATAAATTGGAAGAAGACGGACTTCTCACTTATGAAGGTAGAATTTATATCCCAGATGTAGCAGAATTGAGGAGAGTTGTTATGGATGAGATCCATCAAGCTCCATATTCTGGTCACCCAGGATATCAGAAGACAATTGCTACAGCTAGAAAGTAGTACTTTTGGCCAAGAATGAAAAAGGACATGGCTGAATACATTTCAAGGTGTATGAAATGTCAACAGGTAAAGGTCAAGCATCAACATCCAGCAGGTTTGTTGCAGCCTTTGCCAGTTTCGGAATGGAAATGGGAAGTTATTTCCATGGATTTTATTATAGGATTGCCAATGACTTGGAGACAACATGATTCTATCATGGTTGTGGTGGACAAGTTGACTAAGGCAGTACATTTTATACCGGTTAAGTCTACGCATAAGATTGATGACATTACAAAGATCTTCATGAAGGAGATATTCAAATTGCATGGATTGCCAAAGGAAATAGTCTCTGATAGAGATGTCAAGTTCACTTCCAACTTTTGGAAGGGGTTGTTTGCAGATTTGGGTAGAAAGCTAAACTTCAGCACTGCGTACCATCCTCAGAAAGATGGTCAGACAGAGAGAGTTAATAAGGTGCTTGAAGATATGCTTCGCATGTACGTAATGGACAAACCAACCAAGTGGGAAGATTACTTGCACTTGGTAGAGTTCGCTTATAACAATGGACAACAGGCATCCTTGGGGATGAGTTCGTATGAAGCTTTGTATGGAAGAAGGTGTAGGACACCAGTGACTTGGGATAATCCAGTGAACAGAGTTGTGCTTGGACCGGAATTGCTCAAGGAGATGGAGAAAGAGGTTGTAAAGATCAGGCAAAAGCTGAAAGCAGCACAGGACAGATAGAAAAGCTATGCGGATAAGCATAGGGTGAACAAGGAGTTCAGTGTTGGGGATCATGTTTACCTCAGAGTGAGGGAAAGGAAGAGTTCCTTGAAGCTTGGTAGTTGTGCCAAGTTGTCACCAAGATATTGTGGGCCGTTTGAAGTGCTTGAAAGAATAGGGTCAGTTGCATATAGACTTGCATTGCCTGCTAGCACTAGGGCTATGTGCATGATCCTAACCATGTGATAAATTGGTATGTGATTCAGGTGGAACCCGAGGGAGAGTTTTGAATCGAGCCAATGCGCATCCTCAACAGGAAGGTCACGATGCTCCGGAACTGGGACATAGGGCAGGTAAAGGTGCAATGGGAGCACTACGGACCTGGAGAGGCTACATGGGAGCTGGAGGATGCCATGCGATTGGCACATTCATTTTTGTTCAATTTTGCGGAACACTAAGGTGATACCAGTGTAGCATTTTGTTCAATTTTGTAAGCACTGAGGACAGTGCTATTGAAGGGGGAGGGGAATGTAATGCCCCGGTTTTGACCCCGTTGCATTAGATGTATATGATGATGTATATATTGTGATGATCATGGTGTGGAGCTCAAGGCCAAGGCCCCACCATTGATCGATTATGCTATGTTTTAGATTTAAACTTGTCACCGATGGTGTATCGGGGCATGTGACACATATTAAGTTTCAACATCATGTAAATATACATCTTAATTAAAACAAACTTGACCAAATACATTTGTGGAAACTAAAATGAGAAGGGGCATGATTTTCACAAGGATAAGGGTGGGGAAATTGTTAAACCTTGTCCAATGAGAGAAAAACCCATGTGTCACCTTCCTTGTTTTATTCCAACCAATTTCATTAAGAATTGTTGCTGGTGGTTGAGGTAGTTATGGTCTTTGGGAGTGGGGTGGCAGGACTGTCATCCCTCACCCACACGCACACTCCACCACGGTTGAATTCACTATGGCAAGGAAAAAAACCATGGGATCACTCACACAAGCGATTCCACTATCCCCACGACGTTGCTGCTGCTCATTCACTTCCATTTTCGTGTCCTCTCTGTAGGTTGTTCATATTCATGCAGGGAATGGTTGCTCATTCTCACGCACAGGACTTCCTGGTTTTACCCAAGCAGACCTCTCCTCTGCGGATTTGTGGATGGTACGGCTGTATCCACTCACGGAGGCAGATTTGGGATCTCTGCGGTCTTCCTTACCTGTGATTGTTACGGTCTTCTTTGTGATTGAGGTCTAGTGCAAGCTTCACTCACACACAGGCTGAGAGTATGTGTTTTACTTCCCCAGTGCGGCCAGTACAAGTCTTTTCCACTTGTTTAATTGTCCAGGGCGGACTGGTGTTTTCCTCATGTTGTGATTTTTGTTTTCTGTTGCGTTGGGACTGTTGTTTCCCCACGTCGTGTGCCTTGTTGTTGTTGCGTCTGGGGGCTGCTGGGTATTGCTGGGAGTCATTTTTTCCATGAGAGGGCCAAGAATGACTTAGAAATATTTTCCCCTGTTCAGCTATAATTTCTGAGTAGTTGCATGCATGCAATGGTTGGTCTTCGGACTGTGTTGGGATCAGGGATGGGGGCTTAGTTTTGCTTGACAAACCTAGTGGCTAGAAACCACACTGACAGAGCTAGAGGGATGGCTTTCTTCTCCACAACCCCTGAATAGCACTGGAAGGGAATGCAGGGCCTGAGGGACTGTGTAGCAGAGAAGGGACTGATTCCTTGTGTTGTGTGTGTGTGGGTGTCTTAGACGCTAGGCTAGTTCTGGTGTAGGTGTTCTTGGCTCTGTAATGAGCTCACCAGCTTAGCATTTAGCCTTTCCCAACTCCTCAATGGCTTGATAAACCCAACTGTGTTGGATTGGCTGTGTTTTGTGTATCCTTGGTTATGTGTAAGCCTACTTGTTCCCTTATTCCTTGGAGAATCATGCCCAGCTTGGGGGTGGCAGCGCTGCTGACAGATTAAGGAGCACGATGGCCTATGGTTGGGTGGAACGTTGCAGCGACATAGCTGGTTGTAGAACGATTTCATCATAAGATAAGTGATTTTGTCCATTTTTACTTCTGCAACTATATTTTGAGTTAATGATAATGTTGAACATGTTGAATGAATGTTTGAATGAATGCATGTTAATTCCGCTGTGTGCGATACATACTTGTAGCTGTGTATGCTGAATGATTGCATCTGTGCATGATAAATATTCATGTGTGCATATTCTAGTTCAAAGAATTTGTTTAAGCATTTTGTTTTAGCAAAATATGCGAATTCACATGTTCATGGGGCTCTTAGCTCGGGTGGTTAAAGATTGGGTTGCGTCCTCTTCGCCGGTTGGAGGGATGGGGATGTGACAGGAAGGATTGTATGACTTCCACAAATGTGATGATCCCGTAATTTTGAAAGGAAGGATCGTTAGTAACTCCGTAAAGACCTAAATCCTATAATTCTGAAAGCAAGGATCGTTAGTAACTCCGTAAAGACCTAAATCTCATAATTCTGAAAGGAATGATCGTTGGTAGCTTCGTAAAGACTTGATCCTATAATTCCAACAGGAAGGATTGTCTGAGTTCCACAGATGTGTTGATCCCATAATTCCAATAGGAAGGATTGTCTGAGTTCCACAAATGTGTTGATCCCGTAATTCCAAAAGGAAGGATTGTTAGTAACTCCATAAAGACCTAAATCTCGTAATTCCAAAAGGAAGGATCGTTAGTAGCTCCATAAAGACTTGATCCCGTAATTCTGAAAGGAAGGATCATCTAAGCTCCACAGATGTGTTGATCCTGTAATTCTGAAACGAAGGATCGTTAGTAACTCCGTAAATACTTGAATCCCGTAATTCCAACAGGAAGGATCGTCTGAGTACCACAGACATGTTGATCCCGTAATTCTGAAAGGAAGGATCATGTTGATGATGATGATGTTGATGTTTTGATGATGTTAATGTCTTGATGATGATGATGTTGATGTTTTGATAATAATGATGATGATGATGTTTTCATGATGATGTTTCTGATTGAAAGATCAGAGTATGATGGTGATGATGTTTCTGATCAAAATATCAGAGTATGATGATGATGTTGTTGCTGATCGAAAGGCCAAAGTGCTAAATAAGATGTTGCTGATCGAAAGGTCAAATTGTTGAAGATGATGTTGCTGATCGAAAGGTCAAAGCGTTGAAGATGATGTTGCTCATCAAAAGGTCAAAGTGTTGAAGAATATGTTGCTGAGCGAAAGGTCAAAGTGCTGAAGATGATGTTTCTGATCAAAAAGTCAAAGTGCTGAAGATGATGTTGCTGATCGAAAGGTCAAAGTGCTGAAGATGATGTTGCTGATCGAAAGGTCAAAGTGCTGAAGATGTTGTTGATTGAAGCAGTCAAAGTATTAATGATGATGAAGATTGAATATTGAAGATGAAGACTCCATAATGTTGAAAATATTCCAATGATTTATAGATGTGTTACCCTGACGATGTTGATGATGTCCTCCATCTCTCTTCTACTATTTTTGTTGTTGATGTTGTTGTAGAATACCCTTCTTGTTAAGGGGGAGTGTTGAAATATTGTAACTTCGAAGAATATTATATATGTATCTTTTTGTGGTCCTCGATGGTCCTATTGGGAGAGCCACTTGTATTACTTTGTACCTCGATGCTTCTAATCAGAAGAACTAATAAGAGTCATGAGGTAGTCCCCTCTAATTGTAAAGGTGGGTCATTAGCACCCTAGTGTGGTTACTTGAGCCTACATGTGTAAATCGAGCCTACATGATTTAACTCGATCCTACATGTCAGATGAGTTAACTTAAGTGAACAGATGAATATAAATAGAGGTGTAGTGCTCCTCATTTGGAACACACACTCTCACTTGTGTAGCGCATTAGTGGAGAAGAGAAGTAGCTGGAGAAGGAGGAGGATTAGGCTTTGATGTCCTTGCTGGTTTTATATTTTATCTTTTTGGGGCATCTATATTGAAGAAGCTTTTGCTAGGTTTTTCCCCTTAGGGTTTTCCCAAGATAAATCTTTGTGTTCCTTTTTTATGGTTGTGCTTGTCTTTCTTTTAGTGATCCTGTTTATATGATTTTGTTATGAAAATGAAATGAAATACGTATGTCTTAGATAAGCATATGAAATGTTAACAAGAAGTACACATGGTTATAAATCCTCGTCGAACACCTCAATCAATGTTGCACGACATTTACAGAGTACCTGTGATAGGAATGGGTCCATAATTTCATACACACATTGTAAATGACACCCAGGAGCTTGTACACATCCATGTAGTTGTGACAAGGAACTCAAGATTTGGAGGAGGTAGTTAAACAATTCGCGTACACATTTTCATTTGTTGACGAGCAGTCAATATTTGATGTTGTGCTTCAAATGATAAAAAAAGAAAAAGGACTGGCACACGCTACATTATCACAATGATGGGCTACTTAAATAGATGGGAGGAAGAAGCACCTGTTAAATATTGTACTACTGCGACTGTGGAAAAGTATTTATTTGAAAATGTGGTGACCATATTTGCCTTCCCAAAAATTCTTCTAAGTGACCAAGGTATGGATTTTGTTAACAAAATGATTGATAAGATTACTGCAGTGTGCCAGATTCAGCATAGAAAAATGACACCCTATCATCCTAAGGAGCATTAAATGGTTAAAGCATTCAAGAAGATTCTGGAAAATGCATTAACCAAAGTATGCAATGTGCGCATAGATGATTGGGATCATAAATTTTCATGTGTGCTATGGGAATATCGCACAACTTGCAAAACATTAATAGGACACACTCCATTTAGATTGGTATATGGAAAAGAAGTTGTTGTGTCTATGGAATATATTGTGCCGAGCCTAAGAATTATTGCGCTAACAGAAATGACCGACATAGATGTTGTTGAGAAAATATTGTCGCAGCTTGTTCAAATGGAGGAGGAACGTTTCATCGTAGGGTGTCATCAAAACATTGAAAAACAAAGTCAAAATGCATGGCATGATCTCAAAATTAAGAATTAACATTTTGAACTTGGAGGACTTGTTTTGATGTAAGATAGTAATTTTTTTTAAGCATCCAGAAAAATTGAAGACGCATTTGCTAGGGCCATATGTGATTGCAGACATCACTGATGTGGGAGTAGTAAAATTACATAAGATGGATGGAACACCAATCATGGGAATGATAAATGGAAGCATTCTAAAACCTAATACCATGATGGTCATGATACAACTGGGTAAGAAAGGGAGAGATAAAACTATTTAAAAAAAGGAAAAGAGAAAAAAAAGCTATTATGTCACATGTCTGCAATGTGAATATGCAAATCCCACATTAAGAGTAGGAATGATAGATGGACGCCATTAAATTGCACATACCTGAAAATATTTAGGTACTTATGATAGTGAAGCATCATTAATTAGACAAGTCTAAGGAAAATGGTGGTGTTCTTTTTGGTCCCATCCATCATCCTTGCCATAAATATCCTAATAGGTATAGGTCAGAGTTCAAGCATGTGAAGTAAATTTTGGAATGTATCAAAGGAGAATCCCATGTGATTGACAAGACGCATCTCTAGCATCGAATGATTGCATGGAGGATGAGCACCTATGTATAAACAATTTCCTTCATTGTCAAGATTCATTTTGCTTGCATATAGAGAAGAAGAGTGCACTAGTGTCTACAACTGTATGAGCACCTATGTATAAACAATTTCCTTCATTGTCAAGATTCATTTTGCTTGCATATAGAGAAGAAGAGTGCACTAGTGTCTACAACTGTGAAGAGCCGACAGTGATGGTTATTTCAATTTCCATTACCAATGAGCAATCTGATGTTACCAGTGCATCACCTTTCCCAATAATTTAAGAAGTTATATCTCCAAAAGCACAGAAAGTACAGCAAGAACCAGAAATAATGGTGCGGTCAGCTCCACAGACTATTCCTGCTGCTACTTCTCCCTTGGTTTAGAATCCACCGGTTAATGCAACAGCTTCAGGTTTATGATAGTATGTCATAACGGGACTTTTGAGTGTAGACCTCCCATGACCATCAAGACCTCGGGAATGGGAGCCAAATTTTATAAAGAAGCACAAGTTCACCAAGGAAACACCAGCCCCGTCACTAAGAAAAGACATGAATTCTAGTATAGAGGAGTGGAACTTGCTATCGCCATACATTCCATCAAGGAGACCATGGACGCTAGATGTAAATCTCCCAACCAAAGCATGTTCCTGCCTAGTTTCACCAAAGATCCTGGCTAGAGTTGAGTTGCTGAAAGACATCATCCTGAAGTTGGTGAGAATGAAATTTGAAGACAATGACACGCGAAAACAACCTATCCTGGACAAAAACAACTACATGGTCACTCTTCAAGTCGTGCCTCCTATTCCATATCTTGTAGTTCCAATGGATTGGTCTTGAGGCATAGAATGCATGGGCCTAGTTAATTTACTACTTATGCTCCATTTTGGTCGAAGTAAAGAAGTGAGCACATATGTGCGCCCACTCTGGGTCTGCTTTCATAGAGGATTTTTATGTCTTGTAAGACCATATTCTATTGATGTTTAGCTCATTGAATAGATAATTGGTCTCTCGTGTGCCGCAGTCGATCCTATGCCATATCTGCACAAGGATCGGGAGTATGAGGGAAAAGTATGAGCCTGTCCATGCAAATAGGGGATACCTGATTTCCTCTATAACTAAAAATACAATGAGGTTCACTACGAAAATATTATCTTGCAAGTTGTTGCACAAGATGCAACCCAAGGAGTGCACTACGGGGACAGTTGAACTAGCGAAACTCTGTGCAGAAGGAGTGTTGATCAATTGATCATAGTTTATAACAAACGAGCTTCTAGTGAAAGCACGAGAAGAAAGTAAAACAAAATTCCATTACTCATGGTTGCTAGTGTTAATTTACTTTGTAGTTTGGTCTAACCCACCAGACTACCAACCACTAGACATCCCAATGCCCTGTCAATGTGCAAAATATCAGAACCTATTGTTTGACAAGGAAGATAAGATTCACAAGAAATATAACACTATTGATTTCTTTATACATGGAGAAGCACTAAGGGAAGTAGTGCGAGACCAGCATAGAATTCTTGATATGACAGGACAAAGATATGCACCTTTTATAACTTTCCATGATGGTGTTAATAATATCATTTTGCAGCCGTAGAAGGACTCGATGAAACAAATGAAGCCAACACACTTCATGATCCTTGACCAGGATGTTGAAAATGTCATCCAAGAATGGCCTCAAGAATTGCGCATCCTATTCGATGAGGAGATGGACCAAGGTAATGACCAAGGTAGAGCAGGAGGTGATGCACAAGACAACCAGTCATAGGATTCAGACAAAGAAGACGAAGTTAGTGAGGAGGACTCTAATAAAGATGATTCAGAGGACACGCCAAATGACGAGGATGTGTAGAACCAAAAGAAAGAACAGAAAAAGGAGTAGCATGATCCAAAGCACAAAAAGAGGAAAGCTAGAAAAAAGGCTAATACAATTAGCTTAGGGGAGGAAGAAATCACCATAATCGCAGACGTCACTGTGGATGTGGCGTGGGACACCCTCTAGAGCATAAGTATAAATTAGACATGCTTAACGAACAAAATCACACTGCATGTTAATAAACTTACTGAAGCTATCTATGAAGTAGGGGGCGTAGTCGAAGTTGAGACGCATGAGGATAACCTTTTGGATACACTAGAGACGCCACTATTGTTTCTACCGCTCAAGGTGGACCTGGCCACACATGTGCTGGAGACAGGGATGAAATAATTCAATGATGTTTCCCATGAGTTGGGGACATTATTTATTGATTTCTGCACACTCACAATGGCCAAGGTATATGATGTTCAACATGTGGTCGCGATGGAGATGAGAATCCAAGAGGGTTCCCTTGCATATCAGGCACATAAAGCAACAAGGAAGGTGCAAAAGTGCAAGGTCCTCCTTAAGCAAAATGAGAAAGAGATCAAGGTTCAAGAAGAAAGAAGGCTCACATTGGATGAAGCCATTAGTAGCACAGTAGTAGAAAATATAGAGAAAGAAGGCCAATAAGAAACAGATGCAGCTGCTAAGACAACCTGGTTGTCTAGGAATATCACGGACTTAAAGAACTAGGTGGAAGAAATCAAAGCAAAGCAAGGACCAAGTACACCTCCTAAGGTGGTAGAAGAGCATAAGAAAACAACATCTGAGGCTATTGACAGAATTAAGGAAGGTGAGAAACTATGTACTGAATAAGTCAACACAGTCTCTATGACATGGTAATTGCATCTAGAGGATGAAACAATGGCGAAATTTGCAGAGGATGTGCGCCAAATTGAGCTTAAAATAACAGCGGTTAAGGAATACATGAAGAAGATTCCTATCAAAAAAAAGATTGCAAAGGTAGTCAAGCTAAATCAACTACAACAACAAGTAAAAACTCTACATGACAAGGATCAAAGCACAAACGAAGAAGTTAAAGTGCACCAATAAAAATCCGAATGAGTTAAAGGGATCCTTCAACCTATACACGAGAATGGTACATCAATTATTGGAGGATGTACCATTGGAACATATCGATTTTGACCGTGTTGAGCAGTTGGAAAAAAAGCAGAGGAAATATGATAAGAAGTTTCCTGGGTAGAGGGAATTCTCAAATAATTTCAGGCTAAGGTCAGAACCGTGCCGCAACAGTCGTTTGATCCATAAACTTGCTTAGTGTCTCGGGACAAGCCACATGTGAGTGTTGGGGGCCTGTTGGGATAGGAAAGGGAACAAGGAAGAAATAGAAGCATAGGCATAGGAAGAAAAAGAAAGGATGTGACACAGTAAAGGAAGGTGAATGAAAGAAGGAGGCACAGAAGAGAGGAAGCTGTGACGAAGGAAAATAGAAACTACCAGTGTGCAGAAAAGAAACGGCTAGAAAACGTCAGGTCAAGAAGATCGTGGCTTCTAAATATGGCATAAGCCAGGGAACAACACACGTATGAAGGAATATTTGTAATTTAGGTCGATAGCACCTTGTGTCAATCTATGACAACTTTTAACCATTTTTTACGGCTGATTACAACCTATAACAAACAAATTGTATGGAGCCGACCCTGTGTGGTCTTGTAGAAGTTATAAATAGGAGGAACCCATTTTGTATAAGGGTTAGAAAATAATTGAAAATCATAGATAACTCTAATAGTAGATCCATAGAACGATATTGAGATTCAAAACCTATTTGGTAGAAATGTTTCCGAATAGTAGGAGTCACTCTGCAGCTGAGTGCACTAATAGTAGTTAGAAGAGTCAATCCAGGTTGTGTGCAGATCAGTAGGATTAGTTAGAAGAAAAGAATAATAAAACTAGAGAGCATGAGAGCGAGAAATATTTTGTGATCCAAAATTACATATCTCAAATAGTCTACAGTCAAGCTGTAGACTGAAAGGTGCATATATTTCTCATGCCAGATGAACAACACCTTTGTGGTTTTTTTCAGTTGGGTTTCCACGTTACATCTTGTGTCAAATGAATGTGCTTGTTGAATGTTTGTGGGTTATTTTGTATTGTTTATGTTTATTGCTTAAGTGAATGTTGCAATATTGATAAAAGAAGTTGTGTTAGGATTATTAATCCTCCCTTGTTCATACTTTCTATTACATTAATTATCCTAACTTAGGAACCTAAATTAGTTAATTGGGTCCACTTGGCCCAATTGGGACACATCCACCAGTCATTGAAGTGTGGGGAACACTAATAGAGGTTAACTTCCACTTATTGCATGTGCATGCATTAGTTAGGGTGCCTCCTATAACAATCCATACATTTTAGGATCCACTGGGAGTCCCGACACCAACCTACTTCAGTCAATTGGTGTTAGCACTATTTAGCCCCTAGTGACATTCAGTTACTTCAAATTCAGTTAGGCTAGTGCTACCAATGCATGGATAATGCATGGTTGCATGGGGAGGAGCACTTTTCCTACCTACCACACACAGTTGCATTGAGTTAACTAGTTGTTACTGCTTGTTGGAGTTATTGGTCATCGGGGAGTTGTCTATTTGGACTTTGATATTGATTGGGAGAACTTGAGTTAGAGATTTAGTTAGATACATTCTTATCCACTTGGAGGATTTGAATTCATTACTCATGCATTTGAATTCTACCTATGTAAACTACATTGTAACACTGGATATTATGATGATGAATATACTGTAAATTCCTAAGCAATACTTGTTTGTTTCCTATGTGGTTTTTTTTTCTTAGTTTGTATGTTCATTCTCCATTCAATTGATGCAACATTATCAGAACTCTCTTCTTGAATATATTAATGCAATTCAAATTTTAATATGGTATTAGAGCCTTCTTAGGGAAGTTTCATGCTTGTTTCTCCCCATCGAACATCAAAAGAAGTTGGGTTTCCACAGAAGCCCCCTATGAAAATTTGCTAGCTCTAGATTCATTCAGAGTAACGGAAAGGGCACAACGGACACTGAAAACATGTTCATGCCAGGAGGAAAATAATGATTCTAATAGTTCATATTTTTTAGTGTTATTTGCAGTGAAATTGATAGGTGCTACGTATATTGAGAGAAGTATTTGTAGTATTCTAGCCGTAGCAATTATGAGTTCTCAAAATCCTGAACCACAAATCTTCACAACTTCCAATTATCTTTATTGAAGGATTGATATGCAGCTGGCCTTTAGCAAGCATGGCTACCACAGGATCATACATGGATGGGAGTTTGAGCCTCATCAGCCGGTAGAGAGGAACAAGTTCCTAAGCCATTATGATGAAGCATTTAGGTACTTATGTACTTATATTTCCAAAGATCTCCTCTTTCATATGGAAGGATTGTTGACTCCTAGAGAATCCTAGGAGAAGCTTGATAGCTTGTTTAACAAACAAGATGATCTTCTAGGACACATTCTGAAGAATGAGTTGGTATCTTTACATCCCAACAGCTTTGATACTATTGAGCAATTCTTGTCCAAATTCAAGTCTTTAGTGCTACAATAAAGACCGTGTGGCATAGAGTGGAAGGATGAGTAGAATGTCCTTTCCATACTCAGCAAAACAGGTCCTCAGTACTCTGTCTATGTCTCTATGTTTCATTCCAAGTGGGACAACTTTCCTGATTGAAAAATTCCTTTTTTAGATTCATTTTTCGAGTCCTTAATCAAGGAGCAAAACAAATTGATTTGAATGGGAGTCATCCAGACCTCCAAAGATCAAGCTCTCTTAGTTACTAACTCTTCCAAAGTGCAAGCAAAGGGGAAATCAAAAAAGAAGGAGCCAAATGAAGCTGATTCAAAGCCTAAACAAAATCAGTAAGCTTCCGAAAGGGCCTCCATCTCTAAGAATAAGAAATTTGGGAAAACATTATGTCCCTATTGTGAAAAAGGGTATCACCTTGAATATCATTGTATGAGGAAAAAACTTGATGAAATGTATGCTCTTCTCAAGTAGCATAACATTCAAAGAGAAAAATAGTCTGATAATGGACATGAAAGATGCCATTCTTTGAAAGCAGGACTACCTCGATCTACATCCTATTTGATTGATTCTAGAACCTCCAACCACATGGTTGCCTCCAAGGATCTCTTCTCCTCTTTCAGTGTCAAAGAAGGGCCCACTATTCATATGGGATATGATTCCCAAATCCCAATAGTAGGAAGGGGCACCATCAAAGTGAATCATGGTGTTTTTAGAGATGTCCTATATGTGCCCTCACTTGTAGCTAATCTGTTATCTATTTATCAGATGACCCATACTGGTGTTAGATTTCTAACATTAAGCTAGCATTATATTACGATCTTTAACTGAGAGAATAACAAGCACAACAATCAAACACAAGAGACAATGAAAACAATTTTTTTCCTTGGGGAAACCATAAATGGAGAAAACCATGCAACTTCCTCATAGATAGAATCAGCACCAAAAGTAAAACCCAAAACAGTAAGATGATCTTCCAAAAGCAGTAGCCTCTTTCTTTCTAGCCCCATCAACTTCTTCTCCCTCAGCTATGTGCTACAACTAAGTGTGAGTGAGTGTGTGATAAATAGAGAGGATCACTCTCTATTTATACTAATTCTTGACTTGACAATAACTCACTAGGGCCGACTTCACTAGGAGAGTCTAATAACTCTAGGGCCCCGCAACTGCGAGGACTTTAACCCTTGAACAATAGGAGGGTTACCCACAATGACTTGACATGACTTGTTCACATTATAGAAACTCCTGATCAAAACATCGGGGCATGACATGACTCAATTACATTACAAACACTTCCCGAAATAAACATCGAGGTACAATACATAAGATATACAAGTGAATATATTCAAAAGTTACAATTACATCAACACTCCCTCTTAACTAGGAAGGTATTCTCTTGACATAATTTAGCAACACAAGTCTTCTTCTCTGTATCATCTGGATCAACATCGAGTCCTTGTCATATTCAAGTCATCTTCATCTATATCTAGATCATCACTAGATCTGGATCATCATCATTGGATCTGGATCATCACTCGATCTAGATCATCATCACTTGACCTGAATCATCATCACTGGATCTGGATAATCACTCGATCTAGATTACCTCTGGTTTTGGAACATCTCTACTGGATCATTATCGCAGGTGCTATCTCTTGATTCTTCTTGTCATAGGAAGTTCTATAGATCCAGCCCTTTTTCATGCTGGTTGTAGGCCTAGACTCCATGTAGGTCTTTTCCAGCACTTATATCTGACCCTAAGTCAGAATGACCTGCAAAGCACTTATATCTGATCATGTAGGAGCCAATCGTATAATCACATCAGAAAGGCACACCTAGAACTCACATCTGACCATGTGGGAACACATCCCACAACCCTGTCAAAAAGGCCCAGCACTTACATTCGACCATGCGAGGAACCAATCCTACCTACATGTCGAAAGAGCTCTGCACTTACATCTGATCATGTAGGAAGCAATCCTACAATCACCTCAGAATGGCTCTGCACTCACATCTGATCATGTAGGAACCAATCCTACAATAGCCTCAAAATGGCTCTGCACTTACGTCTGATCATCTAGGAACCAATCCTACAATCACATAAGAATGGCTCTCAGTCCCAGACTGAGTGTTGTTGGTAACTGACCAGGTGCCTGTTGAAATATTGTAACTTCAAATAATATTCTATATGTATCTTTTTGTGGTCCTAGATGGTCCTACCAGGAGAACCACTTGTATTAATTTGTACCTCGATGCTTCTAATCGAAAGAAATAATAAGAGTCATAAGGTAGTCCCCTCTAATTGTAAAGGTGGGTCATTACCACCCCAGTGTGGTTACTTGAGCCTACATGTATAACTCAATCCTACATGTAAGATTTAATTATTAAAGTGAATAGATGAATATAAATAGAGGTGTGGCGCTCCTCATTTGGAACACACACTCTCACTTGTGTAGAGCATTAGTGGAGGAGAGAGAAGTAGCTGGAGAAGGAGAAGGATCAGTCTTTGATCTCCCTTTTGGTTTTACCTTTTATCTTTTTGGGGCATCTATATTGAGGAATATTTTGCTGGGTTTTTCCCTTTAGGTTTTTCCCAGGATAAATCTTTGTGTTCTTTTTGTATGGTTGTGCTTGTCTATCTTTCAGTGATCTTTTGGCTTATGGTTATGTTGTTATGATGCTAAATGTTTTAAGATCTACCTATTAAAAATTCAACATGGTATCAGAGCCACCCTGAAAGAAGACATTATGTAGCTATAGAATCTGGGGCTTCTTAAATTTTGGATCTCTCTCCACAATCGATCAGCAAAAGAAGGCTAGGATGAATCTCCATTGAAGGGCACATCTTTCTGTCGAAGCAGAATTCGATTCTGAGCATTTTTAGTTTTCGGTGCGGGAAATTAGGGATTTCTACAGAAGAGGAATTTTAGAGTGATCCTAGAATAATATTTCTCTCCCCATAAAAATCTAATTTTAGAGACATGGATCAAGAATTTTGGTTTTGTGAAACTTTGGGAAATTCAAACCCTAGTTTGACCCCGAGCTGGAAAAACCCTAAATACTAAAACTGATAAGTTTTGGTACATTTGCTATATCTCGGTATTGGCTTAGGATCAAGAGCTGAAAATTCCATAGGTTGAATAAAAACTCCTGATGTACACTGTGGCCAAAATTCAGCCTTATATGCTCTATATTCTAGGAGATATGATCCCTCCAAGTTAGGGTTATAGCCTCTTCTAGGATTCATCCCTAAACAAGACACCTGGGGAGAATTTCTATATCTTGGGATACAAAGGTCCAAATGTAATTTTGGAATATTTTCTAGAAAGGTAATGGACTTTAATTTATTTTTTCCATGTTTTAGACCCAAAAGATAAAACAGTGACACGTGGAAGTCTGTACAACTTCGTTGTTCTGAACAGTCTTGTAAAAGGTCACCTTGGAAAAATGATCATAAGTCCCAATTGGTGAAACTAATTCTGATGAAACTTGTTGTGTTGGAATAGAGACATGTGAGGCTACCTTAGTGCGAAGTTTCAGGCATATATGAATATTAATTTTGGATATATCTTAGAAACAGTATCAAGAATTTCTGCACGAGAAATTGGAAAACTAGGGCTTCCTATTCTGGGAGCTTCCCTCCACTATTTTTAGAAAAGGAGTACATTGGACAGCTCATATTGAAGAGATATATATTTCTATCCAATAAGATCTAAAATATTCCATGTTTTTAAAATTATGGTTTCTCTGACAAACCGTAGATCAGCCAGCTTCGGAACCAAGACGGACACCTCAAATCGGTAAGATCTAATCTTTTGCTATTTCCATTTGAGGTTCTCATCATCTTGATGATAAGCTTGGTGAAGTTGAAAAATTCCAAGCATCGAAGTATTTGATTTCTCTGAAGAAAATGAATTGGACACCTACATGCATAGAGAGGTTCCAGTTCCATAGGGAGATGAAAGTCAAAGCCTTACACCATAAGAACTTGGTCAAGGCCAAGAAGATCATTGCTAATTGAGTCACGGATCAACTTGTACCATAAGTGTCTTCCCTAAAGACACCAAAAGATATGTTTGATTCCTTGACCAAGCTATTTTAAGGAAAGAACATACATCAGAAGATGACCTTAAGAAACAAATTTAAGAGGTAAAAGAAGAAGTGAAGAATGCAAAAGTGGTGACAGCCACCTTGAATGGGCTCCCAAGATCATGGGATTCATTCATGCGAGGAATGTATTCCAGAAGGAAGTGATTACTTTCAGCTGACTCTAGGAAGAATAAGAATAAGCTCAACTCAAAAGAAGAGAAGAAGAAGATGGGAGCAATTGAAGATCAAGCTCTCACCATTCGAAGAAGATCCCTCAAGCAATGAGGAATATGAAGAACTCAATTCTTGAAGAACCTCTTATCCATCTTATCATTTGGATAAGAAATGATGATTTCATGAATGAATAAGATGATGAAGCAGAATGATCAAGGAGTCTACCCATGAAACAAATAAAATATAAGTATTCAATTGTCATTTTATGATATTTTTTTGTATTCAATTGATGTGTTATGCATGATAGATTGTTTGCATTAATGACAGTATACTACTAATATGCATTTGAGGGGTAAGTAGCTCATGGTGCTATACAACTCTCCATTGCCTCTTATCTAGAATGAAACCTCTTTGCTGACATATTGGATTAGTGCACAATCTCAATGATGTCATGGTAGAGATGGAAGGCATCTAGAAGGTTTCCGTAAGATATGGATGAATGTTGTATTGGCTAAACAGTTGCATGATGCATAAGAATTTTTTGTTATGCATATGTTTTATGAAATAGTTCTAACCATGCAACTGGTGCATTTGAATTGTAGGAAAGGTCATGTACAACCACCTACAAGAAAAGAAGGATGAGACTTGTTCCAAAGAACAAGTGATGACAATTCAATAAACATGAATATGAAGCTCCCAGGGTAAGAGACATCATGACAAAGGAAAGAGGTTTAGAGAGCGGTAGATCCACCTCGAAGAATGAAGACCACCATGGCTATGAAAGAAGCTATGATCAAAGAGTAACAATTGATCATGAGGAATGATGTATTCGATATGGTTTTGATACATAAAGGGAAGAACGTAGTATCTTCCATATGGATCTACAAGAACAAGTGTACAAATAAAGGTTCATGATTTGCCTCAGAAAGAATAGTCTATGACATAACATACTCTATTGACAAGTATATAGCAAGCATAGAACCACCTGTACAGAATGGAGAGGGAAGATGATACTCCACTTCAAGGGGAGTGACTATAGAAGATATCTGAGTTCGACATGGTACGACATGATGGACAACTTCTTGATGGTTCAAAACTTTACCAAGAGTAAAGTGGATTCCAACCTTCAAGGTTGAATGCAGAAGACTAGGATATGTTGATGACCTGACAAGACGAACGCATGGAAGATGTTATGATGAAAGAATACTATAATGATGTTTGGGATATAGTACTCAAATAGAAAGTAAGAATGTGGTATCTTCCAAATGGATTTGCAGGATAAAATATGTTGCAGATAGAAGTAAGGAAAGACTTGTGGCTAGATGCTTCTATCAGAAAGAGGGAATTAATTATGAAGAGACATTTTCCCCAGTAGTACGGTATACTTTGATTAGAGCTATCATGGCACTTGCATCCATGATGAAGTGGGACTTACACCAGATGGATGTTAAAACATCTTTTCTGAATGGTGTGATTGAACAGGAAGTATACATAGAATAGTCACAAGGATCTGAAGTTGAAGAAGGTCCTCTATGGCCTAAAACAAGCTCCCAAAGCCTGGTATGGAAGGATAGATAGTTTCATAATGAAAGTCGATCCTAACCTTTACTTTAAGGTTATAGAAGATGAACATGTCATACTATTACTGTATGTGGATAATCTATTCCTGACAAGGAATGAGAAACAGATTGTAGAATGCAAGAAGAAGCTCGCTAAAGAATTTTAGATGAAAGAACTTGGGTTAATGCATTATTTCCTAGGTCTGGAAGTATGGAAAAATTTAGAAGGAATCTTTCTCAACTAGGGAAAGTATGTAGTAGAGATATTGAAAATATTCGCCATGGCCACACCCATGGATTCCAACTTGAAGTTGTTAGCCGATGACTCATCAGAGTTAGTGGATGTGACTCAATACAAACATATTATTGGGTCATTAAATGTATCTAACAAATACCAGATGAGATATTTGTTTTGATGTGAACACCTTGAGTCAGTATCTAGTTCAACCTAGATGGGTTCACCTAATAGCCGCAAAACATGTGATGAGATATCTAAAAGGGACTATAGACTTTGATCTATACTATGATGGAAACCATGAATACAGATTGTATGACTATACAGATACAGATTGTGCTGGAATTATCTCAGACGGGAAAATCACATCAGGTATATGCTTTTGTTTGGGGTCTGCTATGAGTCCATGACTTAGCAGGAAACAGTCCAGTGTTTCTCTTAGCACAGCTGAAGTAGAATACATAGCAGATTGATCTGTTAAGTTGTGAATCCATATGGTTTCAAAAGCTGATATCAAGTCTCTTTGACCTGAATATGGATACTACAATGATTCTATGTGATAACCAGAGTTGTGATGATAGAGAACCATGTGTTCCATCATAACACATAGAAATACGGTATTTCTACATACAATATAAGATGCAGATGATGATGTTTCAGTATTTACATACTGTATATGTAGATGGTGGTGATTCGGTATTTCTATACTGAATATAGAGATGATGATGATTTAGAATTCCCATACTGAAGATATAGATGATGTTTCAGTATTTACATATTGTAGATGCAGATGATGGTGATTTTGTATTTCTATACTAAAGATATAGATGATGATGCTTTCAGTATTCACATACTGGAGATATAGATGGTGATAGTTCAGTATTCACATATTGAAGATGGAGATGATGACGTGCTAACGAAGCCTCTGTATCGAGTAAAGTTCAAAAAATTTCGAGACAAGCTTGGTATTTTTTGGAAAGACCTTCGTCGAAAGGGGGAGTAGTGATGTTGCAGTGGGATTGTATCATTCTTGGGAACTTGCACTAAAGTGATCTAGGGACCTCAGTCCTAGAGAATGGAGAGGGATTGTATCATCATGGGGCATATTTCCATAAATGATCTGGTGACTTCGGTACTCATGAACATGTGTTGATCCCGTAATTCCAAGAGGAAGGATTGTCTGAGTTCCATAGATATGATCCCATAATTCTGAAAGGAAGGATCGGTCGTAACTTCGTAAAGACCTAAATCCTATAATTCTGAAAGGAAGGATCATTGGTAGCTTTGTAAATACTTGATCCCATAATTCCAAAAGGAAGGATTGTCTGAGTTCCACAGATGTGTTGATCCCGTAATTCCAATAGGAATGATTGTCTGAGTTCCACAGATGTGTTGATCCCGTAATTCCAAGAGGAAGGATTGTCTGAGTTCCACAAATATTATCCCATAATTCTAAAAGGAAGGATCATTGGTAACTCTGTAAAGACCTAAATCCCGTAATTCCAAAAGGAAGGATCATTGGTAACTCCGTAAAGACCTAAATCATGTAACTCCGGAAGGAAGGATCGTTGGCAGCTCCGTAAAGACTTGATCCCATAATTCCGAAAGGAAGGATCATCTGAGCTCCACAGATGTGTTGATCCTATAATTCTGAAAGGAAGGATCATTGGTAACTCTGTAAAGACCAAAATCTTGTAATTCCGAAAGGAAGCATCGTTTGAGTACCACAGACATGTTGATCCCGTAATTCCGAAAGGAAGGATCATGTTGATATTTTGATGATGACGATGTTTTGATGATAATGATGTTTTGATGATGATGATTTTTTGATGATGATGATGTTTTTATGATAATAATGCTTTGATGATGATGATGTTTCTAATCGAAAAATTAGAGTATGATGATAATGATGTTTCTGATCGAAAGATTAGAGTATGATGAAGATGTTGCTGCTGATCGAAAGATGTTGCTGATCGAAAGGTCAAAGTGCTGAAGATGTTGCTGATTAAAAGTTTAAAAGATGTTGCTGATTGAAAGGTCAAAGTGCTGAAGATGTTGCTAATCGAAAGGTCAACGTGTTGAAGATATTGTTGATGATCGAAAAGTCAAAGTCCTAAAGATGTTGATGCTGATCAAAGAGTTGCTGTCATTGAAGATTGAAGATGAATACTATATGATGTTGAAAAGATTCCAATGATTTATAGATGTGTTATCCTGATGATGTTGATGGTGTCCTCTATCTCTCTCCTACCATTTTTGTTTTTGATGTTGTTATAGAATACCCTTCTCGTTAAGGGGGAGTGTTGAAATATTATAACTTCGAAGAATATTTTATATGTATCTTTTTGTGGTCCCCAATGGTCCTACTAGGAGAACCACTTGTATTAATTTGTACCTCGATGCTTCTAATCGAAAGAACTAATCAGAGTCATGAGGTAGTCCCCTCTAATTGTAAAGGTGGGTCATTAGCACCCCAGTGTGGTTACTTGAGCCTACATGTGTAACTCGAGCCTACATGATTAACTTGAGCCTACATGTCAGATTTAATTATTAAAGTGAACGGATGAATATAAATAGAGGTGTGGCGCTCCTCATTTGGAACACACACTCTCACTTGTGTAGCACATTAGTGGAGGAGAGAGAAGTAGTTGGAGAAGGAGGAGGATCAATATTTGATCTCCCTTTTGGTTTTACCTTTTATCTTTTTAGGGCATCTATATTGAGGAATATTTTTCTGGGTTTTTCCCTTTAGGGTTTTCCAAGGATAAATATGTGTGTTCTTTTTGTATGGTTGTGCTTCTCTATCTTTTAGTGATCGTTTGGCTTATGGTTATGCTGTTATGATGCTAAATGTTTTAAGATCTGATATACCCATTAAAAATTCAACAGTGCATCCATTCCAAGAATCGAATTCATCACTTATATCTGATCATGCAGGAACCAATCCTACAGACACATCAAAATGGCTCAGCACTCATATCTGACATACGAGGAACCAATACTCTCATCATGACAGAATGGCTCAGCCCTTACATCTGACCATGGAGGGAACCAATCCTCTCACCATGCCAGAATGGCTCAGCCCTTACATCTAACCATGGAAGGAACCAATCTTCTCACCATGTCAGAATGGCTCATGGACTCATCACTTCCCTTTGGAGGGAACCTTGATGTAGAGAACATCAAGCTTCTCACTGAAGTACTCAAACTTCATTATAGCTAATGGCTTTGTTAACACATCAGTTATATGTTCATCCATTGCAACATACTAGAGCTTCACTGCTCCTCTCTGCACCATATCCCTGATATAGTGATACTTGATCTTGATATGCTTCGACTTGTCATGGAACACCAGGTTCTCCGACAACTTCACAAAACTCTGGTTGTCACAATATATACAAGTAGCATCCAACTGGAGATCAAATAAATCAGACAATAGCTTCCTCAGCCACACTGCCTCACAACTAGCTGAACAAGTTGCGACATACTCTACTTCAGCTGTACTCAGTGTGACATAGGATTGCTTCCTGCTAAAACAAGAGATCACACCTGATCCCATACTGAAGCAACACCCTGAAGTGCTATTCCTATAGATGGCACTGTATTCCCAATCTGAATCAACATAACCCTCCAAGTTAATCTTCTGATTTTCCTCATACTTCAGCCCATAATCAACTGTACCACTTAGGTACCTTAGAATATGCTTTGCAACAATCAAGTGAACATGTCTCAGATCTGCTAGGAACTAGCTCAAGGTGTTCACAGCAAAGCAAATATCTGGTCTCGTATTTGTGAGGTACATCAAGCACCCAATCATCTGATGATACATCGTAGCATCAATCACTTCTGATGAAGCATCACTCAATAGCTTCAGGTTCGATTCCATAGGTGTGGTCATGGCCTTGTAGTCCATCATCCTGAACCTCCTAAGGATCTCTACTGCATACTTCCCTTGTCCGAGGGATTTTCCATCTGCATTATGCCACACCTCCATGCCTAGAAAATACTGCATCATACCCAATTCCTTCATTTCAAACTCGAAAGAAAGCTTCCTCTTCATATTAGTAATCAACCCATCCATGCCTATTACAAACAGATCATCTACATATAGTAGTAGCATCACTAGGTTGCCATATTCAACCTTGTAGTAAAGGTTGGAATCCACTTTACTTTTGGTAAAGCCAAAACTCAATAGAAATACATCAATTCTACCGTACCATGTCCTACGTTCTTGTTTCAAACCATACAGGGATTTCTTCAATCTACACCAATGAGACTCCCTATCATGTGTCTCAAAACCGAGTGGCTACTCTACATACACTTCCTCTTCCACTACACCATTCAAGAAAGCAGTATTGACATCCATTTGGTGTATCTTCCATTTCATCACTACAGCCAGAGCAACTACTGATTTGATGGAAGTGTATCTGGCTACAGGTGCAAATGTTTCTTCATAATATATTCCTTCTTTCTATGAGAAGCCACGAGCCATGAATCTTGTTTTATATTTCTCATGCTACCATCTACAGCATGCTTGATCTTGTAGATCCATTTGGAATTTACAACAAACTTCCCTTCTAGTCTTGGGACAACATCCCAAACATCATTCTTCATGATCGATTGATACTCTTCGATCATGGAATCCTTCCATTATTTCCATTCTGTCGCTTCTTCATAGTTGGAAGGTTCTTTATTGATAAAGTCACACAATAAAGCTACATACCTGGAGCAGGATCCAGTCCCCTTTCTTTCTCTGTGATTCTCTTCTAGAGACCCATATCTTTCCACACCTTGGATAGATTCTCATACCCAAGAAGGTTTCCTCTTGTGAGGATTTTTCTCCTGAGGTGGATCTACAGGTTCTTGAGGTTCTTCAAATTCTCGATCTTCTTCTTGAGTTTCTTCGTTCATGGTTGTGTCATGAATTCTGGGTGCTTCTGATTCTTCAGGATCTTCAGCAGGTCTCTTTCTGGATTTGTTGTAAGATGAGTCTTCATCAAATGTTGCATCCCTGCTGATGTTGATATTCTTGAATCTTGGGAAGTATATTCTATAAGCCTTCAAGCTTTCTGAGTATCCCAGAAATATACCGTTCTTTCCTGAAGGATCTAACTTTGTCCTCTTTTCTTTCAGAATGTGTATGTACACTGGACAGCCAAATATTTTGAGATGGCTGACTTCTAGTTTCTTACTGGAAAATACTTCTTCAGGTGCCTTGTTCTTGAGTACTCTATGTGGAGTACGGTTTTGTACATACACCCTTGTTCTGGTAGCTTATGCTCATCGATGCATGGGAAGATCTTGATCATGAAGAATTGCTCTTGTAGCTTCCATGATAGTTCTATTCTTCCTTTCTACAACCCCATTCTATTGTGGATTATATGGAGTGGATAACTCCCTCTTAATCCTTGAATATTTGCATAACTCTTTGAATTCATTTGATGTGAATTCTCCGCCATTATCTAATCGAAAGGTCTTGATCTTCTTTTTTGTGTGGTTCTCGATCAAGGCTTTGAATTCCATCAACTTGCTGAAAAATTCATATTTATTCTTCATAAAGTATATCCATGTCTTCCTAAAATAATCATCAATAAAATAAACATAGTATACATACCCGCTTAAAGAACTATATGACATTGGACCACATACATCGGAGTGAAAGATTTCCAAGATTCCTTTTTCTTTGCTTTTGCTACTTGTAAATGTCTTCTTTGTGTTCTTTCCTTTTGCACATTCTTTGCGGACTCCTTCATGTTTTTCTTGAATTTCTGGAAGACCTTCAACATCTTTTCTTGCAAGTGGTAGTGCTCTATAGTGCACATGTACAAGCCTTCTATACCAAAGTTCATTTGGCTCTACTGTGTCATGGACCAAAGCTTGTTCTGTATGGCCCTTCAATTTGTATAATCCTCCTTCTTGTTTAATTAATATTGCATCATCAATAGTATTTCCTCTTGGCCACATGAGGACTTAGCCATCTACAAATGCAACCCTCATGCATTTTGCATCCAGTGCCGATATGGAGAGAAGATTCTTCTTTAGTCCTGGTAAAAACAAGACATCCTTTATTTTCATAGACTTTCCAGAATCTAGCTTGTAGGAGGATTCACAACTACCTTTTATGGGATATTGGTAGTCATCCCCAAGTTTCACCATATGGGGTGAATTATGCTCTGATAGTTTCTCAAAAGATTCCTCGAATCCTGTCTTGTGTTTGGAATCCCCACTGTCAATAATCAAATCTTTGCTTCCATGAGTGACAGTTCCCGTGAGAGCGAAGATCAGAACATATTCTTCATCACTTGAAGAGTCTTCACTTTCTTGTTTTACTTTCTTCTTGGGAGGATCATCATCCTCAGCAGTGTGAGAATGATGTCTTCTTTTGGATTTATTCTTCTTCTTGGATCCACTCTTATTCATGGGAAAAATTCTAGTGAAGTTTCCTCTTTCATCACATGTATAACATCTAAGTTTGGATGGATCCCTTCTTACAAAATTATTTTTATGATGAGAATGCTTACCTTGGTGATGATGATTTTCCCTTCTGCCTTTCTTGGAGTGTACTATGAGAGTTGAATCTTCACTTCCCATCTTTTCTTCTCGAGCTACTATTTGAGCTTCTTCTTGTCAACATTGTTACCATATTCTACTGAACTTGAATTTCTTCTTCCTAGCACAGATTCCTTAGATGAAAGAATCACATGACCTAGGGAGACCATTCAAGGTTGTCATCACAATATATGTATTCTCCACTTCTTCATCTACTTCTTTAAGTTGTTCTTTGATCTGGGAGACCCTTGTGAAGTATGACTAGCTGGTCTCCTCATTCTCGATCTTTACATTCTTCAACTGGTTCCTTAGAGTCATCTTCTAGTTTATGTTCTTCCCTTCAAATAGTTTGGTTAGGCATCAAACATAGCTTTAGGTGTCTTGAGGGAGGACACCTATGGTATGAGGTGATCCGTGATTGAATCAGAAATAATATTCTTTGCCATAATCAACTTCTTTGTATGTAATTCCTTAGCCTCATCATCCTTTGGAACTGGAACCTCCTCATTAATGTAGGAGTCCAACTCATTTTCTTCCAGGACTAGGGATATCCTATACTTCTAGGCTCAGAAGTTATCAACTCCCTCAAGATTTTCATAAATCTTTGTATGATGAGACATCTTAATTGAGAACATCAAATGGAAATACAAAAGATTTAGATCTTACCAGGTCAAGATGTCGGATCTGGATTTGGAGCCGAATTTCTATAGTGTTGGTTCAGGAGAAGATTAGGGTTTGATTTTTTCAGATTTCTGTCCAAGCAAATGCTTTAATATTGATCTCTAAAATTCAATTTTGATGAGGGGATCAATCCAGGCCTGGGCTCACTAAAAAATTCCACTTCTATGGAAATCCCTAATTTCCAAGAGCAGTGCCAGGTCCAAAACTGAAAAATCTCATAATCATATTATGCTTCGACAAAAAGATGTGCCCTAGGGAGGAGAGTCGACCCAACCTTCTTTTTCTGAAAATATATGGAGAGAGATCCAAAACATAGGAAGCCCTAGTTCCTGTATCTACACAGTGTCTTCTTCTCAGGTTAGCTATGATACCATGTTATATTTCTAACATTAATCTAGCATTATATTAGGATCTTTAACTGAGAGAATAACAAGCACAACAATCAAACACAAGAGACAATGAACACAGTGTTTTTCCTCGGGGAAACCATAAATGGAGAAAACCCCACAACTTCCTCAGAGATAGAATCAACACCAAAACTAAAACCCAAAACAGTAAGATCATCTCCCGACAGCACCAGCCTCTTTCTTTCTAGCCCCAATAACTTCTTATCCCTCGGTTATGTGCTACAACTGAGTGTGAGTGAGTGTCTGATAAATAGAGATGCTCACTCTCTATTTATACTAATTCCTGACTTGACAATAACTCCCTAGGGCCGACTTCACTAGGAGAGTCTAATAAACTTAGGGCCCCACAACTGCGAGGACTTTAACCCTTGAACAATAGGAGGGTTACCCACAATGACTTGACATGAATTTTTCACATTATAGAAACTCCTGATCGAAACATCGAGGCATGACATTACTCAATTACATTACAAACACTTCCCAGAATAAACATCGGGGTACAATACATAAGATATATAAGTGAATACATTCCAAAGTTACAATTACATCAACAACTGGCTCACCAAAGAAAGTATTGTTTGGACCTGACTCAGTAGAGATCACCAATATCTCAAATGGGGAGATTGTAGTGAAAGGGATTGTTGATCATGCCTCCAATGCATACTATTTCTCTCACTTCATGCCATTATCAGTTCCAGCATCATCACTGCTTACATTCGAAGCTGATGAAGGTATAAACATTCCTTCACTTCCTATTGTAGTTTTAGTTTTAAATCCCAACATTTCTAATTCAGATTCAGAAGAGGAGTCATCCCAGTATGATCCAGACATTGAGCTTACGACTCAAAGGGATCTAGATCCAAATCCAACATCTACTTCATTCCAACATCCTAAATGGGCTAAGAATCTCACAGAAGCAGCTAGAGATGGTGTTGGGGATCTAGATGACAAAAGAAGAACGAGATCTCAGTATCAGAAGGAGAGTGTAGCATTGTATCACATAGATCCTTTTCTTGCTGAAAGGTGTTTTATGATGCTTGGGTCATATCCTCAATCATTCAGGGGGGATTGCAATGATCCTAGATGGCAGGAATCCATGGATGAGGATTTTGATTTGCTACATGAAAACCATACTTGAGAACTTTTCCCCTCACCTCTAGGAAGGAAGCTGGTACAGTGCAAATAGATCTACAAAACTAAAATAGTTGTTGATGGGACCACAGCCAAGTACAAGGATCAGTTGGTGGAAAAAGGGTATTCTCAAGTCCAAGGCTTGGACTAGAATGAGACATTCACTCTAGTAGCTAGAATGGAATCCATCAGGATGGTATTGCCCATTGTTGCATCCAAGAGATGGGAAGTACACCACATGGATGTGAAGAGTTCCTTCCTCCAAGGTTATTTTGAGGAGGAGATATATATGAAACAACCTGAGGGGTTTATTGGTGATCCCTCCTTAGTATGCATACTGATGAAATCACTGTATGGACTCAAACAAGCCCCAAAGGCATGGTACTCCAAAATGTATTCCTTGCTCATATCTCAGAAGTTTGAAAGGTGAGATTGCAATGTCTACATGAAGAAGAGGGAGGGTTTATTGCTTCTAGTTGTATTATATGTGGATGACTTTCTCATTACTAGAAACTCTATTACTGGATTGAGCAGCATCAAGTCTGCTATTAATAAATCATTTTCTATGGCTGATTTAGGACTATTAAGACAGTTCATTGGTCTTTAAGTAAGTCAAAAGAATTCAGGAATCATGATCTCACAATCCAGGTATTCATCATACATGCTTAAGAGGTTCCACATGGAGGATTTCAAGGAAGCTCCCTTCCCTTTCTTATCAGGCATTAGGATTGAAGAAGGTGGTTCCACACCTTTGGTGGACAACACTCTCTATAGACAACTCATTCGAATCCTTATCTATCTCACTCATTCGAGACCAAACATATCCTATGCTGTGATTGTTGCTTCTAGATATATGCAGGAGCCACATGAGTTTCACTAGAAGGAAACAAAGAGGATCTGGAACTGTGTGCAGGGTACTACTGATTATGGGATCCACTATGTTGTTGGAGCACAGCTGGATATCACAGGCTTTACAGACTCGGACTGGGCAGAAGATGAAAATGATAGGAAATCCACCTCAGGTTTTGTATTCATGATTGAATATGGGCCAATTCGCTAGTCCAACAAGAAGCAAGCAACCCTTGCACTTTATTCAGCAGAAGCTACATATCGGGGAGTTGCAAATGTAGCTATTCATGTAGTTTGGTTGCATGGCATCTTGAAAGAGTTAGACATTTATAATTCACCTATAGTAGATATTTATTGTGACAACCAGAGTATAATCAATATCTCTAGTGATCCTATTCACAAGCAGAGGACAAAACACATAGAAGTTCACATGCAATACATTCGGGAATTGGTGCATGACAGAACCATCACACTACACTATTGTCTGACAGATGATCATAATGTAGATATTTTTATCAAGTCTTTTACTGAAAAGAGATTTTCCTTTCTTAGGTCTCTTTTGGGCATTAAGGCTTGATTCTTAGTTCCTATCTTGAGGGGGGGTCTCCCAAGAGTTTTTCCTACCTCATTCGTATTAAGTCTCTTAGATTGTATATTAGGTGACCTATGTTCTTGTTACCAGGGCCCATAGTTTTCCAGGTTAGGATTCAAGGGGGGTGTTAGGATTATTAATACTCCATTGTTCATAATTTATATTAGATTAATTAGCTTATCTTAGGAACCTAAATTAGTTAATTAGGTACACTAGTACAATTGGGTCCACTTTCCCCAATTAGGACACTTGCACTAGTCATTAAAGTGTGGGGAACACTACTAGAGGTTAAATTCCACTTATTGCATGTGCATGCATCAGTTAGGGCATCTCCTACACAAATCTCTACATTTTAGGAGCCACTGGGAGTCCCGACATCAACCTAGTTCAGTTAGTTGGTGTTAGCACTAGTTAGTCTTAGTTAGCCCCCAATTACATTCAGTTACTTCACAGCCAGTTAGTATAGTGCTACCAATGCATGGATAATGCATGGTTGCATGGGGAGGAGTGTTTTTCCTACCTACCACACTGACTTGCACTGAGTTAACTAGTTGTTACTACTTGTTGGAGTTATTGGTCATCAGGGAGTCGTCTATTTGGACTCCAATATTGATTAGGAGACCTTGAGTTAGAGATTTAGTTAGATACAATCTTATCCACTTGGAGGATTCAAATTCATTACTCATGCATTCGAATTATACCTATGTAAACTACATTGTAACACCGGATATTATGATGATGAATATAGTTTAAATTTATAAGCAATACTTGTTCGTTTACTATGTGGTTTGTTTTTCTTAGTTTGTATGTTCATTCTCCATTCAATTGCTGCAACATTACTAGAACTCTCTGCTTGAAGATCTTAATGGCATTAAAATTATAATAAGTTGAATGAATGAATGACTAAAGAATCATCGAAGCATTTTGTATTATTTCATGTTCAAATACTATTAAGTTGTAATATAGTTGCACCACTATCATTTATTGTTAAGGAATAATATGCGTCGCATAGTTGCGTCACTGTCGAGTTAGGAAAAGAATCCAAAATTTTGACTCTATCGATCTCCTTGGTTGTACTCTATGGGACTGTAATCCCTCACCAAACTATGGAAACATGGTTCTGGAATTTTCCCATTAATATATCTTGGGTGAGACTGTTCCTGCATCGCTGGTGTTGCCAATTGAGATTTCTCTGTCAGTCTGATATCTTTGGTTGTTTTTTATTTATTTTGTGGGTCTCTTGAACTTGGGTCACAAGAGTGAGGAAAAGTAGCCAACACTGAAAATTTTTAATCTAGCATGGATCTTCATATCATATGCAGCGATGTTTCCTGTCAAAAACATTTTTAAAGCTGTGATTTCTTGTTAAACAAATTTTTGTATGTTGCGGTTTGTATTATGGATGGATCTTCATTTTTAGAGCTGTGATCTTTCTTGCTAAACTCTAGATCTACATTTGCTTCATTATTGCGTTAAGGTTTTTATAGTGATCTCCTAGTGGTTGTATTAGATTCCCATAGGCATGTGCAGTCAACCTATTAAAATCTCAATGAGCGACATTTTCCAATGTTGCATTAATGATTTAAAAACAATATCCTAACGACCGCATTCGATCCCCAATTTTCCTATGTATCGATTTTTTATAACTGAAAGTCTACATTTTGGAGATTTGTATGTGTTGCTTTAAAATTGTTAAAACGTTTAACCTATTTGTGACTTCTTGAGCGAAGGGTTTCCTTCCTTCTTGTTTAGTATGAGTACATGATTTTATTTATAAATGTCTTCTAGTATGGTAAAGAGGGCAGGCTCTCTCCTTGGAATACTAACTTCTGTAATATATAAGAACTAACTAGACCATGTCTATGTGTATATATTTTAATATTACTAAGTATTGCTTTATCATTTAGTATAAGATTATGATAATGAACATATTATTATATCTGGTGGAAGGAATGGTTTAATATAAGGAAGCCATCATATATCTATACTCATAGATTGTTTTCCACTAAGGGAATTAACTCTTCCCCTTCCCTATAAAAAATATTGCATACTTGGTGCTTATTGAAGGTTGTTTGTTTAAAGCCTCCCATTTTAGATATTTGATCGGTAACCTTACCATTCTTAACAAGTAGATGTTTCTTCTAGTTGGAGTGGAACTTACAATTAATGCTTAGATATGTCATAAGCTGGAGATGAGGGTTATGACCGGTTCAGAAAACTTGGAGAAGGATTCTATTGTCTCTTGAACCCTAATTGATTCATCACCCAGCTCGAGGGTGGCTTTAGAAGGGATAACATACGTCAAATAAATCCTACGGTTGGGAGGAAAGTCATAGACACGCTTTCATTCTCCCAAACTAAAAGAAGTATATGTAATAGTTTGTTTATGGATTTAATTTATCTTTTTTTATATGATATTGAATTTGTAGGTCGATATATAGCAGTAATATGTTTGTTGATTTTGCATGAATTCAAGTGGTGGATACAGAAGTAGTGTCCCAATGGTGAAAATGAGTTGGGATAACTCTCGAAATACGATATAGATTAAATCAGTTATATATAAGCATATTTTCGATTTCTTTTATCATTTAAAGTATATTTAACCTCGTTGGTTTCTCCACTCAGGAGACTCATGTGTCATCTATGATGAATGTTCCCAGGAGAACAAGTACAAAATAGGTTACCTTGGTATCAAGGGTGTTAACTATGATATAAAGACTGGGCTATTGTGTAATCGTTATTTCATTCAAGGATAAATCTTGCGACTAATGTGATAGTTGTATCTCATTGCAATTTTCAATAAGATTTTCTTATGTAGATTAGTATTAGAGTGATTCTTAATTGTAAAAGAATGGTTATAGTTAAGTAAACAATTAATTTTTAATGTATTTTATCAGACCTAAATGTACATGTTAAGATAAAAAAATGTACTCTATAATTGAGAACATGGCCAAGAACATGAGTTTTATGGAAATCAAGATTGACCAATGTAACTCTTAAAAACGATAAACACTTATCATTTAATATTAGAGAACATATTGATTTTTTTCTTATAGATATACTTCATTTGTCCATGATTGAATAAAATTAATATGGAATGTTTTGAATTGAAAAATCATACATATTCAATTCAAAGCATTCTCTCACAAAAATAAATAAAATAATAAATAAATATAAACTAATAATTATTTTCTCACAAACCCATAAATTTTGTAATAAAAAAAATTATGTTTATAACATAAAAAACCTATTTGTTGTAACATGTTAAGCTTAGTTGTAAAATCCTTTTTACCGGTTGGCGTGGATAACATTAACTATACTTCTTCAATGTTTGACGACATGGAGTATTTTTCATCCGGTGTTGACTACACTTAAATGACAACCTAGTTGCAGTCCTTACCATGGTGATATTCTTTAGTTTAAAATCATTGAAATATTATGTTTGTTTACCTAGGATTAAAATCCTAGACTTTTGGACCTAGTCCCAAACAATACATACTAAACATATATTTTATATGTTTAATCTTATGTTTTCACCTTAATCTAAATAATATTTTGACATAAGAAGGTGTATAAACCTTGTGGGATTTGTAATTGATGATGGAGTGTAAGGTATGATTATGTTAAAATGTTTATGACACGGTGTGGCATGTGTCCATGAGAGTCATAAGGTGGATGCCAACTACGAGGTGAAGGTTTTAATGGCATGTTTAAAATCCTTGTCATAAACCCTGGATGTGAGATGACAACGCATCCAGGCATAATAAATAACAAGGCTACCTCGTGTGCTTTTTGTGGAGAGGACTGATCCTGGCCCTCCATCTATTCTTAATATGATTCTTGTCATTGGAGATATTTTGTAGGGTTTTTATCATCAAGGTCATTTGATCGTAAGGGTTTATGTTTGGTTCAATTTGATGGTTGTTGGAGGTTTTTCTTATAGATTCCATGGTGCTTGGTTGTGACCATGCTTTCCATTTGGTAATTCTGTAATTTCTTTTATGGTTTTGAATACGGTTATATGTTGTGCATTTAAGAAGTTAAAAGGTCTCTACTATGGTTAAAAATGATTGATGGCTGTTTGGTTTCCATTACTCCTCTGCACGGTCTTAGCCCTTACTTGTTCTTCATGTGGTAAGGTGGAAAAATTGGGTGCTTACCTTCAGTTTCTGGAAGAACGCTTTCAAAACATGCAAAGGGTTTTAAAAGGTATGAAGCTACTAAGTTCCAATTTAACTCTTAGTTTGATAATGAGATTCTCTAGATTTTAACCAGGATAACTCAATTTTTTTTTTCATGTGCATGTTTGATGAAGGAGAGGGAATCCAAGAGGATCAAACTAGCTTGGATTGTGGGGGATTCGAATGGCTCAAGTGGGTCTCGAATTTGATCGAGACTTATGTGGGGATTATTTATACTCTTCAGTGATGTCGGGAGTCTTAAGATTCTTCAATATGATCTCTTATGGTTTTCTTATAGGTCATATATATTTGCAACGTGATTTGGACATGATGGAAAAAGGGAAAATTACTAACAATTTATGGTGCAATTCCCCCTAGGGTGTGGGAAGAAATGGCTCTCCAACTCCTAAGAAACCCTCCCAAATTTCAGAACATAGTATGGTGACTATAATTAGACTAATTTATTGTCATTATATGTGGTTAATATTTTTTCAACAAAGGATTAAATATTCATATTCAAATGCACAATTTCAGTGATATTTGCTTAAGGGAAATGACACAACACAACTCAACTTCAACTCATAAATGGTGCATATAATGGTTCAGAATAGAGAAAGATGAATATACACCATTGAAATCATTTCAATATCTCACTAACAACATATAATATTGACGCAAGTCGCAATATACATCAGACACACAATCTATATTAAAAGGGAAAAATCATTACATAGAAACTAGTCACAAGAAAGCTTGGAAATGTGGACATTTTCATATGTATTTATTTTTATGTTGAATTAAAGATAATGTGAAAATGATACTACAGATACATAAATCATACATCATATCTTGGGAATCAACTGAACTCAATGAGGTGCAACCACCATTCACACTAGTGTACCTTCATAGAAAAACATGGAAATATGGAAGTGGAAATTGAGAGAATGGGAGGAAAGATGGGTTACGAACAGAAGAAAAATTCTATCTAAAATAAAAAAAACTCTCTGAATATCCAAATTATAGGTCTTAATTTCATCTCCCATGGCTAACTTGGATGAGAATCTCACTCTCTCGAAATTGGCTCACTAGCAGGGTAAGTGTGAACTCATCGTGCAATGGACAAAACATTTCTCTCCAAATGCCAGAGGGAAATTCACAAATGATCAAAATCCATTTCCATTCCTCATGAAATATTTTTATAAGACTCCTTAGGTCCTCCAATGTCTAATTCATTACCATATTCTTACTCCGCCTCATCCTTGATGTTTAGTAACATCCATGCCACTTGGTCTTCTCCTCAACCCTTCATCTTCCACCCAATTCGAATGGATTCCACCTAGTACCAAATTATTCCTCCTGGATCCTATTTTTATCCCTGACATGTCATGTTTTCATATCTCTACAATCAGTTCTGACTTTTCATATATTCTTCCATCATTGTTTTCATAAAGCGTAGGGAATTTAGCTCCACATGGCACCTAGTTTCTTCCTAGAATATTCCTCTTCTATGGGGAGTGAATCCTACTCACCCATTCAAATACTTTGGATCATGATATGTAATTTAATGACTCTTATCCTTCCAATAAAATTATATCACTTATAATTTTTAATTTGGGGTTAAGCCATAACATGTGTAAGGAATCATCTAGCCATCCAAGGCCCCCATGGACCTCCAATTGTCCTTATGAAGCAATGCCACTTTATTTTATCCATATTTATTATTTTTATGACCCAAATTAATCATTTAATAATAAAATAAGGTTGTCTTGGGTGAACATTGTCTCCCTTATTGCAATATTTAATGCTTCCTCCCCTAACCTAGGGAGCTAGTAGTTCGGTGCACATTGTCAACTAGTAGACCTATTGCAATAGGGACATGACAGTCCTCCCCACCCAATATTGCTTTTCATAAATAAATTCCAATTTTTTATGCTACAAAATTTCTTCACCTTCCCAAGTGGCCTCCTCACGAGGAAAATACTTCCATTGTACCAAATATTCTTTTATTGTTATGCTTTGTAGCCTTCTCTCCCTTGTTTTAAACATTTTGTTTGAAATGAGAACAAGTTTTTGTTCATCATCCAAATGTGGTAAAGTATGTGAATCTTAAATGTGTTTCCCTATAGCCTTATTTAGACAAGAAACATGAAATACATTATGAATTTTGTTTCCCATGAAAAAGCTCTAATTGATAGGCCACTTCTACAACTTTTCAAAACACTTTGTAGGGACGATAAAATATTGTTTTGAGATTTTCTGAACCTTTACCTTTTATGGTGGTTTGTTTGTATGGATTCAACCTAAAATACACCAAGTCATTCACCTAGAATTGTCTGTCCATCATATGTTGGGCTGCATATTGTTTCTGTTGATTTTGAGCAACCTGCAAGTTATCTCTCAAAACCTTCAAAATTTCTTGACTTTCTTCAATCCATTCCTTATCCTTTATATATTTACTATCACCAAAAACGAGGTTAATAAAATTGGATGAATCATAACCATAAAGTTCTTTAAAAGGACACATGCCAATGGACATATGGAAAGTAGTATTGTAATTAAACTCACCCAAATGCAACCATTTTATCCATGCTTTTTGCTGCCCACTAACATAGTTCCTCCATTATCCTTCCAACCATCGATTCATCCTCTCTATTTGGCTATCATTTTGGGGATGATAACTTGTTCTAGGCTTCAAATTTATCCCCATAATTTTGAAAAGTTCTTTCGAAAATGCGCTAAAAAATCTATTATCTATGTCACTAACAATGCTCTTAGGAATCCCATGCAATCTGAAATTTTAAAAAAAAAATAGTTCATCCACTTGTGCAGCAGTGAAAGTGGTAGTAACAACAAATACTATGATAAAATTTAGTGAGTCTATCCACCACCATAAATATGCAATCCTTACCAAATAATTTGGGCAAACCAATGATGAAGTCCATGGAAATTCTCTCCCATTTTTATGCTGGAATTGGAAAGGGATGTAAGAGACCACATGGATGAGTATGCTCCACTTTATTTTTATAAACATTATCATACTTCATAACATCAGCCTTTAACCCTTTCGATGCAAATATTTCCCTCAACATTCAGTATGTTTTGAAGAAAGCAGGGTGACCTGCTAGAGGAGAATCATGAGTTTTTTTTTAAATTTCCTCCTACAAACTTGAATTAGCGACCAAATATATTCTACCTTTGTAGTATTTAATTCCTTCCAATACCTTATACCTATCATAATTGTTATTCCCGTAAAAAATCTCACAAGAAAATTTATCTTTGGCATACTCTACTTCTAATGTGGCTTTCCAATTTTCTGCTACATCCATGAGAGAAATAGAAGGTCTTCTAGATAATTCATTTTCTACCACATTATTCTCCCCCTTCACATAATCAATATAAAATTCATATCATTCAATATTATTTACCCACTTTTTTTTCCTTTCATTTAAATCCTTTTGAGTGAGTAAGTACCTTAAGCTATGATGGTCAGTTTTGACTACAAATTTGTTTCCCACCAAGTATTGTCTAAAATTTATAAAAGCATGCATGATGGAAATCATTTCTTTATAATAAATGGATTAAATCCTCTCATGTGGCTTCAATTTACTACTCTAAAAAACTATTGGTTTTTTTCCTTGTTTTAGGACTGCTCCAATGCCTTCTCCTAATAGATCACATTCCAGGACAAATGGTTTAGAAAAATAAGGCAATGCTAGAATAGGACAGTTTCTTATTACCTCCTTCATTATTTGAAAATAATTTTCAGAACCTTCATGAAATTATAAAGAATCTTTATTTTTCAAATCAATGAGAGGTGAATTGAGTCGGGAGAACCCTTTCACGAACTTTCTATAGTAGGTGCAAATTCCAATGAATCCTCTTTAATTCAGTGAGACTTTTGGGAGGAGGAAATTATAAAATGGCTCTTATTTTATCCATATCCACCTTCACACCATATTGAACAATGATGTGCCCAAGATACAAGAGATTTTTCAAACCAAACTCACATTTTGACAGCTTAGCAAACAAATATTGATCATGTGGAATTTTTAATACCTCTTCTAGATGATGCAACTATTCCTTCCAAGTTTTATTGTAAATAAGAATGTCATCAAAGAAAAAAAGTACAAAATTATGAATTTTCTTATGGAATATGTTGTCCGTGCATTATTGGAATGTGGTTTATCCATTTCTCAATCCAAAGGGCATGGAAACAAAATCAAATTGACCATAGTGGAATCTGAAAGAAGTCTTTCGTAAGTCTTCTTCTCTCATTTGAATTTGATGATAACGTGATCTAAGGTCAATATTTCAGAATAAATTGGCCCCATGGAGGTCATCCATGAACTCATCAATCCTTGGGATGGGGTATCTATTCTTTATTGTCTTCTTGTTTAATGCTCTGAAATCAATGCACATTCTCAAGGTTCCATCATTCTTTTTTACCATAACAACTGAAGAAGAAAGTGTGCTACAACTAGGCCTTATGAGACCCAACTCAAATAGTTCTCTAATATAGTCTTAAATATCATACAAAATTATTTTGGGATGCCTATAAGGATTAATTTTTATAGGTTTTGTTCCTATCTCTAACTCAATGATATGCTCAACACCTCTATCTGGTAGTCTTCTTGGGGGAAGGTCTCCAAAAACCTTCTCATACTTAATCAATAGTTTCTCTATATCCTTAGGATTCTTGGAAATGTTAAAGTTGGGTTTAGGAAAGGTAATTAAGTATTTATAATCCCATTCTATTTCTCCATGCCTCAATATAGTCCTAATGTTGTGAGAATAAACAACTTAATTTGGGTATGTGTGAATTCCCCTCAACAAGATGGGTTTCCCTTCTGAATTTTTGAACCTTATTTCAGGGACTTGATATTTCACTATATTATCCCCTAAATAATAGAATAATTTTACTCCCAAAACCAAATTTTTATTATCCACATTCACTACATAAAATTTGTCAGTGATAGTATGATTTCCTAGAGTAACTTGAAGCTTTGGAATCCATTTAGTGGAGTCCATAGAATTGTTATCTGGAATGATGAATATGAAACCATCAAAAGTTTCATATTGTATGTTTCTCCTCTCCACCAAGGCTGCATCTATGAATTTATGAGTGGCTCCACTATCCACTAGAACCATGACCTTTTGGCCTTGTATGATACCCTTTATCCTTAAGGTGTGGAATCTAGGTATACCCGAAAGTGCTGCAATATTTCCTATATCAGGATTGGGTTGTTATTCTTCTATTGTTTGATACCATTCTCATTTGGATGCAAGTTTTTCCTCTTCCTCCTATTGTGGCTGCAACTATTTTCCCCAAATTTCTTAAATTTTGGTCCCCTCCTCATGATTTAGAGTTGTTTTTAATCATTTGGATCCGTGAATCCTTGGTCATGCTCTAGTTTTGGGTGATTTCTGAGAATTGACTCTCGGCTTATTTCAAAAGTTGTCTTTGTTTGAGATTTTGGTGGGTTGTAGATGTGAGCTTGGTTTGCTAGTCGTGGATGAATCATATTTTGCTCCTTGAAGAAACCGATGTTTCGAAGGTGAAACAGGCTCATGACCATTGTTAAATTTTAAGAGTTGTCTGAAACACTTAATATTTTTTATAGATCAGGCGTCAAAATTATGTTTGATCGGAGGCCGTTGTCCTTTCGTCTTTCGCCGTTGCGGCCCCCAAAGCAGTTAAGCACCCGAAGTGTAAATTGCTTTGACCGTCGATGCGAGTCTACCTTTAGTCGTGGGTTCGTAGTATTTTCTCTTCCATCGTTGCAGCTGTGCAGAGATTTCGGCTTCCGATGTCAATTTCCTTCCAATTCCCGATTGGGAATTTTCTCTCCCTCCGGTCGCATGTCCGTAACTTCTTTATCTTCTTTTGTTGCGGCTAGGGCAGGGATTTTAGCTTCTGATACCAGTGATCTGAGCGTCTGATGAGTTTTCATTTCCTGTCGTGGGTGTTTTCCTTCGAACCCATAGGTAGACGAAGTAGTGGTGCCCGCGTTTGTTAAGCCTTGTGGCAATAACGCTGTACGTGGCCTCTCTTAATGCTTATCCATTTTAGTTGATATGATTTGAGTGCAATCCTGATGAATGATGTATGTCGTTTGATTGCAGGTGGTTTCCGGATATTGGTCAAACTACGGTGGCGCAAAGGGAGATGGGCGGTTTGGTGAAGGTAGAGCCGAAACCAGCAGGATCGCAAGGAGGACAAGTGGAGTAGAAGACAAAAGCAGTAGCTACAAAGGCACAGACCTAAAAAATGATCAGTTACCAAATGGTTCATAAGTGCATACAGAAAAGATAGAGGGATATGAAGCGTTTGGGGAACTGAAAGGTCGCACGCTTATGGGAAGCCCAAGGGTCAACTATTTTAGCTTAAATATGTGAAAGTTAGAACTTATAGGGGCTTTTTCCGTGGAAAAACTTGTTACTTAATGCTTGTAAGAGGAACTATTTCATTTTACAACTAGAGACTGCAAATTTTACCTATTGGAGGAAGTGCTCTATGGAATATGTCAATGTGATTAAATGAGCAATGTTGAATGTGAACTATTTCGTTTTCAGTTGTGTCTCATTAGCTGTAAGAGCGTTCTAATTTCTTGAACCTATGTTCTTGTCTAAATGTTCTTCAGTACCCTTATGATGTTTTTTTTTCCACTATGAGTAATGGTAGTTTTAACTGTTGATGAGCTATCTTATCATATATACTTGTATTCATGTTTATATGTTTGGTTATAAGAACAGCTATCTGTGATTTTCCATAACACATGAATAGGGGTGCATTACTCATGAATTAATACCCAGCTCTCTAGAGATAGTTTAGTTAGTATTTATGATTTGGATGCTTGTGAGTGCTAAGACGAGAGGTAAGAACCTGTGCATCACATTGTGACTACTCTTTGCATCTTTATCACCCTGCATTCTTAATTAGGCACGTGCATATCATACTTCAAGTCAAAAAAAATACAAAAATATACACGGTGGACCAGGCCGTAACTGGTAAAACCTTTTGTTTTTGTAACTTGACCTACGGTAGCCGGACCGCAAACCGGATGGATTCCCTATACCAAACAGTCACGGGATAGTTGGGAACGTTGACTGGGGAGAATCCCTTGCTGTTGTTTCCTACGATTTTCCAAGCCTCAACACCTCCTTCTCCTATTCTTCATAATCTTAAGAAAAAACTTCAATGTAGTGTGCCTTCCCCTTGGAACCCAAGGTTGTTGGCATGTAAAACATAGATTCTTTCTTCTAATATCATATTTTCTTAGTCATCCTTTATTTTATTTTGTATAGGAGTCACTTTTCCATGGTTTCTTACCTTCCTTGAACTTGGAAGTGAAATTTGGATTAGGAGGGTATTTGGTTCTTGGAAACACATTCTGCAAATACCTTGTCAAATTCATGCCATCTTTCAATGTAGCTGACTTGTGGGATTTCACTATCCCTCTTAAATGTTCTCTCAATAATTCAGTAAACAATAAAACCAACCTAGCCATAGATAAATCAGAAAACATTACTGAAATATTTTCAAATTCTAAAATATATGATTCAAGAGTTCCTACTTTCTTTGAATGTGCTAGTCCTTTGAAAGGAAGTTTGGGGTCTTTCCTCTAAAATATTTCCATCAATGCATTGGAGAAACCCTCGTAAGATAAAATATGATCATGTAACAAGGTTATAAGACAATGGAACCACCAATCACTAGCTTCCCCTTCAAGATGAAGAATTGCCATTTTCAATGCATATTCTTCAACCATAGGATTTAATTCGAAATATACACTTAATTTTTGCAACCAAGCACTAGAAGACATTTGTGAGGAGCCATGAAAGGAAGGAATGGTTACATTTAACATGGTGTATTTTAATTCATGGTTAATATAATATTCCATATACTCTTATCCTCCTTGCTTGAACTGAATAGAATCTGTAATGAAATGATCAAAAGGTAGGACTTTCCTGCATTCATCACTTAATTGCTACCAATCATTTTTTGCTTCACTAACATGATAGGTGGTGTAAGGGCCTTCTTTGGACTCTAAAAAGTTTGGTATTGTGGATCTAGTATGATTTTTTAACTCATGAGGTCTGTTATGAGTTCCAATCTTCGAAAAAATGGTTTCTCCATGGGTCTTCCCCTCATCATGGGGTGTACTACTACTACTCCTGGATGCTGACTTGCTCCCAAAATAGTTGGCCAACAATTCAAATACTTGCATAATATGTTATTTCATAATGTCAATATATGATTTAATGAATGTTTTAAGGTTCCCATTATCTTCTTTTCCCTCTATATCTCAAAATCCCAGTTCTTTCCTAATCTCTTTGTAACTAGGATTACTTTCTTCACTTCCTTATCTTTCACTGTTAAGATATCTAGTATCGGTTTCTAGTGAAGGAAGGTTGGAATAAGGAAAAATGAATAGGGATATATATCAGGTGTATATATCATTCTTTGATACCACTTGTAATTTCCCAATTCAAAAATTCCCAACAAAAGAAAAATTTTGGAAAAATTGTCTTGACTAGCTTGGACTCTGGGGGATTTGAATGGCTCAAGTGGGTATCTAATTTGATAGGGAATTATGTGGTTATTCTTTATAATATTAAATATACTCTCTTAATTTTTTATTTCATATCATATATATATTCAACTCGATTTGTACATGACGGCAAAAAGGGAAAAATTACTAGCAATTTATGGTGCAATTCCCCCTAGGGTGTGGGAAGAAATGGCTCTCCAATTTCCAAGAAAACCTCCCAAATTTCATAACATATTATGGGGACTATAATTATAATTCATTTAATATCATTATATGTGTTTAATATTTCTTCAACATAGGTTTGAAGTTTCATAGTCGAATGCATAATTTCAGTGATATTTGCTCAAGGGAAATGACACAATAAAGATCAATGTTGACTCATAAATGATGCATATAATGGTTCAGAACACATAAATATGAATATATACCATTTAAATAATTTAAATATTTCGCTAAAATCATATAACATTGACCCAAGTCGCAATATACATCAAATACACAACCTCCATTAAAAGGGAAAATCATCACATGGAAACTAGTCACAAGAAAGCTTTGAAATGTGGACATTTGCATATGTATTCATTATGATTTATAATTACAGATCATTTGAAATTTTTATTACAGAGACATAAATAATACATCATATATTTTGAATCATCATAACTCAATGGGGCACAACCACCATTCACACTAGTGCGTCTTCATAGAAAAACATGGAAATATGGAAGTGAAAATTGAGAGAATGGGAGGAAACATGGGTCACGAAAAATGAAACACTCCTCTATGAAATAAAAAATATATGAAGCTCCAAATTATTGTTTTAAATGGACTCTCCCATTCCCCACTTGGATTATAATGTTACTCTCTCAAAATTAGCTCACTAGCACGGTAAGTGTGCACTCATTATGCAAAGGACAAGCAATTGCTCTCCAAATTCCAAAGGAAAATTAACAAATGATAAAAATCCATTTCCATTACCAATGAAATATTTTTATAACCCCCCTAAGGTACTCCAAGTTATAATTAATTCCCATATTCTTTCTCCACCTCATCCTTTATGTTTTTTGTAGCCTCCATGCCACTTGGTCTTCTCCTCAAGCCTTCTTCTTCCACCCAATTGGAATGGATTCCACCTAGTCCAAAATGCACCCTATTGGAGCCTGTTTGTAACCTTGGAATTTCAGGTTGTCATATATCTGCAATCAGGTCTGACTTTTCATATAATCTTCCATCATTGTTGTCATAAAGCACAAGGAATCTACCACCACATGGCACCTAGTTTCTTCCTAGACTATTCTTCTTTTATGGGGAGTTACTCCTAATAACCCATTCGAATACTTGGGCTCATGATATGTAATTTTCTGAATCTTCACCTTCCAATAACATTCCATCACTCATAATTTCTAATTTTTTTTTAATCCATGACATGTGTAAGGAAGCATCTAGCCACCCAAGGCCCCCACAGACCTCCAAATATCCTTATGAAGAAATGCCACTTTATTGTCTCCATATTTATTATTTGTATGACCCAAATTAATGTGTAAATGATAAAATAAGGTTCTATTGGATCCCATAGCTCCCTTATTTCAATATTTAATTCCTCCTCCACCAACCTAGGGAGCTAGTAGGTGGGTGAAAATTGTAAACTAGTAGACCTATTGGAATGGGTACATGACACAAAACCTTGGCACTCTATGTGTTTAATGAAGGTAAGAATATATACCTGTACATCGGTTTAAATGAAAATCAAATTTCATAATTAAATGAAATTCTTTTAACTTCATAGTTTTGTTTTGGTAGGTGAAGTTAGGGTGCCATTAAAAGGGTACCTAAGGCTTGGGATAATCCTAGAATCACCTTTATGGTGCAATATTGCATTCAAGATAAATTTAACATAGGGTGAGGATTACAATACATGTTACACTTTGATACAAATTATTACATAGTTTATAACCGCTAAAATGTATGTGGATGAAGGGGATCAATGCATGGGTTAGGAGAGTGGCGATAGGGTTACCTCCTCTCAAGTTAATCCTTCTCTCCCTTGAGGTGAGGAACCATATCCTTAACTTTGTTTAATATAAAACGTTTATACATTCAAAGACTCATTTTTTATACTAATGCTAGTAGGTTTATGCATGTATACATTGGCACGGTTCCTTCACTATACACTTGGATCAAAAATTCAGTTCCACGTATACCTTACTTGAATTTATGCAGTAGGAAAAGTTCTAGGACTTACTCTTGTTTCGAAAATACTGGGGAAGATAAATGGATTTAAATCCTTCGTCAAATTTTAAGATAAGTTCGATTTAATAACCCATGTTGGCAATATAATTTGATTTGGAAAAGCCTTAGCAATTTGGTGGATTAGACTATAGGTTAGTTTCAAAGATTGGCACACAACTTTCGTGGATTTTATAGTTGTTATGAATTCGGATATGAGTCTGAATTGGGATGATAACCATTTCCTACATCTGAATCAATTGGGGATTACTACGGTTATAACTCTTGTATCTTTTAAATGGATGTTTAGTTCATCTAGTTGGTTGTCTTGGTTCTATTTAAATAATCATTTAATTTATATTTGTTAATTTCTTGATATATGTAGAAGTCGAACAAAAACTTGTATTGCATATGTCAACTTGTTTTTATTTATCACATAGATGATGTCTCTGTAGGAATCCTTAAGGTTATGATTATTTTACCTAGATCTATTTGGATAATTTCCCTTTGGATATTTTGTTATCTTGATATCTAAATGTTGAAACAGAGATGTGTAAAAATACCTAGATTGGTATTTATTTAAACAAAGAGGAAAGGGCTGCAAGAATCCTCTCAACTCTATGATGTTGAGATTATACTTATATTAGTTTATTGAATTACCTTTTATAGTATATAAATCTAAGCCTCTCACATATCCTTATTAATTCTAATATTTTGTTAAACAATGCAAAATCTGGTTAATAGTTGATTACCTTAACATAGGGAAACTCTAGAGAATATTGGTTTACCATTTAAATTCTTATATTCTATATAGCAAATAAATCTTTGATTTCTACATGTTTGTATATAAGTAAATAACTACTAATATCATATAGAGTAAGAATTAATAATAAACAAGTTAAAACGAATACTAATTGATTCATTGTACAATCTTAGTTGATAGTACACTCAAATTTATAATATACTTCCATACTTTAATCATCAAGACAAAAGTGTAACACACCTCAAAATTGTAAAATAAAATAAAAATACATGCATATTTTTTAACGTCATTTACTAGAAAATTACTCATGCGCAACTTATTAATATACTTATCTTATCTGTTATGTCAGGTTCTACTGGTTGAGCCAATGACCCGCTCCTTACGAAACATTCATCCATGCCCATGCGGGTGATGTTCTATGTTTACTTGTTCTTATATTGATTAAAGTTGTTATGGACTCACTTTCCCTAAGGCTTAGGATATTATCCCTAGTATTGCACCCATCCCTTATGTAATAAGTTTATCAAATGTAAATTAAAATTCCTTAGGCCTTACCATAGCCTAAAATTATGGCATGTTTTATTATCTTCCCTTAAGTGTAATACCTTAGGGTTTTGTATAACATATGGTACTAGCCATATGGTGAACCTTCGTTATATTAATACGAGTTGCAAAGGTTTTCATGATACCACAGTTGTTTGGCATTAAATATGGTCACATTTATAGCATGCCCCACCCCATCATTTACAATGTAACAGTTCTTCGCATGATTGATTTACACCATAGCTCATGATATGTTATAAGGTTTAAAGGTTTAGATTAAATCACAAGGTTTGGACTTCATGAATCTATATGCAATGATTAATGCCTATTAATGTTCTGTTGTGATTTATTTATCTCTTCCCTTGGCTGACTTTGGTAATAAAGGGTGTCCTGGCTACTAGTTGATAACACAACCAGGCCTTCCACGCATCTTGATCTCCACCGTCTATCTATCTAGTCTTGAATCTTGGGTTTAGACAGAGTTTTTAAATTTTGGTAACTTGTATGAACCCTTCATTTGGTTTGTTTGGCCTGTGGGGGAATGAAAAAGTTGAGATCTGATCTATTCATGGTGGAAAATTTTATTGGGTGTTTCTTTTTGAAGCCAGCGAGAGCTGAAGCTCTACCCTATATTCGTGGTGATTTCGTATGGGTTTCTGGTTTAACCTTTGTTCTAGCATTTTGGTGTTTTTAACTCTCCCTATGTGTTCCTATGCTTCCATGAGTCCTCCAGTGGTTTACATTGCACATCTTGTGCCTCAACAAATCCGAACTATACATTGACCAGAAGAGTTGTCTATTAACAGGTAAAAAAAATCGTCTTTGTCATACTTACTTGGAATAAATAAAATTCTTTGTTTATGGTTTCACTGATATAATGTTTTCATTGTGAGTGGAGTTTGAGGAGGGATAAGGGTAGTGCAGAGGATTCGACCCCTGGCCCTCTCTACAACATGCCAAGGTAAGTGTTAAACCATAATCCTCATTTCATTTTGTTAAAGGAAAAAAATTGTTTATAACTGTAAAATATAATGTTTACAAGTTTTAAGGCGCTGGAGATGGAGGTGATAGGGTCACCTCCTCCTAGGCATGCGTAATTAAACGCCTAGGTAAGTCTCTGTTCAAACCCATATTTAAAACAATTCTTGTTATTGTTATAGTTTCAAATTGATACCTACTGAATAAAACCATACATCGTTGGTTTGCAGGTCGCGCTGGGTATGAGAATGGGGTCGAGGGTGATAGTGACAATCGTGTTCGAGATAAGTTTTTCAATTTAATTTCAATCATTAGTAGAAATTAAACTCTTGGGATTTACCCTACATGGACTTGCAACCATTACCTCGACAATGTTTCTAGATGCTCTGGATTTTTTCTTTGATGTGATTTGGTCGCCATCACTGATGGACTTAAACCAAAATCTTATAATTTAAATATGGTTTTTAAAGTCAATAAGGTGGAAGTAATCTGAGATGTTCTTAAAGCCACTTCTGTGTATATTTTGTTGGTTAATTTAAGGGATAACCCATCCTATGCGATTTCTATTATGCGTTTTTCTTTTAATTTAAGCTTGTATTGTTTGGTCTAAGACTCAATGGCTTCCATCTTCAATGGTATTATGTCCATGATCATAGTATTTTTTTTAATATTGAAATGTGGCCTTCATTTGTAAAAATCATGGAGATAAATGCATTATGTATTATGGGTTTTTCCTATGCATAAATGATGGTATCCATTATATGGACTTACAACAATATCATTACTTTACATAGCATTTTTTGATAAGTTAATGTGAACTATAGGGTCCGTGATTGCTTGTGCAGTAGATAGAATCATTTTGCTAAGGCTCAGCTTCTATCAACCATGGATTTAAAGTTGGTTCTTGGAGAAATGAAGGTTTGTTTCATGAATGGGTTCTGATGTGGAAAACATAGTTGTAATATCTAGCATACATCCTTGTGATTTGATTTAAATGTATCTATAAATTATTTACTTTGTTAATTTATGACTGTTTGTTTGGATCTTCGATCTGGTTATGTTTTTCTCTTGTGAATCCAAGAAGGATTGTTTAAGTGTTTGCAAAGATTTGATCATTGAAATAGCTATAGGATCTCGACTTGATTTCTTAGGATCTGTTGTATGTGAATTGGATTTGATTTAAACTTTTCATTCACTTTTTTAATGACTGTAAATATATGATCTATATAGTTCTCCAGTTACTTATGGATCCTCGATCCAAATGGAAGATAAATACATGTTGATCCATAAGGGATTATTTTATAATTTTATTATGTTTATTATGTAAATGGTTGATTAATTTAGATCCTTGATCGGTCATATCTGTATAAGATTGTTTATATATATCACATTGTAATGGTAATGTATGGTTACTCTGTATGAAATGTTTCTAATATATCTACTCTCTAAATTAATAAAAATTGTATACTTGTATTCTAACGTAATTCCACATATGTAAAGAATTAGGTTATATAATTTGACTATATATATATAGTATCTATATTTTAAATATTGAATTTAGGATATATATTTATATATGTATGTATGTATGTATGTATATATATACCTTACTCTATTTAACCATGAGGTAAGTAGATTTATACTAACATGAATTAAATATCTAGTTATTCTACCTACTATCAATTTCGATTCACGAACTAAGAAATAAATATAGTAAGAGAGTCTAGAAATACATTAACTAACTCTATCATATAGGAAATAATTTGATATATATCGATACATATCCATTAAGTACATAATTCGATTTTCAACATTCAATCCATAAAATCAAATCCTACTCAGGTTTGGATGCTTGATCTAAGAACATTCCTAGTAACCATTTAACATTTACACTCAAACATAACTAAATAGAAATTTGATAAATAAACTAGAATATTCGATGCATATTAGGTTTTAAATTAACCAGTTCAAATCTAGAATAAAATTCTACTGTAAATTTAAAACATATATTAAGAACCTGGCACCACTGTTGGGAAAACAAAAGTGGAAAATATGTTCCTCCCAACCAAATCCTAGAGCATCCAAGCTACTTACTCTAGAACCCTCGAGCTTGATCATTGAACCAAAAGAGAAAAATCCTTCAATGCAACATCTCTTTTATTCTCAGATTTAATCCTCTTCCAATGCTAGCCTCCTACTGCTCATGGCCATAGTAATATATAGTATTTTTCCTAGGACTTGGTCATTTATAAGCCTCTTGCTCTTTAGAACTCAACTAGGAGTTGTGACCTAATTTTTGGGGATGATGCCTCCTACATCTTGATTTCTCACTCAATGGATTCAACCACTTGTCCTTTCCTATTGTGGGTCAACACACACTCTTTAACAATTATTTCCTCTCCTGTCCCCCTTCATCATATTTTATTAAATAAAAATGATTGATTACAAAATGTTTTATATTTTACTTTTAGTCAAAAATAATCATAATAATAATTAAAGTACTTTTCAGCAGAATTAGTAATAAATTATTAATTTATTGTGCATTACATACACCTCCCCTTAGAGGACAACGCCGTCCTCGGTTTTATTAGCTTTATGTTTTATTCTTCCATTGCATCATCTTGGACTAAGACTAGATATTCCTCCCGCATATTACTCTCTAGTTCCTAAGTAGCCTCTTCTAGACTAAAGTGATTCCATTACACCTTGAATTTTCTGAGGGTACGGTTTCAAAGTAAAAGTTTTTTCTTGTCGAAAATGAGCTTCGGTCCCGCCCAGAACTCTCCTTCAGGTTCCACCTAGATCACATTCCAATAAATTGCATGAGAAACATCATGAATACATATTTTTAAAATAGAAACATGAAGCACATTATGCACTTTAATATTGGGTGGTAGGGCTAATTGGTACACAACCAGCTCTACTTTAGCCAAAATTTCAAATGGCCCACAATACCTAGGTACCATCTTTGAATACTTTCCCAATATGAAAGAATGTTTATTGTGATTTACCTTTATATACACATGTTCATCCACTTGGAACTCTCTAGGAGTTATTTTTAGGTCAACATGATTTTTATTCCTATCTTGGGAACCCTTTAAGTTTTGTTGTCCATGTTTCACAGTTAGCTCCATATATTTTAATAAATCAAGTCCTAACATTAACCTATAAAATGGACTACTCCATGGAATTAGAGTATTACATTTGCGTACGTATAAAATTTTAAAAGGACCCATACCTACATAAACCTAAAAATTATTATTGTAAGCAAATTCTACTAAATGTAGGTAGTCTTTCCATTTACTTGATTTGTACATGACATACATCCTTAGCATGTCCTCTTAGACTTGGTTTACTCTTTCAGTCTTCCCATCAGCTTGTGGATGATATGCAAGATTGAAATTTAACTGTCATCCTAAACCTTTAAACAAATATTTCCAAAAATTACCTGGAAATTTTTTGTCTCTCTTTCAGACTATTAATTTTTGTACACCATGTAACCTGAATATCTCTTTCATGAAGATATCTGCAATCTTAACAGATGTATAGGTAGATTTAATAGGAATAAAATGAGTATTTGTACTTAATTTATCAACTACGACTATTATTGACTCTTGTTGTCAAAAATTCTTCAGTAGGCCTGTTATAAAATCCATAGTAATTGTTTACCACTTCCATTTCGGAATGGGTAGTGGCTACAAAAGTCCTACTGGATGTTGATGTTATTCCATAACTTGCCGAAATTCTATGCAGCGATCTAAGTATGCTGCCACTTGTTTATTCATGTTTGGACAAAACAAATATTTTCTAATCATGATGATCATTTTCTGGTATCTAGGATGCCCTGAATATGATCATTTATGTAGCTCATTCATAACTAGAATTTTTATTTTTTTTATATTTGGTATGTACAACCTGTATTTATGCAGCAATAGTCCTTGTTTATTTAGTCTCAAGTCTATTTTTACTTTATTTTGTTAATTTTTAATAGTATTTTCTTTTAAAATTTGATATACGCTATCAGAATTTTTTGTGCTTGGGATATGATTCTCTAGATGAGATTCATAGCTGCTAATTGCAAAATACAGATTTGCATGATGACTCAAAGCGGCTGCAACTCTATTTTCCTTTTATTTTATGTGTTTGATTTTGAAATCATATTCACTTAAGAAGGACAACCATCTTACATGTCTAGCATTTAAATTTTGTTGATCAAATAAATATTTAAGACTTATATTATCTGACATAAGTAGGAATTTCCTTCCAATTAGGTAATTTTGCCACATTTTTAAGGCATGAATTATGGCAGCAAGTTTCAAATAGTGCATAGCATAATTCTTTTCATGGTCCTTTAATTTTCTAGATTCCTATGCCATGACATAATTTTCCTGTATTAAAACCCGGCCTAATCCTTGTTTGTAAACATCGGTACATACGACAAAGTCCTTGAAAGGATCAACAATATTTAGGATTAGGGTGGTACTTATATGTTTTAGTTTATTAAATCTTTCCATACATTTTTTAGTCCACTAAAACTTTTTACACTTTTTCTGCAATGAATTTATGGGTAGGAAATATTAGAAAATCCTTCAATGAGCTTTCAGTATTATCCGACAATCCCCATAAATGATCTTACGTCGGTTACATTTTTAGGAGCTGTCCATTCGGTGAAGGCCTTGATTTTGTTGGGGTCAACAAATATTCCATCCTTGGACACTAAGTGTCCAAGGTATTGAATCATATCCTTAAAGAAATCACATTTATTGAACTTCACATATAGTTGTTATTCTACATGCAAAATGATCTTCAAATGTTCTTTATGTTCTTGTTCGTTCTTTGAGTAGATTAGTATGTCGTCTATAAATAAAAACAAAAAATTATCCATATGATTACTTAGGATGGTTTTCATTAAGCACATGAATGCAGCAGGTGCATTTGTCAACCCAAAAGTCATTACAATAAACTTGTAGTGACCGTAACAATTCCTAAATGCAGTTTTAAAGATGTCCTCTTCTTTTATTCGCACTTGATTATAACCATACCTTAAGTCTATCTTCAAAAAAGATAGTTTCTCCACAGAATTGATCAAATAGATCATTTATCCATGGTATAAGGTATCGATTTTTAATGGTTATTTTATTTAACTTCGATAGTCTATGCATATTCTTAAGGTTTCGTCCTTCTTTTTCACAAATAATACCTGTGCTCCCTAAGGGGAAACACTAGGTCGAATATAATTTTTATCAATCAATTCTTGTAGTTGATATTTGAGCTCTGTAAGTTCTATTATGTTCATTTGGAAAGGATATTTTGATGTTGGTACCACTCTAGGCATCGTATTGATTGTGAAGTCAATGTCTCTTTTCAGAGGAAGCCCAAGGACTTCTTACAGAAAGATTCCTTCAAAATCCTTTAAGACTGGTACATATTCTATTTTAAGTTTATTTTCATTGTCATTATCATTCATTATATAGACAACAAAACTCTTTGCATCCTTTTCTTACGGATATTTTTATTTGTAGAGAAGAGATTTCTCTAATTGAAACTTTCCTAGGAATCCCTTTTACTTTTATAGTGTTTCCAACATTGTTTATACATGTAAAAATTTTGTCAAAATATTTTAACATTACTTTGTGTTTTCTAGCCAATCCATTCTTATTAACGGATCATAGGAACCTAAAGGAAGAATATTCAAATCAGCATGCATAATAAAATCATTCATCAACAATTAACAATTCTTAATAAAAATAGTAACTTTACGTTTAGTACCGGTAGCTGTTGGAAAAAAAAACCACCAATAAAGCCTCATCGACATGGGTTCCCACTTTGTCGATTCCCAACCAACATGATCTCGATGAGCACCAGCTCAGACAGGTTTTACCCTACCCGGCAACACCAACAGACCAGATGAAGTCTCACCCGAGATGTTCGAGGGAGAGCTGTCAGAACCAATTTTATGACAGTAAGGAGGAGGATAGGGGCATCCACGATTTATTAAAATAGTTATCAGATCTAACAGAGCCTAGGTACAACAACATTCATCACAAATATATTATTATAAGCACGGATCTAACAAATTTCATCATTCAACTATTCATCACAGTAGTATGACATTCTTCATTCATAAAATAGAACCATCGCAGTAAATAAAGACAAGAAAAGACATCGTAGCATATGAAAGGGAAACAAGGAAAATAGTGATTCAGCTCAATATCCATTGTTTCACTTTAATTTCATTGCAATAGATCCCAAAAAACAGTCATCTTTCTCCACAGTGAGATAAATCTCAATCCACATAGTCTCTTACAAATCACAAAAGATTCAATCTCTCACTTCAGTCTCATCTCATATGGTCTATCTCTTTTTTGATATTCTTTTGTGTCTGTGTTTAATTGCAATTCTAATCTATATAGAGGCTTGCACCGTTACATTCAAAGTCCACTTCTAACTAACTCCCTAACTTATTTAACTACTAATGACCTATATGCATAAAATGTGGTCAACCAATACAAAAATATGCATAAAATATTCAAAAGAAGTTTGTTTTCCACCCATTGCACTATCTTTGGCTTGCATGGTGTCGCATGAGCTTACGCAGCCTCTGTAGCGTTGTGCAACTCACTTACCCCAAAACCCTTGCCAACAGGCCCCCAACACAATTTTGTCCCCCATCCTCGATCCAGGTCAGCTGGCCATGGTGTCTTCCTCGATCATGAAGAGCAGAAACCATCAAATAGGCATCAATGTGCGACTGTTTCCATATTTTTCGACTCACAGTTTGGTCGTAACTAGTTTCTTCAACATCAACCGTAGCAGATTCAAGCAAACTTGTAGACTTGTGGAACTGAAAATGCATCGTGCTCCACCTTTGATCAATACTACATCATTCTCCATTTGTTTTCACCCTTCACAAAGTGTTTATCATCCAAGTCTAGAGCCCCAAATCTGACCACTTGGTCCTTCCTTGCAATCAGGTTCAGTCCACATCTACCTACTTGGTCCTTCCGGCCTCATCCGATGCTGTTGGAAGGACTTGGTTTCCTATTCTTGTAGACTTAGTAAAATGCGGTAGGAATCCCGGTCCCATCCAGATTCCTCATGGGTGTCTAAGTCAGCACCTCATACCGACTAGGAGAAACATAGCCAAGGATAACTTCGCTAGAGAATTCTATCTCAGCCAAACTAACCCGCTTCCTCACAACTTGCTCATCAATTTCTGTTGAGACAACATTTTCACTCATAGGCTACCCTGTATCCAAGGAGTTCTGCATTGCCCCTTCGACCACCACTTCCTTACGCCGTGGAGATTCCTTCAACAACCCAACCCAACTCTTCTGTAACTTTTCTCAATGCAGAACTCCCTAATGGGGTTCATAGAGCTACCGGTTCTCGACTTATAACACAAACTTTGACTTAGATGCCATCATGACTCACTCAGGTGCATCATTATGACTGGATCCTTCATGTGTGTTCTAAATATGTCATCGATTCTGCCACCCTGCCTTTCAGATCTGCTATCATTAACTATGATGTCAACCATGTCATCGTTTCCTTCTTTTACAACTGTTATTGAGTATTGACATGATGTCCAATCACCATCACAGATCCTCCCTACACTGCGAGCCTCTCTTTCTATCTTGGGTGATCTCCTATTGCACAACCCCATCCCTTTTTTCATGTGGCAGCCCTATCTTCTTAGCGTAGCCTCCTACAGATGCACCATCTTTTCCTATGGCACAACCTTGGTCTGAAAGACCAGCTTGTCATAGCCCTCTTTATACAACGTAGCCTCCTGCTAACATGCAACCTTTTATATTTCACACCCCCTTGTTCTGAAGGACCAACTTGTCGCAACCCACTTCGCTTATACCAACCTCTAGCTGACGCACAAGCATTTGTTTGTCGCACCACCTTGTTCCAGTATACCACCTTGTTGCAGCCCTCTTTCTATAGTGTAACCTCTTGCTGACGCACGACCTTTTTTTTTTCACACCCCATTGTTTCGATTGACCACCTTGTCGTAGCCCTCTTCCCTCAGCGCAGCCTCTTCCTGACGCACAACCGTTTTTCTGTTGCACCCCTTGTTGCAACCCTCTTCCCTCAACGCAGCCTCTTGCTGACATGCAACCTTTTGTCTGTCACACCCCCTAGTTTCAGCGGACCACCTTATTGCAACCCTCTTTCCTTAGCATAGCCTCTTGCTGATGCACAACCATCTTTCTGTTGCACCCCTTGTTTCAGCACAACCATTTTCCATGGATAACTAGCTATTCTTTGCTAAATCACCCACCCTATCACCTAATACAGCCCCCACTCATGGGCCCACTAATTTTTTTTTTCATTGCATAGTGCTTCAGGCAGTGTGCCCTTCCACCCCTGTCCTATAGGGCTTCAAGCGGCTACCATTAATAAGCTTCGACATCACTACTCCATCTAACTGCTGCAACTGAACTGCACCCTTAGAAGTAATGGAATGAACAAGATATGGGCCTAACCAGTGCATTTGTAACTTGCTTGGATGCTTTATGAACTTGCTATTGTATAACAACACCAAATATCCTAGGGAAAATTGTTTGTTTTTAATGTGGCGATCATGCCACGCTTTTTATCGATCCTTTTCAACACGTTGTAGGAAGCCCATGATGAAGTGTTTCACTTCCAATTGAAGTAGTTGCATTGCTCTCTCCTCAAGTTCCTCTTCATTTCCTATGTCAGTTACTACAACGATGTGCAAACTAGGAATAATGTACTCCATAGGCATAACCATCTCTTACCCATATACCAGTTTAAAGGATGTCTTCCCTGTTAGTCTTTTACAAGTGGTGCGATACACCCATAGTACCACATAGATCTTTAAATCCTAGTCATCATGTTTAGCGTTACATACCTTTGTCAGCACGGTTTCCAATATTTTGTTGAAAGCTTCTACAGTTCCATTTTCCTGTGGATGATATGGGTATTAAATTGAGCACATAGATTTGTGGACAAACACACAACTCACATGATAGATCACACAATTTACTCAGTTATTGAAGAATGAAACAATGCAAAAATGGCTTGCAGCTGTGAATGTTTTTCATTAATCAAAGAGTAATTAGATAATAATTACAATGAAGTACAATGGCTTTAATAGCCATAAGCAATTCGAATCCACATGAGGAAATTTGAATTGATTAGACTCTAATTGACTGTAGGTAACCAAGACCTTGTCTAAATCACTATCAAAGGACTCAATAGTTAACTGACCTTGTCTAAACCATAACCGGAGTTCATTGGAGTTCTAAAACACAACTCAAGTGTTACATTTAGTGTTGACTAAGGCTAACTAACTATGGTAGGTGAGAAATACGCCCCTCCTGAGTTCAGTCAAGTAAACCTAGCTCTAACTAAATGTAGAGGACTAGAATTGAATGTAACTAACTCCTAACTTAGCTTAACCAGTCATCAATTGAAGTGAACTGACCTTGGTTGGTTTTGGCACTCCCAGTGGCTCCTAAATTGTAGGGATTGGTCTAGGAGGCTCCTAAACTGATGCAGTCAAGTGCAATCAGTGGTATTGAGCCTCAATTAGTGTTCCCCACACTTTAGTAACTGAAACATGTACCCCAATTAGTGTTCCCCACACTTTAGTAACTAAAACATGTGCCCCAATTATGCCAAGTGGACCCAATGGTGTTAATGACTATAAATAGACTGGATGAACTCCTGATTTAGACATGACTGTCGATTTAGACATATGACCAAATTGGACAAGGGAGGATTAATAATCCTAACACCCCTCCTGAATGATAACATGGAAAATCTATGGGCCCTGGTAACTAAGACCATAGGTCACCCATTACATCAAGTAAAGTAAAGTAACTGCTCACAAACAAGGTGTTGGGGAAAAAACCACATGGGAAAAAATTCCCCCCTCTAATTAAGCAAGTAGAATCATGATCAATCTGGTTCTTCTGTGCACAGGTATCCTGGGGCCTGGAATTTGAACCTCTCCATCATTATTTCTATAGGAATCTTCCTCTTTGGAAGAATAATGATATGCTCAACTAAATCAAAAATATAGACAGCTACCGGATGAATACTAGGCCCATGTAGAGCAATTGAAGTCAACTGATAAGTGAGAAAAGGTTCTTGAGGATTAATAAAATGTGAGGAACAATCAAGAAACTGATATGTTTCAGCCATGAACAGAAAACCATGAGTGGTAAGAACAGCCCCAAGTGTTAGGAGAAAGTGCTCAGAAGATGCAGAAAATCTTCCTCTTTACCGGTTCTGTGAGGAGATGAGCATGTGATCAATGGTAGATAAGCACTAGGAATGTTGAGAGTGAATTCTTGAGCTCCATAGTCTGATATAGATTCTAAAATAGCTAATGAATCACATAATAAAATATCAGCAACCTCATATGAGGAAACTAACACCGAATCCCCATCAGCAGTTTTGAAGAGAAAGTGCGGTACTTGATTTTTCACACCGGAATTGGTGAGAGCAACTACACGCATGATTGAGAGATTTTGAATTTTAAAATATGAACCAAATAATATCATATCAGAAAGTAAATCAGATCTAAATAGGTTCAAAACAGATCCAAAACTGTGAAATGGAATCAAATCCCTAGCAACAGTTTTGTAGGAGACTTGCGGTACTTGTTTCTTCACACTGTTGATGAGAACAGCTACAAGTTGTACTGAAAGATTATGAATTTGATATATTAAACCAAGAAATATAAGATCAGATATAAATAAGATAAAATCAGATCCAATAAGGTTAATATCAGATTCAAATAAATGGTTAACCGAGACGGTGGATGCACAGCTTTCTTCTTCTTCAAAATTCTGAATTTTGGTGCATGCAATCCTGCAGGAATTTGCTGGAAAATATAGATCATGGGGAGTGAATGGATCACTCTGGTAATCTGATAATGAATACAGTTATTGACCACTCTGGTAATTCATAGAGTTATTGACCATAGTTTGCATAGACGATGTTTCTTCCTGAAAACGCACCGTGAGAACTCGCATAATTTCCACTGTCTTTCCCGCACAGCGCGATGAGCATGGAACCCACAGTTAGCCCAAGTTTCCTTCATTTTTATGTAGATTTGCTTCCCACTCAATGTTATTGATAGAATTTTTTGGTAGCAGATAGCGGTGTTAGATTTCCCATCTTTACTTCATTTAACTAATTGTTGTTATGGTAAACATAGATGAAGTGAAATGCTGGACATGTTCTCTGAATGTTTGCAATGTAGTTAGGAATGTCTTAATGTTTATAATTTCATATATGGCAGGAATATTCTGACCTCGAAATGTTAAAGAGACAAAAGAATAAGGCCCCTGTGGTCGAAGAGGAGCCCGAAGTGCAAGTTATTACCAAAACTGAATACATCTATGAAGACACCAAGTGTATATCTGGTGTAGAACCTGAATACCAATGGGGAGAGATATATAGATTGATCACGCACCGAGAGGTGCTTGACATGGGCTTGGAAGAAGAGGGCATATATTCCAATATAGAGAGATCTTCACTGATGAAGATTGCCACCAGACCGGAGCTATTCCCATGCTCTGAAGTAATTGGTTGGATTCTACCCCAGGAAGATGTCACCACAATGATCCTGGAGAATGTCAACAAATAGGGCTATGCTGCCTATAGCCCTGGATATGTAACCCTGGCCTACCACCTGCTAGAAGCACAAGTTTTTTTTGTCTGATGATTGGTTGAACAACATTAGAATGGACCATGTGGAGACCCTTAAAAGAATGTTGTTATCTGGAAAGCATTTCAGAACCAGGGCTATAGGAGAGTATGACACAGCAAGCTTGAGGGCCTCGTACAGGTTCATAGCTTTAATTCTTAACAGGATTTTTGGAAGATCTCATGGTCGGTTCTTCAAATTAGAATGGATGCCAATTATTTTTATGTTGCAACCTAGGGGACCATTTTCAACTGGGTCAACATTGTATCAAACAATCTTTCAGACTGCATGGCCTCGGCTTTGGGAGGAGTGTCCCAGAAGAGATCTGAATTCTATATGAATTCCATATTTGTCGATTGTATATTATGCAATCAACCTTTCCCTAGCCTCAGATGCATCTGGGACAGGGAAAGGATGCCTGTTTATGCTGCATACAAGCCACTGTGGGCACACAAGTACCACAGTCATTACCAAGAAATCTGTAACAGTTCATCATGCCACTGTATATGCTCATTTTTCTGAAGGAGTGTGACTGCATGTCAGAAGAGGCATTGCAGGTTATTGAGGAGTATGCAGATTATTATTTGACTAAGGATGGCCTATACATCAGAATGTTTGGAGGTTCCAGAGCACCCTCCCTACTGCCTAGATATGCCATTGAATACATCATTCACAAGGAAGCAGTTAGGCAAGTCTTCCTGGATGGCATAGGAAGCTTTCTATTTGAGCATAAGAAGGCTTCCTATCCTCCTTTGCCCTTCAAGTTAGGAATTTACAGGTTCATCAAAGTGAAGAAAGCTGATGAGTTTGTAGAAGAGTTGGAAAGGTTTCATTTTGGTGAGATTCCCTTCCATGGAAGTGACTCCCGCAGTAAAGTAGCTGAAAATTGTAAAGAAAACAATGTACATTTTGAATACACCCACCATTGGGATAGAGAATAATATGTCTTCCAAATTGAATTAAACATAATAGATTTGAGGAGAAGGTTCAAGAAGAAGATCACCACCAAAGGTGGGAAGGGAGATGAACAAGCAAAATCTGAGGAAGAAGCCAAGAGAAGAAATGAGGAAGCCCAAAGGCTGGCACAAAAGCTACAGGGTGGTTACAGGGAGAAGAAGAAGAAAAAAGAAGAGCTTCCCTCAAAGAATCAACAGGCCCTAAAGCAGGATTACGAATTGTTAGAGTTTTCCATAGGTACAGCAGAATATTTCAAAAAAGCTGTTAGGAAGACTAAAGGAGCATGCGCAGAATTCTTTAAAAGGCTCCTAATTACCTACAATCGGTGCCAAGTGGAAGCCGAGCAGAGGCTAAAGGTTTTTCCAGACCACAATTCATTTGTGGAAATTTTGCAGAAGAGGCATCAAGAGGAGGCAGAAAAAGTACAACACCTTAAAGCCCTTGATGACCAGATCTTACGGAATGAAGTTGTCCATTCCGCCATCAGCATGCAACTATTGGAGGATCAGCTTCATCTAAGTGCGGCCAGAATTGAGGCCATCAAGAACCAAGCTACGAAGTTTGAAATAAACATTCATTTTTTGGAGCCATGCATGTTTGAAGGCATTGCATCTAAGGCTTTGGCGTGGAAGAAATTCTTAAGTGCTCAAGCCAGGCCCTCCTCATGAATAATCATTCACTTTTGTATGTAACGATTTTGTAAACATTAGAGGAAAGTGAAATTTTCGGAGGCAAAGAGTTGGGAAGCCCAAAAGTCATTTTTGGGCAGCCCAACAGTCTCTTCTTTTGTATAAATGTAGAAGACTTAGAGGAAGGAGGGGCTTTTTCCCAGTTAGACATGTAAACCAATATTGTAAGAAGAACAACTTTTTTTTGCAATAAAGAATTATTGTTTGCCTGTTGGAGAAAGATTGGTGGGACTTTCAAATGTTATGCTGTGGATTGCGGAAAGATGAACTATTTTGTTTTTCTAGCTTTTGTCCATTAACTATGAGATCGTTCTGACTCTTAGAGCCTATGTTCTTGTTTGAATGATTTCTGGTTTATTCTGTGGATTTACCACCCTGAGTAATGTATGTTGTTCATAAACAATTGGCTATCTGATTGTCTAAATATCTCTAATCGTTCACGTTTTGTGGGAAGGAATATCAGCTATCTATAATTTCTCTTTATAATGCATGCACAATACACATTACTCATAAATAAGTTACAATTTTTCTCCCTGGGGATAGATAGATGGGTAGATAGTTATTTTTATTTTATTACTGCATATGTGATCAAGATGCTTGTGAGTTCTAAGACGAGAGGTAAGAACATGCGCATCACATTGTGATTGCTCCTTGCATCCTTATCACTCTGTATAGTTAAATAGGCACTTGCATGTCATACTTAAGTCAAAAATACAAAATACACGGTGGACCGAGCTGCAACTGGTAAAGCCTTTGTTTTTTTGTTACTTTACCTATGGTAGCCGGACCACAAACCGGACGGATTCCCTATTCCAAACAGTCATGGGCTAGTTGGGAACATTGACTAGGGAGAATCCCTTGCTGTTGTTACCTGTGAATTTCCAGGCCTCAACAGTTCTGGCGCTAGAAGGAGGGCCACCAGTGTATGGCTGGCCGTGGAAACCTATTTTCCCAAGATTACCCCACCAACAGATATGTGAAAGATTTTGACTTGACCCAAGTCCTCACAGATTTTGGTTCTACCTTTGAAGTAAGTAAGCCCAGTTTCATCTTACGGTTTGTCAGACTCCTGTTCGTTCACCTTTCTCATGGCTGGTGTAAATGTGAATCATCCCAACCCTCTACCGGCTTGGAGAGCTATATCACCTCTGAACCTCACACCTCCGTTGCATAACCTACCTCAAGATTTTGATAAGCTTCTTCCTAAATTTGACCCCAATGAAAAGACTGTTGTAGATGACCAGCTGCAAAGTTTCTATTTAGCAGTAGAAGGGTTAAGGGCTAGGGAGTACGAAGATGTTGTCCGTAGATTATTCTTGTATACCCTTAAAGGAGCAGTAGCATCCTGGTATTTTGGTTTACCTACAAACTCTATTCATGATTGGGACACTTTCGAAAGGATTTTCAGAGGTAAATACACAGCCCCAAAGACCCATGCCTCACTGATGAAAGGTCTTGGTTTGTTACAAAAAAAAAAGAATGAGAATGTACATAGTTTCACTCAAAGATTTTCAACATACCTAAAGAAATTTTCTGAAGCTGAAAGACCCTCTGACAAGGTCTTAACTGAATATTTCACCTCTTCCCTAGGACCTTAATTATCTATGTTTGCCAAAATGAAAGCAAGACCTACGTTGGTAGAGACTTATGAAGAAGCAGAAAGGGTAGAGGCTAAAAAGGAAAGTGTAGCAGATTATCCCGATCTACCTGAAGAGAAAAATACCAGGAGAAGAGCCTTATTGCTGTCTAAACCTAAAGATGAACAATCACATGATTATCAGGGAATGCTGAAAATGATTCAGAAATTATCCAACCGAATAATAGATTTGAAGAAAGAGAGGGAAGTCCAGAGAACTTACAAACCCTACTACAAAAAAAGAGAGGATAGCAACCAATGGAAAATACCTCCACCGAATTTACCATCAATGAACATAACAGAAGTAGGGGGGGATATTTTCTGCATTTTTCACCAACAACCTCATTCTGAAAAGAAGTGTCCTCAATGGTTAAATTCGATGACATTGGTGATGAATAAGCTGCTGGACTCTAAATTGACTAAAGACAGTGGTAAGGAAGAAGAGAAAAAATAGACCATAGAGAAACAAGATGATGATACCATGTTCTTATGGAATGGTGTCTCACTTTTCAACACAGAAGAGAATGCTCTTAAATCTGAATACACACCAACAGCAACAAAAGATACGGACCTAGCAATTAAAGACAATGCAATAATTTCAAAGATTAAAAAATTGCAAGAGAATGTCAAGAGACAGGTAGATGTGAATGTTAAAGATAAAACACCTGAAGTAACTACTATCAACCAAGAAGCAGAGCCAATCAATGAGCCTGTCAAACATGTGGAAGGTGCTCATGAGGGAAACACTGAGGAATTCGAGGAGCTTAAAGGGGATATACCTTCTCAAAATCAACCGGGGGAAGAAGACACAGAACCGGGTTGGGAAGAAGAAGCTGACACCCCACCTTTTCTTTTGACCCTAGAAATGCTGAATCATAATGTGCATAATTGCTTGGTAGACTTTGGATCATCAGTGAATATTATGACACTTAAGGTTTGCAAAAATATTAATGGACAACCAGAGTCCACAGCATGGGAAGTAACACAATTAGATAGCACATGCATCAAAATAGTGGGAGAAATGAAAAATGTTCTCATTCGCTTTTATGCAAATAACAAGATATGCCAATTTATTGACATTATGGTGGCTGACATACCTGATGGGTATGGGCTTATTCTAAACCAAGATTGGTCTGCCAGGTTAAAAGGTTATTTTGCTTTAGACTGGTCTCATTTATGGTTACCTCTTAAGGGTACCCCTAATCGGATTAAAATTTTGAGGAAACCTCACATGAAGCATACTGTCACTAAGCTAGGAGAGGGTAATGAATTTGTTGATTCTGTCCTGGGAAATTATCTAACCGAGCTTAAACTAAGACATCATATCCCAAGAAAGGCTAGTTCTATGATTGACAATCAGCCTGAGCTCCTTCAACTTCCTCAGGCTGATGAAGATGACGATAGATTAGTAGACATGGTTTTGATTTCAAAAATGGTACACTTAGACCATGGATAGCTTTTTTGTCCTACACTACAGCCTAGCCCTTTAACTCGTTGGACTGGAAAATTTTTAGGGTGGGCACACATTGTCTTTTCTTTTTGCTTTGTAAATAAATAAATTGATGTTGTTTTTCTTTAATGCTTGATACTATTTTCTTTTGGGGCTTATTTCTTTGATGTTGTTTTTATTTTAGTTTTAATGCTTTGTTGCTAGTTCTTTTTGTTTTTTAATAAAGAGGAAAATTTTTGGTTGCAACGAAAACATCAGGGTTCTTAGTTAACTGAAATCTTGAATTTCTTCTAGTAGCAGTGTTCCTAATTGGACATGCATTCATTGAAGTTCTATTTAACCCTTGTAAATAACTCAAAATTAACAAGTCTGGAATACTATTTCGAGGCTCCATCCATTTCACATCTAAAATGTCCAAGGAAGTGAAAGCAGAGGACCCATGGAAAGGAAGCATGGTAGATAGTACATCATATATAAATGATCCCATGCCATGATTTCAGAAAAGCTAAAAGCTATTAAGAGTCAAAACTCCTTAAAAGAAAAATATATATCAAAGCAAAGTATCAAAAGCATGAATTTCAAATTTCCAAAAGTTCCTCTTCGTCCGTGAGATGAAAAGTAAACTCTTCTCTCACACAAAATGACACTATGGATAGAGGAGCCTAAATAAAATTCAGAGAGAAAGGAAGATGGAGGACTCACAAGAACTAAAGTTCAAATAGCACAAATGGGAATGAAGAACAAATGGATAGTGTTGTTTACCATATGTTACAATCCTGTGGTGTCCAAGCTGGAAACTACCTTAGGACGGGTAAAATAAATCTCACTTATTAGGCCTCAAAAGAGTTATTCAGACTCGCAAATATGTCTGATGTTACCATTTCCCAAAGAATGGACTACTTCTCAATGATTTAAATGCATGGGTTGGCCAGCTCAGGAATATAAGCATCTAGAAGATTTCAACTTTTATTCAGACGGTCTTGGACTGGAAAGAAGTTAAGTCAGAAATCTGGGGTTCACCAGGTAGTTGCCAATTGTTGCAGTGGCAACATTTTCCCAAAATTCCAAAAAAAATCGGGACCCTCCTTTGCTTATATTAGCTTGATTTGCTTCGTTGTTTTGACTTAATAATTCTTCACAGAGGTTTTTCCTAATGCTTGAAACAATCCACTACTTGTTTTGATTTTTCATTACCTTAGAAAGTGTTTTCAAGTTTATGAATCGGAAGAGTATTTGCTTGCAGCCCCACCGTTGCAGAAGGATAATCAACTTTGGCTTCGTTATTTTCTTCGATGCTTTTGGTTTAATTGGTTGATCTTTCATTTTACGTCGAAACATGTTGCTACTTTGGTCTCCGCCATTGCGGATGGCAGATTGCTAAGTCTTCCAATCGTCGCTTTGATTTTCCAGACCCTGCTTTATTATTTTCGCTGATCCGTAAGTTTACCGTTCCACCATTGCGGAAGAAAGAAACACTAACCTTGCCGATCTTTCATTGGTTTTCTCTTTCGATTCAAACCTTCCCTAGCAGACTGTGATATCCTTTGTGCCTCCGCCGTTGTGGCTCCCATTTTGCTATCGCTCTGATGCGCTATTGGTTTGTTTCTCGGTTATCCCTGCGGATAGATTAGTGGTTTGGTCACCCGACGTTGTGGAAGGAATTATCTTGCGTCCTCCGATCCAGAGTTGTCCGCCGTCCAATATTTTGTTCCCTGCCGCATGTGGTTGACTATATATAGGTATGGGGTTGGGTTTGTTTATTATTCTATTACTATCATCGTTTCAACTTGCCCACTGTCGCTCTCGTTGTGCTGTCATTCTCTCGAACTTGCAAGGACCCCGTTGTCGGTACGCGTCCAGGTGGCTCAACTATGGAAGCTTGACCTTCCTTCTTCCCTCCGTCCACGTAGCGTTGCTAGGTAGGCTCCTCATTGCATTATCCCATTCCGTTCGAAGTTGTTGGTTGAATTTTTCTACGGTTGGGGTTTTCCACAGCCTTTTTCCCTTGGCCCGTTAGTTACCTGCCTAGATATTGAGGTTTTTTTGTAGTATTACTGTCCGCGGGGGGGGTGTTTTGACCCACCGGGTAGTTTTTCCCCCCACTATCATTTGATTGCGACCTTGCATTTAGTAAACGGGGGTTTGGTGCAGACAGTCGTTACGCTGTCTGCACCAATCCACCCTGTGTGATGATGCTTTGGTAGGGGATGGTTTCATGGTTTTCCTGTGGTGCTTGGTGATTGGTTCCCCCTTTTTGTTTTCATGCTACCTGTATCATTCATATCAGTTGCGTTTCGTTGCGCTAGTCCGTGCAAAATCAGTTCATGGCCGATTTCGAACCCAAGCCGGTGGAGGGGGATATATCACTGCATACAGTTATTGACCATAGTTTGCACAAACGATGTTTCTTCCTGAAAACGCACCATGAGAACTCGCATAATTTCCACTATATTTCCCACGCAGTGCGATGAGCATGGTGCCCACAGTTAGCCCGAGTTTCCTTCATTTTTATGTAGATTTTCTTCCCACTCAATGTTATTGATAGAATTTTTTTGGTAGAAGATAGTGGTGTTAGCTTGCCCATCTTTACCTCATTTAACTAATTGTTGTTATGGTAAACATAGATGAAGTGAAATTCTGGACATGTTTTCTCAATGTTTGCAACGTAGTCAGGAATGTCTTAATGTTTACAATTTCATATATGGCAAGAAGATTCCGACCTCAAAATGTCAAAGAGACAAAAGAAGAAGGCCCCTGTGGTCAAAGAGGAGCCCAAAGTGGAAGTTATTACCAAAACTGAATACATCTATGAAGACACCAAGTGTATATCTAGAGTAGAACCTAAATACCAATGGGGAGAGATATATAGATTGATCACGCGCCGAGAGGTGTCTGACATGGGCTTGGAAGAAGAGGGCATATATGCCAATATAGAGAGATCTTCACTGATGAAGATTGCCACCAGACGCTAGCTATTCCCATGATCTAAATTAATTGGTTGGATTTTGCTCCGGGAAGATGTCACCACAATGATCCTGGAGAATGGCAACAAACAGGGCTATGCTGCGTATAGCCCTAGATATGTAGCCCTGGCCTACCACCTGCCAGAAGCACAAGTTTTTTTTGTCCGATGATTGGTTGAACAACATTAGAATGGACCTTGTGGAGACCCTTAAAAGAATGCTATTATCTGGAAAGCATTTTAGAACCAGGGCTACAGGAGAGTATGACACAACAAGCTTGAGGGCCCCGTACAGGTTCATAGCTTTAATGCTTAACAGGATTTTTGGAAGAGCTCATGGCTGGTTTTTCAAATTAGAATGGATGCCAATTATTTTTTATGTTGCAACCTGGGGGACCATTTTCAACTGGACCAACATTGTATCAAACAGTCTTTCAGCCTGCATGGCCTCGGCTTTGGGAGGAGTGTCCCAGAAGAGATTTGAATTCTATATGAGTTCCATACTTGTCGATTGTATATTGTGCAATCAACCTTTCCCTGGCCTCAGGTGCATCTGGGACAGGGAAAGGATGCCTCTTTATGCTGCATACAAGCCACTGTGGGTGCACAAGTACCACAGTCATTACCGAGAAATCTGTGAACAGTTCATCATGCCACTGTATACGCTCATTTTCTTGAAGGAGTGTGACTACATGTCAGAAGAGGCATTGCGGGTTATTGAGGAGTATGCAGATTATTATTTGACCGAGGATGGCCTATACTTCAGAATGTTCGGAGGTTCCAGAGCACCCTCCCTACTGCCCAGATATGCCACTGACTACATCATTCACAAGGAATCAGTTAGGCAAGTCCTCCTGGATGGCATAGGAATCTTTCTGTTTGAGCATAAGAAGGTTTCCTATCCTCCTTTTCCCTTCAAGTTAGGAAGTTACAGGTTCACCAGAGTGAAGAAAGCTGATGAGTTTGTAGAAGAGTTGGAAAGGTTTCATTTTGGTGAGATGCCCTTCCATAGAAGTGACTCCTACAATAAATTAGCTGAACATTGTAAAGAAAACAACGTACATTTTGAATACACCCACCATTGGGATAGAGAAAAATCTGTCTTTCGAAGTGCATTAAACATAACAGCTTTGAGGAGAAGGTTCAAGAAGAAGATCACCACCAAAGGTGGGAAGGGAGATGAACAAGCAAAAGCTGAGGAAGAAGCCAAGAGAAGAAATGAGGAATCCCAAAGGCTGGCACAAGAAGCTGCAGGGTGGTTGCAGGGAGAAGAAGAAGAAAAAAGAAGAGCTTCCCTCGAAGAATCAAGAGGCCCTGAAGCAAGATTACGAATTGTTAGAGTTTGCCATATGTACAGTAGAAGATTTCAAAAAATATGTTAGGAATACTAAAGGAGCATGCACAGAATTCTTCAGAAGGCTCCTAATTACCTAAAACCGGTGCCAATTAGTGGAAGCCAAGCAGAGGCTAGAGGTTTTTCTAGACCACAATTCATTTGTGGAAATTTTGCAGAAGAGGCATCAAGAGGAGGCAGCAAAAGTACAACACCTTAAAGCCCTTGATGACCAGATCTTACGGAATGAAGTTGATCATTGCGCCATCAGCGTGCAGCTATTGGAGGATCAGCTTCGTCCAAGTGCGGCCAGAATTGAGGCCATCAAGAACCAAGCTGCGAAGTTTGAAATAAACATTCAGTTTTTGGAGCCGTGCACATTTGAAGGCATTGCGTCTGAGGCTTTGGCGTGGAAGAAATTATTAAGTGATCAAGATGGGCCCTCCTCGTGAATAATCATTCACTTTTGTATGTAACGATTTTGTAAACATTAGAGGAAAGTGACATTTTGGGAGGCGAAGAGTTGGGAAGCCCAAAAGTCATTTTTGGGCATCCCAACAGTCTCATCTTTTGTATAAATGTAGAAGACTTAAAGGAAGGAGGGGCTTTTTCCCAGTTAGACATGTAAACCAATATTGTAAGAAGAACTACTTTTTTTTGCAATAAAGAATTATTATTTTCCTGTTGGAGAAAGATTGGTGGGACTTTCAAATGTTATGATGTGGATTGCGGAAAGATGAACTATTTTGTTTTTCCAGCTTTTGTCCATTAACTGTGAGATCATTCTGACTCTTAGAAGCTATGTTCTTGTTTGAATGATTTCTGGTTTATTCTGTGGATTTACCACCCTGATTAATGTATGTTGTCCATAAACAATTGGCTATCTGATTGTCTAAATATATCTAATCGTTCACGTGTTGTAGGAAGGAATATCAGCTATTTGTAATTTCTCTTTATAATGCATGCACAATACGCATTACTCATAAATAAGTTACAATTTTTCTCCCTGGGGATAGATAGATAGGTAGATAGTTAGTTTTATTTTATTACTACATATGTGATCAAGATGCTTGTGAGTTCTAAGACGAGAGGTAAGAACCTGCGCATCACGTTGTGACTGCTCCTTGCATCCTTATAACCCTGTATAGTTAAATAGGCACTTGCATGTCGTACTTAAGTGAAAAATACAAAATACACGGTGGACCGAGCCACAATCGGTAAAACCTTTTTTTTTTGTTACTTGACCTACGATAGCCGGACCACAAACCAGACGGATTCCCTATTCCAAACAGTCATGGGCTAGTTGGGAACATTGACTGGGGATAATCCCTTGCTGTTGTTGCCTGCGAATTTCCAGGCCTCAACAACACCATAAGCAACATTAGAGGGAGAAAAAACAAATTTCTCTTCACTTTCGGAAGCAATTATTGGTAAATTTTACACAGAATTCAAAGGAAAATCACCAGTGAATGTTTGCATGGAAGTGCAGCAGTGTTTTTCTTCAATATTAGAGATTCAAATGTCTTCTTCTGTTTCAGAAATATGAGGAGATGAGATATCAGATATCTCATAAACTTCTGAATCATCAGGAGAAGGAATCACTGAATGGAGACTGTCTTCAATTCAAATTGACTGTGTAGAAGCTTCTGCTTCTTCTTAATCTTGAACAAATTCATCAGAGAGAGTGGAGGCTAAGAATTTTGGATAAAGAGTTCTTATGGTGCTGGATATTCTCTCCAAAATTCTATTATGATCTTCATCAATTTCTCCAAAGGTTTTGCCCAATCTTTTCCAGAGTTCCTTCTGGTCTTCAATAAATTCCTTCGGGTTTTCAATAGATCTAATGAGGTAGCGCAAGCTAGGAGAAAGACTTGTTGCTATTGCTGCAAAAGCTCCGTCAATTTTATTCAGCCATTCAATCTTACTAAAACACTATTTATCAAGTCCAATAGACACCCAAGAAAGACCTTGTCTCATCAAAGATGAAATCATATTCTTTTTCCATTCTAAATAGTTTGTGGACAGAGAGAGAAGAGGAACTGATGAGTCCATTCGAATTTTTACCTGCAAAACAAAAAAAGGGCATCGTAAGGTCGGACAGCCTGCACTTTTGGAATTTTCTTCACACCCATCTTAGTTAATTAAGTAAGCTTGATCAACAATTCCTTTGCTTGGGGTATTAAGTGGTAAATTCTCTGCTTCTGGTGCAGTGCTAGAAAGAGCAATTTTACTCAAAAAATGATCTAGTAGGAGATCCGAGGAGGAGAATTTCCTTGTCCACCGAGGCTCTGATAAAATATTAAATTGAGCATATAGATATATGGAAAAACACACAACTCACATGATAGATCACACAATTTACTCAGTTATTGAAGAATGAAACAGTGCAAAAATGGCTTGCAGTTGTAAATGCTTTTCATTAATCAAAGAGTAATTAGATAATGATTACAATGAAGTACAATGGATTTAATATCCATAAGCAATTTGAATCCACATGAGGAAATTCGAATTGATTAGACTCTACTTGACTCTAGGTAACCAAGACCTTGTCTAAATCACTATCGGAGGACTCAATAGTTAACTGACCTTGTCTAAACCATAACCGAAGTTCATCAGAGTTCTAAAACACAAGTCAAGTGTTATCTTTAGTGTTGACTAAGGATAACTAACTGTGGTAGGTGAGAAATGTGCCCCTCCTGAGTTCAGTCAAGTAAACCTAGCATTAACTGAATGTAGAGGACTAGAAATCAATGTAACTGATTCCTAACTTAGCTTAACCAGTCATCAATTGAACTGAACTGACCTTGGTTGGTTTCAGCACTCCTAGTGGCTCCTAAATTGTATGAATTGGTCTAGGAGGCTCCTAAACTAATGCAATCAAGTGCAATCAGTGGTAGTGATCCTCAAATAGTGTTCCCCACACTTTAGTAACTGAACCATGTGCCCTAATTAGGCCAAGTGGACCCAATGGTGTTAATGACTGTAAATAGACTGGATGGACTCCCAATTTAGACATGACTCCCGATTTAGAAATATGACCAAATTGAAAAAGGGAGGATTAATAATACTAACAATGGGGTGCTTTTCTTATGCTACACCTACAACTCCTCTATCTTTTCTTTTACTGTGCGTTTGATAAAGTGTATTCCTTGTTTTCTCATCAATATCCTAGGGAATTCAAACCACATCACGATGTTTTCAAAGATGAACTTTGTTGCTATTGCAACAGTGCAATTCACAACTGGTGCAGCCTCCACCCACCTTGTTTGATAGTAAGTTGTTGTGATGATTTAGCACGCACCAGTTTGCTTCCTTGGCAGGTTGATTGGACCCACAAATTCCACCTCCATTTTATCAAAAGGCTATAAAGTTACATGTGGTACAAGCTGCATCTCATCTCTCCGTGATGGTTTCTCGACACATTGAGAGACATCGTAGCTCCATGCATAGTTGGTAGCATCATTATGCAAGGTAGGCCACAATAGCTTGGCGCGTAGTACCTTACGCACGATAGCCCTTCCTCCATAATTTCCACCCGCAACTCCTGCATGTGCATCTTCAAGGATGTGGCCTTGTTCATGAGGTAGAACACATCGTCATAGGATCTCATCAAGTCCAAGCTTGTATAAGTTCCTAGCGATCAGCTGGAAATATGAATCCTTCACTACTAACTTCTTCTTTTGACTGGTTTTCATCCCCTCCGGCGCAACTCTAGTTTCCAAAAACTGAATTATCAATGCATAATGGTCATCTCTAATATCAACTAGAAATAGCTACGCATCCAACAATCCATTGTCAATATTGGTAGGCTCTTCACCTGTTTCAATGCGGGATAGGTCATCAGGACCAGCATTTAGGAATCCTGGATTCACTATTATTTCGAAATCAAATTCCTGAAAGAGAAGTAAACAAAAACAGATCTTTCCCCCCAACACAGGCTTGTTAACCATATGTCTCAAATCCAAATGGTCAGTGAACATTTTGAAGTGACCGCCCAAGAGATAGTGCCTGAACTTCTACAGCTCATATACCATTGCTAACCCCTCTCTTTCTGTGGTCATGTAATTCTTCTCCGCAAAGGATAAATTTCTACTAGAAAAGGTGATCGGATGATCCATATCTCCTTCTCCTAGTTACATGAGTGCAACTCCCAGCACAACAAATGAGGCATCGACATCGACATGAAATGCCTTGGTCCAATCAGGGAACAGAAGTATGGGTGCTAAAGCCATCTGGCCTTCAATGTACCAAAGTTATTTTAACATTCTAGGATCCATATGAATGAAACATCCTTCTTTAATAGCTTCTCCATGGGGGTTATTCGTAGCATAACCACGGATAAACTTGCGATAGTACCCAGTATGCCCTAGTGTCGCACAAAGCATCTTCATATTTTTAGGTGGCGAAACACTTAGAATGAGTGCAATCTTCACTAGATCAACCAAAATCCCTTGCTTACAAACGATATAACCCAATAGTATCTCAAATGGTGCACAAAAGATGCACTTATTTGAATTCAATGTGATATGATGATGTTGACACCTCTCTAGCATCAAGCACAGGTTTTCAAAGTGATCCTTGATCAATCCGTAGACTATCCAGTAATCCATATATACTTGCAGAAATTTTTGAATAAAATATTTAAATGCAGGGACGACAACCCAAGAGGATACCGCAGTCACGTTCTTTATCCCGAAGGGCATTACTTTGTATTGAAAGAAACCCCATTCGGTGACAAATGTGGTTTTCTGGTGGTATTCCTTTGCAATTCTGATATGGTGATAACCAGAAAATGCATATGTGAAGGAATACATTTCTTGACCACCTACTCCCTCAAAGACCTCATCCATGAACGACGTCAAAAATGGATCATGCATGCAAGAATCATTCAGTTTCCTTACATCGACACAAATTCATACCTCCCTTTTCTTATTGTCTTGGACCACCATAGGACTTATCCATTCTGATTCTTCGACAGACTCAATAATGCTTGCATATAGCTTCCAATCAATTTCAGCCTTGACCCCTTCTTCATATCACGGATTCAAATAGTATGGCCTCTGTTACACTGGTTTTGCATCTGGTCTTAACGGTATTTTCATTTCCCCTATGTCACCCAATATCCCCTTCATTTCTAAGAATTGCATTGGGGAACAGGTCTTCAAACTCTCGCAATAGATCTATGATTTTTTCTATAGTATTCTTGTCCCAGTAGTCCCCAATATTGGAAAATTTCAATTTCTCCTCCATCCTAATGTTAATTTTCTTAATCTTCAGCGGTTGAGTCATGGGATCCATCAACACATCTGTTGATGCGACATCTCGACTTCCTTCAGGTTTTAGAATATTAATGTTGTGCAATTCATCATGATCTTCCAGCTCGCCAAAGAGGTTGTAGAAATCCATCATCTATTGCATGTCGCAATGCACATGTAGGTCCACAGGAAATGCGACTGGGACCACTTTCAAGACTACATCCTGAATGATCTATAGTGCATTGTTAACTTATGCGTTAGCATCTACAATGTCGAAGGTATGCGCAAAGAAAACAATCAGATCCTCCCAAGTGGTAATTTCTCTGCGAAGCTCTGCTAATATGTACCAAGACCTTGGAATTTCATCCAATGTGTGAATAAAAGCATGCACCCACTCATCCTTGGGTCACGATGCCCACAATTTATGGAATTCCCTCATATGAATACAAGGGTCATTATGCTCATCATATCTCACATTGTGATATACCTCCATATATCCAAATCCCACAGTCATCAACCATAGACACTCTTCCCATTCATGAATGGTCTCCTTATGAACTACCCATCAGTGTGCTAGAGTGTCCTTCAATGCTTCTCCTAATGCTTGTGTGTTGAGGCATAGATACCTTCACTTCAAACTCCTCGAGGAACCCAGATAGTTCTGGTAGTCCTTCATATATTTGCAACTCAATGATTTCAGTTGTGACATGGCGCAACGACTCCATGATCAACCTGCATTTTCTGAGTGATACCTCATGCATCCAATTTTGCCAATTTTCCTGTGAATCATCAGAATTAGAGGACGCAGAGCTAGCGCTGCACCAACCCAGTTCTCCTTCAGTGGTAAGATGGATGTAATCCTCATAGATATTTTAAATGTGATCCCATCCTCTAACAAATTTATATTTGATAGGTTAAATATATCGCCCTCCTTCATTAGGATCCATAAAAGCGATGAATCGGATATCCTAGTTCTTAAATGTCATCAATCGCTTCTTAAAATTGATCATGACCATGCTGTCATTGACCCATCCAATCCTTAGTAGTGCGGGATAGGAGCCTCCTCCATCAATGAATTCGATTACATCAAAATCAGCATGAGTCCTCATACCTTCGACATCTACAACCAGATTCGACACACAACCGATTGGCAAAACTTTGGCCTGATTAGCCAATATCAGCTGCACTGGGGACCAACCAAGATTTAACTCCCCCATATTCTGCCACATTTTTTTCATCAGGATATTCACATATGAACCAAGATCCAGAATAACTAAATCAAACTTGTAGTCCCTAATCTGGATGTTCATCTGCATTTCCTTGCCCTTCATTTTATTCTGCAAATAATTTACTGTAGAGTCCTACAACTCTCTATCTAGTCGGCGCAACAACTTCTCGATCTCACCCAGAGCATCGAGTTCTTTTTCTAGGGATAAAAAACTATTTAAGAAATGTTGTAACGTACCATACTGTCACAATAGTCCAGCTTCTAATGAAGAATCAAAAGCAGAAGGCATGCCAAAAATAGGTATCTTACTTGGATTTCTTCCAAGTGCTTCGCGAGCTTCGAAAAAGGTCTCTTTCTTAGTTGCGATATCAAACTGCGCTTTCTTCTTGCCAGCCAATCACACTTGTGGTTGTGGTGCAGCTTCTCCAGTCATCATGCCTCCTCTAGTAACAATCCCAACATCAATGTCCTCTATCTGTGGTTTTGCTAGAATGGTCGCAACCATCGACCCTTAATTCTGGTTCTGCAGAGGAGGCTGATTCGATGGTGGTTTCGGGTTCGTCAGTGGGTTCATAGGCTGATTGATATTCTGATTTTGTACTAGAATTTGGGGTTGACCTTGGTTATGTATTTTCTTCTGGTTCTTTATTTGATTATGGGCCTAGAACGGATTATGATTCTGTAATAAAGGAACATTGTTATCCTTCCATCTCACAATTAGCTGAGGGAAATTTTCAACAATATGATCATTCACCACGTAGTGCACGTATTGAAAATGGGGATAATATCTCTGATAGTGGCCAAATGTCCCACATTTGTAACACTAGATTTATGTACGACCTCATCCTCCTACACAGCTGAAACCTCCTCTTCCCCTGAGTCCAAATCCTCCACAGTATCCTCCTTGCTCCTGATATTGTGCTTGAGCTACCTACTGTTGATACTGGGGTTGCACCTTTTATTTTTGTGGGGGATTCAACTATTTTTGAACGTATTGTGCTGCTTGGAAATATTGTGGTTGTGGCAGATCCATTGGGTTTTGAGTGTACTATTGTCTCGACGCGAACTACGGCTGTGGTGCAACCTGCGTCTGTGGTTGCGACAGAATAAATTGCATTTGCGGTGGTGATGTATACTAGAATTGAGGTGGTGGTTGTATCACATATGAATGTGGTTGCTACACCATGCGAGGATCTTCACCTTTCACAAAATATTCATCATAGGTCCGTTCTTGAAGCAGATCGTAGGCTAAACCGTCCTTATCCTCGTGCCCAACTAAGCAACAAAAGGTGCAATATAAGCTTATTGGCTTTATAACCATTTTCTGCATCTAGGTACAATATTCATGTCAGTTCCCATACACTTGACATATGCGACACAATGGAACACTACCACAACTCAACAAGTTCGGTGCTCTCAATAGCAGATAATTCCGGAAAGAGCGACATGCATCTTTTTTGTGTCCATCCACATGACACCGAGTGCACCAAAAGTCATCATGTTCATCTTTCACCTTATGGATATCCTACAGTTGAATCATCAGGTTCACCAACTGCGCATGGATTTGGTTCATGCCGATAGTAGTTTCTCTGATAGGTGAAGCTTCCATATTCATTGCAATTTCCAGAGCCTCACTCTACGTCATGATCTTTTGCTGCATTAATGGGTGTTAGATATGAGGGACCAGTGCCACAATGAACCATTCTTTATGTTGGACGTCACTCATATCGAAGTTGAGCAATTCCATCAGTTTCTTAAACCTCTGATAAAAGTCCCAAACCATCTCAATAGGGAATTTTTTTATTTCCTTCAGCTCTGTAATGTACTATAATTCAGATTTTGGTTTCTTGAATTCTTCAAGTAATCCCTTCTGAATCTCATCCAAATTCTTTGTCGCGGTCCCTTGCGAGACCTGTATGAATCTCATGTACCAATCGAGCGCACGACCCCGAAGGATGATCGCTAACTAGCCTTTCTTTACATCCTCATTGGTAGTCTATCTGGAATTCCAGACTACCTCACATAAGAACCAATATTGTTTCAAGTCATCAGTGCCATTTCCATGGAACATAGGTAGCTTCATATTGTCTCCTTCAGTCCTAGACCTTCTTCCTGCAGATGTTTATTTACTACTAGATGTCGCTTGCCATGTTGGACATGTCGATGTAGATTGTGTATATTTTCTTGATGGTGGAGTAGTGCACGAAGGTGTGGACACATTGCTACTGAGTTTTGACCTTGCCGCTACTCTGGGCATAGCTTAGGTTTGCTCGTCCTTTTCATTGTTGTAGAGTCGCTTGATCCCATGTGGTTTTCCTTTGTGGTCTTGCATTTCAATCTCAGTAGGACCTTCTTGTGTCTTCTTCCTCTTCTCTACTGAGAACCTTTCTCCTACCCTTGTATAGCCACTCTTTTCCTCGGTTTCCCTCATACTCTCATCGAAACTTACACCCATTTACCCCTTATCTTTCCATTCGTCGCCCCCCTTATATCGCGGTGTTCACATCCTCCGCACACTAGAGTCTTACTACTCAAGTTGCATATTTAGTATGCCCTTTTCATAAATAAACATATTAATTAAAAATTGCAGAGACAACAAGAACCTACCTCGTGGTCCATTGAAAAATTCTCGTTTTGCTTCACTGTAGGACTTGTTGGTATTAACTACAAAATCAGTGATATATCCTTCCAGGATACCATCCAACCAAACTTCGACAACCCGCGATGACTTATTGTCAGTTTCTAGAGTTCTTGAATTATCTCGGGGTTCCAATACATCGGCTCTCCTCCCTTGAAGTTTCACTTTTTGTATGTGAATTGCGCCAACCACTCACAAAGAACGATGGGAAACTCACAGAAAAAACATTAGCGATGATCGTTCTGAATGTATCTTGCCAACTAGTCATCTTTCATCTACTTTCTGTTCTGATTCTCGGCTTCAACGAACTCTTGCAGTCTTAGGTCAAACCAATATTGGATCTCCAGTTTCGTCGGATGCCACAACATATCCTCCTCTTCAGTCACGATGAGGTCCCAACAACGGAACCATTTGTTGGCCAAAAATCCACCAACAAAGACTCATCGATAGGGGTTCCCACTCTATCGACTCCCAACCAGCGTGATCTCTTTTAGCACCGGCCCTGTCACATGCCCCAATTTTGCATAAACTATATTATCTTGTTTGATTTTATTTAAGGACAATATGTTAAATTTTATGCTAAGTTGTAATTGACGACTCAGCAGAGTCAAGGATATTTAATGTAATTCTGAATATTTTAATTATAAATAAATAAAGGTGGAGACAATAGCTTAGGAGAGCTGTTAAAAGAGTGTTTACTGGTCAAATTGGTGGAGGATACTGGGTGGAGAACAAACAAACATGTGGAAGCATCCTCAAACCACTTCCAATTGTTATAGGTGGCAACCTCCCTACTTTTGGGGTCATCATTCCCCAAGAAAGTGGAATCAGAGAAGGTGGCTCAATTAATGACAACTGACCCAAAAGACCTAGGCAATCTTTATAAAAATGCCCATTGAAGAGAGCTGAGGCTACTCATTCTAGAGAAATGATCATTCAGGTAAATGTACTTCAGAGAAATTCAATGGAAGGGAAATGTGGAAAGAGTTTGAGGGGATAACTGCTAAGTGATCTAGTGCAAATTTTCAGCTGAAGGATCTTACTGCTGAGTACAGAAGTGTTTTAGTGAGTCATTGGACTAGTCTATTATTTGTATGCTCCACCAGTTCTTAGCCAAGAAGACTAGGAACAGGCTCGGGGGTCCTGAGAAAGTGTTGTTTGAGCACTCTCCAGGAGTTGGTAGGGAGGAACGGCCTCCTAACGTTGTTGTTGTCTATCCTAATCAGGTTCTACATTTTTCTGTTTTACTGTGTTAGATAGTTAAATCTGAATCTGACTGATAAATAAATATTAAATATTTAGTTTTAAAATGTTAGAGTTAGTAATCTTTTAGATTATTGAAGAAGTGAATCTCAAATAGATGGAAAATAATTCTAATCTGTGTTTTTCCACACCTGGAAGGACCAGGCTGTACTCCAGCACAAACAGAGTATTTAAAGTAGATGAAGAAAATTATAAGAGACTGAATTGAATAGATGTGGTTTTTCATTTTATAATAGTATAATAATTTATTTCAATATGTAGGTTATTATCAAAAAGAACAATAATCTAGTTATCTATGTTATTGTTTTTGCAAGCTTATGTATGTAAATATACTGGAAAAGAAATGGCAGTAATCTAGTACACGTAGAAGGATTAATATGTTAAGAAAATACCTTCATAGATAAATGTTGTATTTACAGATAGTAGATTATTCTTTTTATTCAAGTTAAAATATGTTGGAGGTTAAACTATGTTACATTATAGATTTATTTCTTTGTATATATTTAGTAACCATTTGCAATGCAGTAGAAATAACACAGTCAAACTACTTTATTACATTCAGTTGAATTAAAAAGTAGATTACAAATACTTAGTTTTATTTACTAATCATATCAACTAAACTAAGTCTAACAAATACTAGAACCCAAGTAGGGTGTTACTAAAATAATTAAATTACAAAGAACAAACTAAGTTACAAAGTCTATGTACATATTTTTAAAAACTTTGAGCAAACCCTATCTGTCATTTATTAAATAAAACAATAAGAATATGATAATAATTACATATAAATAAATGTTTACTTATGAAAAGAACTATTTTTATTTTTATTTTTAAATAGGTTATACCTGTAAAAGTAAACTGCAGGGTTGAAAACCTAAATCAATATTATATTTACAAATAACAAACATTTAAGCTATAATCCAATCACTTGGATTATTTAATTAATAAACAATTAAACTAATATAAACTAATTACAGTCCATTAAGAACAAATGAAAAGACAAATGTGATTTGCAAGAGTGGTCACAGGTTCCTGCAAGAGCAAGACATTTGTATGTTACTTTCAAAATACTTTTAATAATAAAACCTACTGTAACATGATTATAATATGAGTATTCTATTCTGAAGGAAAAACTAAGTATTTACCTTGTAAAAGAGAGCTAACATTCTAGCAAGGGGACTGCCACCAACAGCAAAGAGCACACAAAATTTTCAAAACCATGTGAAGATGGAGGAGCATCACCAACAAAAAGTAAAACTCAACTTATCACCGCAGTGACAGGCCACAGGAAAGACAGGGAGGAGTTACGAATAGGCCGCAATCCAAGTGCAATAACCAATGAAGTCTCACTTGGTAAAAAAGAAAACCCACAGCTACAAAGGCTAGTAGTAAGACTAAATGTAGGAGGTTACAACCACATGAACCCAATACTCGTGGCAAGCTGGAATAGAGGAGAACTTACGACTGCCATGAAAACCATACAGAGCATCCCGAAGGCCAGCGTGAACTACAGAGGGAGAATGAAAAAGTATTAGGGTTGCAATGATCTTATATCTCCAGTACACGGTCAGGAGGTGACCACGTGCCCTCAAGAAAATAAAACTATGCATGTGTCGATACCCAAAGTCTTCTACGTTTCCAATCATATGAATTATTTACACAATGATTTAATATCAAACTTTGCTTAAACTATGATGTTGCACATATAAATATCCCATCGTTAATCATTTGTCAAATTATCATAATGTTGATAGTTCGAATTTGGCATTTGGATAAACCATAATATGATAACGTTGACTTAGTGAAAGGAGTAATCACTTAATAAATGGGTTATTCCCGAATTCAACCTTGTATAGAATCTTTTAAAACTATAGTAAGCTTATATGCTATCAAATCAATGTTAAGTATGCACATTTTGTAATCCTTTTAAACCAACAATTCAAGTAGTGATAAAACTATAGAGTTGAATAACATAGTAAAGAGTATAATCATGAATTCTATTACAAATTCAACCTTGGTTTAGACTTGCATAGACACCAGTGGTTTCTCGAATTATCAATTCCTAGTAAATTACTATGATTATTGATTTGGTAAGATAGTTTTATGATTATGCAAGATAACCTGTACTTAGCATTGGATAGAAAATTGTTCATAGTAGAAAGATCTACCTTAAAAGTTGTTACAGACATTAACTTCATGTGAGGATGGTGTTATGATAATAATACAAATTATAAAGATATAACCTTACTCAAGCCCTTAATATTTGTAACAATATTGATTGACTTATATTTAAGTAATAAAGGAAAATAAGTTTCCATGTGAAACAATACAAATTATTTTACCCTAATCAAGCTTTTATTATCAAGAAGATTTACAGGCAGTAAGCTTCCCTAAAAGAATGCAAATATCGATCAGTTTGGTACCTAAGTAAATAAGACAATAAGGTATATGATACAATAGTATATGCAGCACGACATTTACAAGGAAGCTAATAACCTGTTAGTGAGCAACTAATTTTTACATATAAGTAATAGATTGACACTTATCATAACTAGTAAGTTAAAAATGAAAATGAATTTTATATTCTAATGGGAATCTTACAATCAGTATTGAAAGAATCTCTTCCATGTATAAAAACCAATAGTACAATAAGTATAACATTTTCAAGATAAGCATGATAAAATAGAATTTAATATGCGACAAGGAATACGAGCTTAGAGGCATAGTAAGCATAGTTGATGTTGCTAAGTTTGATAAAGAAAGGAACTCTTTTTATTTGAACTTTGCTTAGAAGAAAAAATGGAGACAATAAACTACTTTACCTCATTGAAGTTGCTTGGAATTTATCAGCTTATTTTACTAAGCACATTAATTGCAAATAGAAACACTTATTGATATTTTATGAATTTGAAACATTTACTTGTTCGATCATACCTGTAAACCTGTAAGAACCAGTAATCTTTCTGCGTTAGCATAAATGCTAAGTAAGCCTTTGATTCAAAGTTAGATTCCACCTACTTTCCATAAAGAAGACTCATTAGTAAACCGAAATAAAACAATACACAAGTAAACCTTATTTATGTTATGAAAAGGAAACTGTTTAGTTAACGTTATTTGAAAATATGTAATACTAATCATTGGACCGCTTCTTTTTCTGCTAACAATTAGCTATAAGTAAACTGCAGAATCAGCATTTTATGTTATCTCAAAATTTTAAATTTTTGTGAAAAATTGGGGTCTTGACATGTGGTATCATAGCACAAGGTTCAAACACTAGGCCTTAATGAAGCCCAACTAGCTTTTATAAAACAATGATTTTGAATTATTATGCTAATATATTTTCTTTTAAATGTATTTCAACAGAGAAATTGTTTCTGAAGTTTAACAAACAGGTATGGAAAGGATGGACGAATATGCAGAAGAGGAATCTCCATTTATTGAACCAGAAAACTTACCAAGAGAACCTATACCAGAAGATTTAACCACCAATTCCTTAGAGTTGTTACAAATAGTAAAAGACCTAAAATCTAAAATGGAATCTGTAAAACAAGAGAATGAAAGGATTCTGAGGGCTCGAGAGGAGCTGAATCAGATCCTAACAAAAAGGTTTCAAACTGAGGGTAGGGGTAGATGAACTGAATCAAAAGATACAAGTCATCAACATAAATTTAAAAAGATGAAACATACTAAAAATGAAAGCAGTTTGTCTTCAAAGGTGTTTGGTGAACAATGTAATTTACATTCTACTAGTGATAGTAGTGATGACAATATTTATACTAAAAAGAGGAAATACAAACCTTATGAGGAAATTTTTGGGGAATTCAAAAAGATAAAACCACCAACATTCAATGGAGAGACTGAGAAGGGGGAGGAAGCAGAATCCTGGTTATCTGGGATGAAGAAGTACTTCCAGATATATAACTATTCTAACCAATTGAAGGCCATAATGGCTATCTACAATCTCTCAGGAAAGGTTGAAATTTGGTGGCAAGACTTGACGAGAGTTAAGGGAATAAAAGAGAAGAATGTAAATTGGAGTACCTTCAAGAGGTACATTAAAAATAAATTTCTGTCTGAGCAATACTATGAAGAGAGAGCAACAGAATTTTATGAGCTTAAATTATGATCAATGTCAATGAAAGATATAAACAACAAGTTTTTAAGTCTGCTTAGGTATGTGCCATATCTTATAGATAAGAAACCAAAGGTACATTGATTCCTCAACGATATACCTTATCATATTAAGGACATGATTGAGTATGACAATCCAAAAACTTTGGAAGAAGCCATGAGGAAAGCCAATTTCTGTTATGAACAGAATTGGAAGAAGGAAAGCATGGCCAACTGGAAGTCCAAGAAGAATAATAACCAGTATCATCAAAAGAAGAAAGAATTTGTGCCCAACAAAAATTCTAAGAACAATAAGACCAGAAATTTTCCTAACAAGAATTTCCAAAGGAATAAGAATAATTCACCAAGCAATCAGAATAATTCCAAGGGTAAAGAATTTGCTAATAACCATGGTAATTACACTAAGAACTTTGAACGCAAAGAACCCATAAAATGCTAGGAGTGTAATGGCCCACACTATCCTTCAGTATGTCCTAATCGAAAAAAGATTGTCAGTAATATCCATACTATACAGGAGGAAATGACTATTGGAGAATTAGCGAGGACTATGCCCAGAATTAATGCATCCTGTAGAATCAACAAGCAGAATATCAAACTTCCATGGTGGAAGTAGAAGGTATGATAAATCAAACCCCTATAATTATTTTGACTGATCTAGGAGCTAGTCTTAGTTATATTGCACCTAAAATAGTAGAAAATTGTAAGTTACCTGTTGAAAATTTTGAAAATTCTTAGTTGGTTCAGTTAGCCACTGGTGCTAAAAGGAAGGTAACTTGTTTTGTAAAAGAATGTGCAGTATTTATGGATCATTTTGAAACTGTTTTGAAGCTTAATGTATTACCTCTTGGTTCTTATGATTTACTCATCGGTATGGATTGGTTAGAACAACATAGGGTAATTTTAAACTGTTACGATAAAACCTTTACATGTATAAATAGTGATGGAAAACCCGTAACTGTAAAAGGAATGCCTAGGAAAACCACTATAAGGCAGATTTCTGATCTACAACTTAAGAGGGTTGTAAAGCCTATGCAGTAACAATAACTGATAAGGAGAATTTAAATATGAATACAAGTTAAAATTGGAAGACATACCAGTTTTAAGAGAGTATGCTGATGTATTTTCGAAAGAAATTCTGGGACTACCTCCGAAAAGGGAATTGGATTTTACCATTGAGCTAGTACCGAGTGAAATACCTAGATCAAAGGCCACTTATCGAATGAACATACTTGAACTTAATGAATTAAAGTCTCAATTAAAATAACTTATAGATAAAAAGTATATTCGACCTAGTGTATCTCCCTGGGGGGCACCTGTCATCTTCGTTAAGAAAAATGATGGAACTATGCAACTTTGCATAGATTACCGTCAGTTGAATAAGATGACCATTAAAATTCGATACCCATTTCCCCACATAGATTATTTGTTTAATCAACTACGTGGAGCCACGGTGTTTTTGAAAATATATTTAAGGTCTAGATATCATCAAGTTAGGATTAAATATGAATATATCTTTAAAACAACTTTTAGAACTCGATATGTCCATTACGGGTTTTTCGCCCTGCCATTCGGGATTACTAATGCCCCAGTTGTTTTTATGTGTTTAATGAACAATGTTATGCATAAGTATCTAGATACGTTTGTAGTCGTGTTCATCGACGATATATTAATCTATTCAAAAACTAAAGAAGAACATAAAGAACATTTAAAAATTGTTTTGCAAGAGTTACGAGATCATCAACTCTTTGCAAAGTTTAGTAAATGTGATTTCTTCAAGGATAAGATTTAGTACTTAGGTCATGTAGTGAGTAAGGAAGGGATTTCAGTAGATCCCGAAAAGATAAAGGCGATTGAAGATTGGTTGGTTCCTAACAATGTAAATGATGTTCGATATTTCATGGGAATTACCGGTTACTACCGGAGGTTCATTGAAGGTTTTTCGAGGATCGTGAATCCGATAAATTATTTGCAGAAGAAAGGAAAGAAGTTTGATCGGAACTGAAAATGCAAGGAAATCTTTAAAAAGTTAAAAAATTTATTAACCATCTGTTACGGAGAGAAATTCCTATGGCTTGGGGTACCACAATAGACAGCTTGACTCTAGAAATCAATCATTTCCAATATGCAAGAGAAATCAAATATCTAACACTAAAGGATCAAAACTCATACCTTATTCTAGATGGTTGAAGTAGATCCTCGTTGAGCTTTCTAACTTCATCTTGAATTGATGAATCACTTCCTCAACAATAAGTAACCAAGACAAGCATACTATATATATTGGTGTTAGATCTACTCTAGCATATATAATAAACAATGTATAAGCATTTGAAAGCATCCATGGATAAAATATTCATTCAAACATACATTATTGGATAGGAAAAGATATTTCTATTAATATAAAATCAGAGATTACAATGAATACAACCTCTTTCGGCACATCTACGAATCGGAGAAATCGAATCCCCCACATGGACCTCCACCACCTCAATCCTCCATCTCTCGATAGCAAGCTCATAAGAAAAAGGAAAGCTTGGGAAGAACACTAAAGTGCTCCACGAGACAAAGGGATGTAGACTTAAGCACAAGTTCCGGCAACAATGGACTATAATTTCTTTTCTCTCAATTCTCTTATGCCTTCAATGTATCCAAAGGGTTCCTTATATAGCTTTTCAATGGGGTAATGAAAGGTCGAATCCAAGCGATCTCAAGGCATATGGAAGGCCAGGAGACAAGTGAGTTGGATCCATGTCAAGGAAAACTCCAAAAGGATTTGTATTTTTGTACACATCCCGATGTACGTAGTTTTAGAGGTCAAACCCACGTATATACATGATAAAAGGTTTAAAATTCGTGTATATCAATTTTCACATGTTTTTAGGGATGGTCTAGGAAACATCAAAGGACAAAAAATGGTCCAAGCAGTCTAAGGAGTCTGCGGAGGGACAGGGGAAGGCCATACAAGTGTGATTCATCTGGTGTGGTAAAATCTGCTATAACATATGCCCCCTAATGTGTGAGGTCAGAGGGGTCATACGATGGCCGAAATACATTATAAGTACATCCCATAAGTGGAGTGATGAAGAATCCCAAATGGAAGACCAGCCACCCAATCAGCATAGTACAATGATACAACTCCGCATATAACTGCAAATACATATAGCAGTCCTGAATACATAAGAGTACAATGGCCATGAATAGGCATGATACAAAATATGACATAAGTGGTCGTCGCCACGTACAATATACATAGATCAGAACTTCCATGATGAAGATATACAAAGGATCATGATCTCCATGAAAGCTAAAGATATATAACAGATCAAGATCTCCATAATGGCTAGAAATGTCTGACATATACTGGAATCAAGTCACGAGAGATGAAATCTCATGAACACCGGCACGGTCAAGGAGGTAGCATATATGAGATGCCACCAATCTGGAAGGTCTTCTACACAAACCGCTACAAGTACAAGTCCTACTATGTGAATAGAGGTGTTGAGGTCGAACATAGTAGTCCATCATCTGATTATTGGTCATTGATGTATACCGTTAACAGACACGAGATCACCCACCGATAATGATAATGGGAATCAAGGTACTAGAGTGCAAACTAATAAGTGTGAATAGGTGTGTTGAGGTCGAACACTTGAGAGAATTTATCGATCAAGGGACATTGATGTATTCCCAAAAATTGTCGATGGCGAGAGAACTTGCCACTGATGACAGCAAGTCTCAAGGCACTCAAAAATTACTCTAGATTCCAATCCCAGAAAAAATGATCTAAATTCAATGGGATGAAATCCGTTCGAAGGAGGGAATTAAGGCACCCCCCATCATCCAACATGAGGTACTCAGAAAATTTGTACAATGTGGAAGGACTCGATCATAAGTTGCACGAACTAGTAACTGTATGAGGAATAGCCGACATGCAAATTCAAGATAACTAAGGAATGACAGACTCAAGTTTCAACTTCCTTCAAACAAGAGCATAACGGCGAATGGTGACTGAATGTAGGAATTATAGACTCTATATACAAAACTGGGACATCTCTCCGACACAGGAGGAATCAATAGAGGATCCATTGAGACTGGAAGCTTAACTAGTCTGTCGAGATAAACTCAGATAAACAAGTACAACTCCTAAATTAAAACTATAAACCCAACCCGCGGATGTGATATACAGTGCTCTGTTCAAAGGAGAAACAACTTGAAAGCTACCAAAGATAACATCTTTCCTTGTCCGGCTTTTTGGTTTTTTAATTTTTTTGGACTTTTTCAAATATTTAAAAGGCTTTAAAAAGAATAAAACTACTTTATAGTTACAGACTAGGAGGAGACGAGTGTCATAATGGGAAAACAAACTAGTTCCAAGCAGTAGAACATACCTATGCTCAATGCAAGGATACATGTGTAGGATAGCGACACTCAGGGGAAAGTCCCTTCCTGGTAAAAATAGGGAATCAAGCTGTAAAGGATATATAAAATGGCTCTGCATGGCTAGACATGAGAAAAACTCGGTCAATATGGCTAAAACTCAATGTCAGGAAAGCCGATGTAACGCTCAATAAGGCAGGAAAATCTCATGATAATGCAATTACAACTTGACATAAGGGAGTCTTGAGGGAAATAGGCCAGCAAAAGATCAAGAGGAGTATGAGGCTCTTGGAAAATGTCATGGTAATACTATACAATGGACTCCTGCACCTGCACCCTAAGGGACAAAATGTCGGCATGGGCACCAAATGAAAATAAGGCGCTAACTAGGGTACCCATGTAAGGTCAAGCTCTACCATTCACATAATGCTACTTCTAAAACAGCAAGAAGGTTCCGTGACATAATAGAATGGGTTCGTACCTAAGGCTATAATGAAATGGTCATAAGTTCATGCAAAATGCAATCAGAGGTGATCCTAAACTATATTCCATTTTAAACATCATACCTATAACGGACATGAACGGGTCAAAGCAACGATCAAAATGGCGCTCAAAATGGTCTTCTACATCATAAGTTAGTCCAAAAATGGTCCAAAAGGATTAGAAACGGTCCAAACTATAGAAAAGGGGGTAAAAATTTGAAAAAATTCTATAATTAGTAAAAAATTCAAAACATTATATAATATTTGAAATTTTTACCCAATTGAGCTCAGAACTTCAACAGCGAATTTCAGGAGATCTAGCCAGCGGAATCCACTACCATTTTTTTTAGGTACTTACCCATACTCTACTCTTTCCTTTTGATGCAAATTTTATCAATTTCCATGGTGTATTTAGGATTGTAGGCCCATCTTAAATGTGCGCCTCAACCCACATGGAAATCAAGGGTTTTTTCGCGTATAGGTCTGGATATATGTGAAAAATTCCCTCAAAGTCACATACATATGCGGCTGTTTAGCAAACAGTCATGTATGCGGCTACGCTCAATGATTTTTAAGTATTCTAATGGATCAAACTCAAATTTTATGTACAGGATGGTTCTAGAATAGAGATAACAAGAGCATGGTGATGTAGAAGGGGCAATAAGGGCATATCTAATGGATGAACAAGCTTTGCGATCATGCGGGATCTACAAGTTTTGGTGTCTTGGTGGTATACGGGCCAAACCAAGACTACTGCAGACACTAGTAGACTACTGGGATCCAGACTCAGAGTCATTCTAGATAGACAAGATGTCCCTCACCATAGAACTGGAGGACATATACTTTATTACTGGACTTTCCTGACGGGGGAAGTGGTGAACCTACGCTCTCATGGGCCCGGAGGTGGCCTGAATATAGATGAGTACATTACGATGTACTGCTATCTGGACACGGAGAAGGTGGGGAGTCAAATCCCAACTAAATCCATACAGGTGCTAGGCCTAAAGTCCATTCTACTGACATTGGGTAGGATAGCAAGGCTAGCCTCACTCCACCAGGCCTCACAGCCATTGATGTTCTATGCCGCGGAGGGTATGAGGCCCATACTTTATGACTGGAGAACGACATTATTGAGCAACATGAAACAACAGCTCAGTGACTGCAAGATGGGTAGGGTGCGAAACTTCGGTTTCAGCAGCATACTGAGCACGTTCTTCTTCGAGCGTGTTCCAGGATTGAGCCCTAGAGTTGACGTTCCTCTACACGGGGTTCGAGATTCGACCCAATGGCATTGGGCGGATGTGATGCGCAGATTGGGTGGAAGTAGGGTGTCCAACCCCTATCCAGCTGATTTCTTCATTAGAGGAATTTTGGGGTCTAAAATGGGCCTCCTAAGGAAAATAATAAAATAATAGTTAAAATAATAAAATATTATTGATTAATTTTGGAGGAAGAAAGAAAAAAAATACTTTTTGTGTTCGTATTTTCGACATATCTCCCTATGTTTTTACTCAAATTTTGATCGGGAGAGCTCGTTGGATGCGGAACTTGATTCCGCATCCAACGAGTACCCATAATGCATACTTTTGATGAACCTCGCTACCCCAAAAACAATAAATACCTGAAAAAATGTGATGATGACATCATCATCACATTTTTTTAGGTATTTTTTGTTTTTGGGGTAGCGGGGTCCGTCAAAAGTATTCAGTGTGGGTACTCGTTGGATGCAGAATCATCATCATGTTTTTCAGGTATTTCTTATTTTTGGGGTAGCGAGGTTCGTCAAAAGTATGCTGTGTGGGTACTTGTTGGATGCGGAATCAAATTCTGCATCCAACGAGCTCTCCTGATCGAAATTTGAGTAAAAACACAATGAGATATGTCGAAAATACGAACAAAAAAAGTAGTTTTTTTTAATGACAAATATGTCAATTCAACCATTATGGTTGACTTATTTGATTTAAATTCTATTGGTTCTTGAATTCCAACTCACAAAAACTTATTTTGGCACGTTTTCTTATAATGCCCATTTTAGACCCCAAATGTCCTCTAATGTCCATGGTGGTGACAACAGATAGTTGCCATAAATGACTACCCTTATGCGGGGATAGATTTCCTGGGAGACCCGAACATGCTACTACAACCAATATCGGCATATGGTGACATTGGTAATGAATCTCTACCCTCTTTTTAAAATTTTTGAGTTATTTAAATTTTTTGTGTTTTTTTATTATGTGGAATCAAAAGACATGTTTTTGGGTGACAATACATAGTGACATCTGCCATATGCATGCATATGTGGGACCACGGTGGCCTGAAGGCTTCCCTTGTCATAGACGGAGGGGAAGAGGAGACGACATCATGGGTGTGGATGCGGAGAAAACGCTTCAAAGAATTCATACCAACTTCGTGAGACTGACACATAGAGTACCCATGGCGCAAGTTGAGGACTTGCCTGAGGCCATGCATCGCTAGGTGGTGGGTGTACCAGGAGCATGGGTGCAGCTATTTCGATGGCTAGCTAGATTTGTGGTGACATTCCATGATCACAACCCCCCTCCTCCTCCACAGGCTTATATACCTGGGAGTGATACATTTTGTACTACCGTGTATTATATTTTGGTGGCTCGAAAGCCCCAGTTTTGTATTATGACACTATGTATTACCACATTTTGGATGTTTATAAAAACTTTTATGATGATCGATTTATTTATTTACATGTGTAAAAATTTATGGTTGTGATAAGCTTATTCTGTATGAAACAAATGCTAATCTAACACATAGTTAGCATATGAGTATCAACATGATTATTAATTCTTGGAACATGTATGTATGTTATATTGTCAAATTGTCGTTCTAACAATCTCACACATAAGAATCTTCTTAATAATTTCGGATATTTAACATGGTACAAACCATTAAGCTATGACACTACTAACTCCGAATCAAGTCGTACCTTAAGAGAGAGAACACCATGTGAAATGGCATCCTGTAGAAGCTCAATAACAACACTATACTTAGCAATATTGTTTGAAGAGGGTCATAAACATACGCCTCCTGAAGACAATACCTGACCCATAGGAGTATAAATCACCCAAGCAGCAGAAGCTGAGTGTTGAGTGTGACGGCTCGCACCATCCGTGAATCCTATGAAGGTGGAAGGTCCCATTGACATCTGCCAAAAGAAATGGAAACTAATCAAAAACTCAATCACCATAATAAAAAGACCTACCTATGCAAAACTATACAATAATATACAATAACCAGCCTTGGCTGAAAATCATGCATAGTAATTTTTGAGATAGAGCCCATTTCTAGGCTCCGCCAAGGTCGTTCCCTTATAATCCACTAACTCATAAGCGCCCTTCTCTAGCACACACTTAATGACGTAAGGACCATGCCACATGGGGTTAAACTTTCTTGCCCCCAAGGGTTCTTTTGGTTGATCCCACAAAAGGACCAAGTCTCCCTCATTAAAATTCCTTGGACAAACAAACTTATTGTACTGGACCTTAACGCGACGCTTATTTACTTCTAGAGCCACCAAGGCATCTCGATGTTGCTCATCAAGTTGATCTGGGTGGACCAAATGCTCCTCCAATGGGGAAGTGTTTGATAAGAGCTCTATGGCTAGATTCAATGAAAGAATCTCGCATTCAACCGGCAATACCAACTCCACTCCATGTACAAGCTGATATGGAGAAAAAATCGTGGCAGTCTTAACAGCGGTTCTATAAGCCCACAAAGCAGGATATAACATAATGTGCCAATTAGTCTTGCTTTGTGTGATGGTTCATTGGAGAATGGATTTGAGTGATTTGTTCACTGCCTCTACCTGTCCATTCGCCTGAGGGTAATAAGAGGATGAATTCTCCTGCTTATATGCTAACTTTGATGCCAACTCTTCACCATACGATTCTGAAAGTGCAAGCCATGGTCGGTGACAAGCTCCTTCGAAATACTGAACTGAGTAATAATCTGGTTGAATACAAAGTGCACAGCTGTCTCACTGTCGGATTTAACTGTAGGCATGGCCTCAGCCCATTTCATGAAGTAGTCAATAGCCACTATGATATTATGATGCCCCCTAGTTGAAGCTGGGTTGCAATCCATAAAATCAATCCCCCACTTAGTGAAAGGACCGGTGGTGATGATGGGATGTAATAGGGCAGGTCACAAGTGCATATTCTGTGCAAACACCTGGCAAGGGTGGCACTTCTTGATCGCATCTACACAATCTTTGAAGATTGACGGCCAGAAATAACCCGCTCTCAAGATTTTTTGGGTCGTAGAAATCCCAGATAAATGACCACCACATGCCCTTCCATGGCAATCATTCAGCACAAGCTCAACCTCCTCATGATTTAAGCAATGACGTAAAATGGAATCTACCCCATGGCAGTATAACGTGTTATCCACTATGAGGTAATTCTTGGATACGTGACATAATCGTTGTCGTTCATCTCATGAGAGATGATTGGTGACCTTCAATGTTTGTAAATATATAATAATATCCCCATACCATGGGTCCAAAGTTGATATTAATAAGATGTGCTCATCGATAAACATATCTTCACAAACCATCTCCTGGGCTTCGCTTGGGAAATCCGATATAAGCTCCGCAAAAATTAACGATTTCTTCAATTTTGCCGAAACAAACTTGAGGTCGAATTCTTGTAAGATGACAATCCATTTATTATACTTTCCCCCAATCATCCTTCGAGTGAGGACGAATTGAAACGGATTGAAATGGGCTACAACCAAGGTCTGACGAAGGAGAATATAATGTCTCAACCGTTGAACTGCATGTACGGTAGCTAAGGAAAGATTCTCAACATGGGAATAATGGATCTCCATGTCAATAAGATTTCGGCTCAGATAGTATATGACATGCTCTTGGAGCTCCTCATCCTCTTGAACCAAAGCAATACCAATCGTCTCCATGGACGCTACCACACAAAGTAGAAAATCATGTCTATAGTCTGGGGGACTAATCACCAAGGCCGATGCTAGGGCTCGCTTAAGCACATCAAAGGACTCCTGGGCTCTCTCATCCCAACAAAAGGTGGTGTCCTTTTTCAATAGACGCATAAAGCCTTTAGTCAAATTGGAAAAGTTGACAACGAATATCCATAAGAAGTTTGCCATGCCTTGCAAACATTGAAGATGTCTAATGTTCCTCGGGGGAGACAACTGAAGTATTGCCTCAACCTTTAAAGGGTCGACTCTTATACCCTCCTTGGAACAATGAACCCTAATAAGTGACCAGACTTCACACAAAATATGCACTTGTGAGGATTTAACCTAATCAAATAATGGTGGCACCTTTCAAAATATAATCTCAAATGATAGGAATGACACATTCTCATATGACAATGAGCAGCAAGGTCATCCAAAAATACTTCGATAATCGATTTGATATCATGGAAGATCAAGGTCATAGCCCACTAAAAAGTGGCTTTGGCGTTCTTAAGGCCAAAAGGCATTTTCTGATATGCAAAGGTTCCCCAAGGACAAATAAATGCAATCTTATGTTGGTCCTCAGGTTTAATTTGTATCTGATTGTATCCAGAAAAGCCGTCCATAAAAGAAAATACCTCACTACCCATACACTTATCCAAGATTTGATCTATAAATGGTGTGGAGAAATTATCTTTAGGATAGGCATAATTCAAGTTGTGGAAATTAGTGCATAAACGGATCACTCCCTGTTTCTTATCTATTGGAACAGGATTTGAAACCCACTCCATTAAGGGAAAGGGATAGATAAAACCGGCTTTCAATAGTTTCTCTATCTCTGCCTTAATCGCGGGTGCTTTCTTAGGATTCACTGCACGCAAGCGTTGTCGAACAGGATTAGCATTGGGATAAGTTTTAATCTCATGTTCAACAATGTAAGGGTCGATACCTGGCATTTCATTGTAATACCAAGCAAAGATATCATGAAATTATTTAAATAGCTCGGTGTATTCTTGAATATCAGCATTGGAACATTTTTCCCAAATATAGACATTCTCAATCCTTCCAGGATCGCAAGAGATATTGATAGGAATGGTAGGAGATATATTCACCATGTTCCCATCAGCCATCAGACAAGGAGAGCTTAATGCAACCATGGGACTACCAATTCTCTCACTAAGAACCTCCCTAAATTCCTCACACTCCAAGTGGTCAAGCTTGGGAAGAAAATAAGATCTATGATGCAACTCTTCCCATGGTGGCTCAACCCTTGACATGGCCTCAATAATCACTTCATCTGAAGGAAAAACACTATCAAGGCAGTCATGCGCGTGAGAATACTGAACTCCCCATGTAGGAAGCACATATGCGTCCTCCTCCTTCATCCATGAAGAGGAAGGACTAGGCTCTGCAACACATCCAATATTAGCTTGATAAGCTACCATAGTTGCAGGCAGTGGCACGTCCATCACAATGGACTCACTCGAAGTATTTAATGTGGAAAGAATCCATGGATCTTCCATATGACTCATGTGAAAAGACACTGATCTCATAGATGTTGAAGCCTCACCGAAACTAGACCCTATCATATGGACAGGTGTAGGACAACTAAAGCTTCCCATAAGGGATGGATACATTCCCACACCCACACTCCCAGTTTTTGGTTGAGAGTGCTCTACAATCGGGATCGAAGCTCCTGAACATGCAGTAACTGACGGATTCTTGAATGACATTTGATCAATCGTAACTATATTCCCATTAAATGGAAATCATATAATGTGAAATAGAGAAGAAGCTGCGGCTTACATACTGTACATCCAATTCCTACCAAGCAAGAGATTATAGTCAAGGGGTGCATCAACCACCTCAACCTCTATCGCAACGGTCTTTCCTCCCAAATGGACCTTAAAGGAAGGAAGGATCCCATGCGGCCTAAACGATCTCCCATCAAACGTGGTCAACATGGTACTGGATTTAGACAACTCAGGGGAACCTAAACCCTTCCAACATGATAAAGACATCACAGAAGTAGTAGTGCCTTCGTCAATCACAGTGCGCTTAACAGTCATGTTAAGACATTCTACACAAATCAAAAGACACACATAGTAAGGCAAGTGAGGCTGAAGTCTTGTGGTTTCAAATTTAATCACAGAGGAATAACTACCATCATTCACACCAAGGGTAGAAAGCAAAGCCTTCCTTTGCGAAGGACAACTCTAAAGTACTTGTAGTGCAGACATCGCACAAGGAGTGTGGCCCAAATCCTCGACAACAGAATAGTTCTGGGAGGCTCGGGCATTACGATTATTCCCTGAACGCTTAAGGACTCCCTTAGGAATGCGAGGTGCAACTTCAGGTTTATCCATAGGTTTTTCAATATGCAAAGGAGTCCCTGGTGGATCGTGTTCCTTTCTTAGGTCGAGTTGTGATGAACCATAGTCCTTCGCATAGGTCACAACCTTCATAGCATGTACCATGTTAATGCAACCATGACCACTACCCTCCGGCGGATCTTGATCACCACCAAACTGATCATGGGTCCTCGAGTTCATGTTTTAATTGTGAGGTAAAGGGTTGGTCAACACAGCTGGGCCCTCTACTAAGAATCTCAAGGCTTCATCGATACAAGGGCATAAGTAAGTGAGGTGATCCTCCTTACATAACTTTCAAGGAAACTTAACCTTACGTTTAGATTGCTTGTCCCCCCTAGCATTACAGATATTCTTGTCATTAGTATTAGCATTTTTATTCCTATTCTCACCCTTACGATTGTTCTTACCCTTCTTTTTATTTCTTTTGGGTTACTGGTTACCCTTCTGGTCCGACGATTGCACCGAAAGCACACTCACCATTTGGGTGGGTTGAGATGAATCCATGGCTTGTCCTGAAGTGGATTGGTTGATTGAAAATTGACTAACCTGTTTCACAACCGAATCCACAAGTTTAGCACTCGCACAACCAACAATGCCATCGGCATGTGGTCCATGTTTAACTTTGGGGTCGAAACTAGAATGTGGAGCATTGGGGATGATCTCATATAACAAACCGGATTGAGCATAAATCAAATCCAGTTTTTGTGCCCTAAAAATGGCTTGTTCCTCATTTTGCACTCCGGATGTAGAAACATCCTTTGCTATATAAGGTAATAATGACTTAAGGAACCATTCAAGGAGGAATTTTGGCGGTATAAAGGCTTTAATCAACCTCTTCTGTCTACGACACTCTTGGATATGGTCCGAGATATGTGTGGCTTTATCCTACTGAAATGTCGACAAGAGTTCCATACCAACGTCATAATGCACTGGTAGCTGGAAGTGGTTAAGAAAAGTCATCGCTAGGTCATCGAACAAAGCGAATTCTCCCCTAGGTAACTCTATATACCAGTTTACGGCAGGCCCTGTAAGGGTGCGTTGAAATAGCCTTAAACGGATTGAATCTTCGTGCAAGGAATTTGAAGAGCACCATAGGTGAAATGTAGTAACATGTTCGCTCGGATCCTCTCCAGGTTTTCCCTCGAATTTAGGTATGTCTAAGGGAAGATTAGTAGGGACAGCCGGCCAAGCCGGGTCATGAGATACAGGATCATTCGTCAATCTCAACAAGTCAGGGATATTTAGCATTGCGAGGAAAGGGAGCTGAGGATGAGCAGGTCGGTGCACTACTTCCTGATAGTTTTGATTCACATAGGTCTGATTACCGTAACCACCATGGCATGGACCATAGTGTCCTCCTCTCATTTGACCCGTGTAGGGTGGTATGGAAGCACCATAATGTGGTGTACCTTGACTATGTGGGGCTACAAAGCCATAATTAGGAGAGTAAGTGGATTGTTGATACCCATACCCATAAGGTGAATAACCCTGTCCATATTGCGTCCCATAATAAGGTTTGTAAGTCATCCCATGATATTTCCCATGAGACACTCCTTAAGTAGGAATTTACGCTCTGAAAGTAGGAATATACACTCCGAAAGTAGGAATATATGCTCTGAAAGTAGTAACATGACCTCTAGAAGTATGAACACAACCTCCCGAAACAACAGGTGGTACTTTAACCTGAGACACAACTGGTCAAGTAACAGCAGCACAGACATTACTTGTAGCAACATTCCAGCCTGAAGGACCACGTGAATGAGGTGGAGGAACAACATTCGAAGAACAAGAAACTGAGGATGAAAGGATCTATGAAACTATGTACATGGTGTTCCCTATAGTCACTCGTCTTGGATCTGGTATTTTAATAGGATCACTAACCCTAGGCCTAGCAGGAATATGTGATGTAGCTTCCACTATCGGGATGGAAGGTGCAATGTGACTTGTGCTCCCAAACCTCTCCACATGGTAAGGAATAGGAGTGCCCTCGGGCGTAGTGTTAGGCTCAAACTCCAACTCGACATGAAATTCCAAATCATGTGTGGGTATACCAGACATACCATAACTAGTGCTTGTGGACTCATAATAAGTCTCGTCTTCCGGCATGCCATACTGACGATGTGTCAATGGGGGATTAAGACTAGAGTAAGTAGGTCTATCATGAAAATTACCTATCTTAGAAATTACAGGACCTAAATCAGTCAAATCAAGTGAAGGATCATAGTTAGGAGTAAACTCCCCATCTTCCACTTGAATGGGAGAGGGTGGCTCAGGAATACCTTCTTCATGGTCTCCCATCATGTGTGAATCATTGTGCAAAGTAGTCCACCTAAACCTTCTGTTTCTCTCTACCAAAGGAGGAGGAGATGTACAAGGCAGAAGTCTTGCTAACTGACAAGAACAGCGAGGGGCCACACCCAAATCCACAATGACTCAAAAAATGTAAAAGACTCTCTAATTACACAAACCCTAGGCAAGATAACGTGCACAAAGCATACACCAATAAAATCTAAAGCCAAACACAAGAAATCAAGGGTAGGATAAATTAGCTCCTGAATGAAGTAGGTATGTCTCACCTAGGAGAGGCTTGAGACTCCCATACACAACAAGAGGAGGTACGTAACCAATTATTGTGGCCCTCAGCTTCAACGCATAAAGCGACTGTGTTGTCTGACCCCAACCTGTCCTGGACACCCGCAGAATAACCCCTGCAAAGTACCCCCTCAATAACCTAGGTAAGGCAACTAAGGTCACGTCAATATAATCAATGCTCAAGCAGACAGTCGTAGGTGGGATTGACCATATGGGCAGGGTAGCAAAGCTCGAAACTCCTAAAAGAGCACCTAGATACGAATACAATCCTGGAAATATCTCCGGTGCTACTCAGTTATGACTAGGGGTCATCCCAATCAATAACTGCTCACACTGCCTCATTCTTAACTCCCTTTTGAGAGGAGGTTCCTAAGAAACACCAATTATACCAAGGAATTTCACACTCTCACTTGGACAGACACATACATGTTGTTGTTTAGTGGTCTTGGAGAATTTACTCACAATGAACTATTCCAAGACCCTAAAACCTAATCTTGTTGGTGAACCCTATCAAATAAAATAGTGTAGCTCATTTTAATTAAGCGTTGATTTTAATTGGCTTTATTACTCAAAAAAGGTAGATGACCGTGCAACCATTGGTGTTATGACACAACATGAAGCAAAATGCACAGCTAACAATCAATGCAAATGCATTGTGTCCATGAAAAACAGGGTATGGTACTACGTAAAATGAAAAATTTTCTTCAAATGATAAATGCAAGCTTTCCTATATGAAATCCTGACTAATGCTCCAAAGCAAATCTAGTGCAAGTACTATGCAAAATGCAAGATGCAAAGCATAATGATAATCAAATATTTTTGGATTTTTTGAAACAAAAATGAGATACTAAAGCAAAAGAATGATTCTACAACCCCTAGACTCAGCAAGCACACTTAAAAAGCACTCACACAAAGTACTAAGGTAAAATATCTCTAATGCACTAATCCCAAAACAAAAAATTGAAAATGCAATGACAAGAACATTCTTCAAAAAAGGAAATTTTACCCCAAAACAAATCTCTCTGGTTAGGAACAGAGGTGTATACAGACTCCAGCAGTATCAAAGGAGACTCAACAATCATCAAAATTCACCCAGCAACAATCAATCTTTCTCAAGAAGGAAAAAATAAGGGCATACGCCACTGTTTGCAGTAAACCCGTGTGTCTACATGGATATAGCAGTAAAAACCGCGTATATACGCGACTGTGAGTTCAAAACTCACATACAGAAAGAAAAGTGCATAAAAAATAAAGGTAAATAGACAAGCTGAGACAAAATTCACACCAATCAAACACTACCAGGCTAACATGCCCCCAGACCCGACACAGAAATAGAGAAAAAAGAGCAATACAAACTCATTGAATGCTGATAGAAAACCCCCAAAGGACAACTACTAGGAACTCCCCAGCAGAGTCTCCAATTCTGTTAAGGAAAGAAATTCCTATGGCTTGGGGTACCACAACAGACAGCTTGACTCCAAAAATCAATCATTTCCAATATGCAAGAGAAATCAAATATCTAACACTAAAGGATCAAAACTCGTACCTTATTCCGGATGGTTGAAGTAGATCGTTGTTGAGCTTTCCAACTTCATCTTGAATTGATGAATCACTTCCTCAACAATAAGTAACCAATACAAGCATACTATATATATTGGTGTTAGATCTACTCTAGCATATATAATCAACAATGTATAAGCATTTGAACGCATCCATGGATAAAATATTCATTCAAACATACATTATTGGATAGGAAAAGATATTTCTATTAATATAAAATCAGAGATTACAATGAATACAACCTCTGTCGGCACGTTTGCGAATCGGAGAAACTGAATTCCCCACTTGGGCCTCCACCACCTCAATCCTCCATCTCTTGATAGCAAGCTCATAAGAAAACGACAAGCTTGGGAAGAACAATAAAGTGCTCCAAGGGACATAGGGATGCAGACTCAAGCACAAGTTTCGGCAACAATGGACTGTAGTTTCTTTTCTCTCAATTCTCTTATGCCTTCAATGTATCCAAATGGTTCCTTATATAGCTTTTCAATGGGGTAATGAAAGGTCGAATCCGAGCAATCTCAAGGCATATGGAAGGCCAAGAGGCAAGTGAGTCAGATCCATGTCAAGGAAAACTCCAAAAGGATTTGGATTTTTGTACACAACCTTATGTACGCTATTTTAGAGGTTAAACCCACGTATATACACGATAAAAGGTTTAAAAGTCATGTATAACAATTTTCACATGTTTTTAGGGATGGTCTAGGAAACATCAAAGGACAAAAAATGGTCCAAGGGGTCTAAGGAGTCTGCAAAGGGACGGGGGAAGGCCATACAAGTGTGATTCACCTGGTGTGATAAAATATGCTATAACAATAACACACCTATTTTAAGAATAGTTGATCCAAATAAAGAATTTGTAGTGTGCACTGATGCCTGCAATGATGGTTTAGGCGGTGTTCTGACTCAAAAGAGGCATGCTATTGCCGATGAGTCTAGAAAATTAAAAATTCATGAAAATAATTATGCAACTTATGATCTAGAATTAGAAGTTGTTATACATGCTCTAAAGATGTGGCGACATCACCTAATTGGCAAAAAAATATTTTAATGACTGATAATAAAGGATTAAAGTATCTGTTGGATCAACCTAATCTAAATGCCATACAAGCTAGGTGGCTAGATTTTCTAAGTGAATATGATTTTGAAATTCAGCACATTAAAGGTAAAGAAAATAAATTTGTTGATACATTAAGTAGGAATGCAAGGCTGAATTTTGCAACAATTATTAGCACTTATATGACAGATTTGGATGAAAAGCTTTAAGCAGAAATAGAACAAGATGAAATCTACCAAAATTTACAAGCTAAAACAAAAGAAAATCCAACAGAAAGCTTAAGTAAAGGATACAGTTTGAATGCAAAAGAATTTTTACTATATAAAGACAGAATGTATGTACCTAACGTACCTAAAGTTAAGCTAATAATTTTGGAAGAAATTCATAAAACTCCATACTCAAGTCATTCAGGCTATCAAAAGACTATAACTATGTTAAGAAAAGAATATTTTTTGCCAAATATGAAGACTGAATTAGCAGAATATATCATTAGGTGTTTTGAATGTCAGCAGGTGCAAACTGAACAACAACACCCCACAGGATTACTTCAACCATTACCCATTCCTAGCTTGAAATGGAAGATAATTAGTCTCAATTTTGTTACTGGATTGCCTAGAAATCAGAATCTAAATGATTCTATCATGGTAGTAGTCGATAATTTAAGTAAAGAAGCTCACTTTATACCTGTTAAAACTACTTATAAAGCTGCAAACATAGCTGATATCTTTCTAAAACAGATTTTTCAACTGCATGGAATACCGAAAGTCATAATTTCAGATAGAGATCCTAAATTTACAGGTAACTTTTGGAAATCTCTATTTAAAGGATTAAACACTACATTAAATTTTAATACTTTGTTCCATCCTCAAACAGATGGATAAACTGAAAGAGTAAACCAAGTACTGGAAGATTTATTAAGAATGTATGTGAAATACCAGCCAGGTAAATGGGAGGATTATTTGCATCTGGTAGAATTTTCTTACAATAATAATTATTAGGCATCAGCCATACTTAGTCCTTTCGAAATTTTGTATGGAAGGAAATGTAATACTCCTATGTCTTGGAGTAATCTGGTGGATAGATTAGTATTAGGTCCTGAACTGTTAAAGGAAATGGAAGAAATTGTAAAAGAGGTGCAAGGTAATCTGAAAGTTGCGCAGGATCAACAAAAAAAGTCAAGCAGACCTTAAAAGACCTCCAAAAGATTTTCAGGTACTTGAACATGTGTTCATCAAGGTGAGGCCCAAAAAGAGCTCTCTAAGATTGGGGAGTTGTACAAAACTAGCACCTCGTTACTATGGTCCATTTGAAATACTATCCAAGATTAAACAAGTATCTTATCAATTAGCATTACCACCAAATTTAAGAGTACACAATGTTTTTCACATTTATGTATTAAAGAAATATGTTCATGATACTACTCATGTTGTTAACTGGAATGATGTACAAGTGGAACTAGAAGGCAATTTTTTGGTGGAACCGGACTGTATCCTCGGGCGAAGGGAGATCACACTTCGGAACCGCACCATTGGACAGGTGAAGGTACAATGGAAGCACCTTAGTCTAGAGGAGGCCACCTGGGAATTGGAAAGTAATATGTGAGATGCATATCCAATTCTATTCTAGGGGAATTCTGAGGATGAAGAATAAATAACATCGAGGATGATGTTATGTTCTAAGGGGGTGTGTATGTCCCATGCCCCAATTTTTCAAAAACTATATTATGTTGTTTGATTTTATTTAAGGACAATATGTTAAATTTTATGCTAATTTGTAATTGATGACTTAGCAGAGTCAAGGATATTTAATGTAATTCTGAATATTTTAATTATAAATAAATAAAGGTGGAGACAACAACTTAGGAGAGCTGTTAAAAGAGTGTTTACTGGTTAAATTGGTGGAGGAGACTGGGCGGAGAGAAAACATGCATGTGCCAGCATCCTCAAACCACTTCCAACTGTTGCAGGTGGCAACCTCCCTAAATTTGGGGTCATGATTCCCCAAGAAAGTATAATCAAAGCAGGTGGCTCAATTACTGACAACTCACCCAAAAGACCTAGGCAATCTTTATAAAAATGCCCATTGAAGAGAGCTGAGGCTGCTCATTCTAGAGAAGTGATCATTCAGGTGAATGTACTTCAGATAAATTCAATGGAAGGAAATTGTGGAAAGAGTTTGAGGGGATAACTACTAAGTGATCTAGTGCAGCTTTTCAGCTGAAGGATCTTACTGCTGAGTGCAGAAGTGTTTTACTAAGTCATTGGACTAGCCTATTGTTTGTATGTTCCACCGATTCTCAGCCAAGAAGACCAGGAACAGGCTAAGGGGTTCTAAGGAAGCGTTGTTTGAGAGCTCTCCAAGAGTTGGTAGGGAGGAACGACCTCCTAACGCTGTTGTTGTCTATCCTAATAAGGTTCTACATTTTTTCTGTTTTATTGTGTTAGATAGTTAAATCTGAATCTGACTGATAAATAGATGTTAAATATTTAGTTTTAAAATATTAGAGTTAGTAATCTTTTAGGTTATTAAAGAAGTGACTCTGAAATAGATGGAAAATAATTCTAATCTGTGTTTTTCCACACCTGGAAGGACCAAGCCGTACTCCAGCACAAAAATAGTATTTAAAGTAGACAAAGAAAATGATAAGAGACTGAATTGAATAGATGTGGTTATGCATTTTATAATAGCAGAGTAACTTATTTTATTATGTAGGTTATTATCAAAAAGAACAATAATCTAGTTATCTATGTTATTGTTTTTACAACCTTATGTATGTAAATATACTGGAAAAGAAATGGTCGTAATCTAGTACAGGTAGAAGGATTAATATGTTAAGAAAATACCTTAGTAGATAAATGTTGTATTTACAGACAATAGATTATTCTTTTTATTCAAGTTAAAATATGCTGGAGGTTAAAGTGTGTTACATTATAGATATATTTCTTTGTATATATTTAGTAACTATCTGCAATGCAGTAGAAATAACACAGTCAAAATACTTTATTACATTTAGTTGAATTAAAAAGTAGATTACAAATACTTAGTTTTAGTTACTAATAATATCAACTAAACTAAGTCTAACAAATACTAAAACCCAAGTAGGGTGTTATTAAAATAATTAAATTACAAAGAACAAACTAAGTTACAGAGTCTATGTACATCTTTCTAAAAACTATGAGCAAACTCTATCTGTCATTTATTAAATAAAACAATAAGAATATGATAATAATTACATATAAATAAATGCCTACTTATGAAAAGAACTGTTTTTATAAAAAAAAAACGGGCTATACCTGTAAAAGTAAACTACAGGGTCGAAACCCTAAATCAATATTATATTTACAAATAACAAACATTTAATCTATAATCCAATCACTTGGATTATTTAACTAATAAACAATTAAACTAATATAAATTGTTTACAGTCCATTAAGGACAAATGAAAAGACAAATGTAATGTTTAACTGGAAATTTTCATATCACACCTATAACTCTAATTAAAAACAAATTTAACAAGTAATAGAACTCATTAAAAATAAATTGAAAGATTTATTTTTAAACAAAGGTTTCCTTCGGGAAAAACCCTAGCTCGAATTTCCTGAGCAATAAGTAAATATTACAAATACACTATGACTGAGTTACAGTCCTAAATTAAATAACCATATCATATATACCAAATATAATAAACAGTAAATTCTTTATTCACAGTTGAATAGGGTAAAACCCTGAGTACACAAAGTCACAAAAATAGCATTACTGCAAACGAGTCCGAGCTCGAAAGAAATTTAAAAAAAAAATCCATTCTATAGCATTGACAGTCCATAAGGCTAGAGATCTAAACTAGATACAACACCCAGCTCACGGCCAGGACTACCCATCGACGAGGCGAGGGTTTGAAAACAAGTTAGAACCTAATAACATTTAAAAAGAAACTGCTTAGAAAAAAGAGAAGCTGGACAAGCTTCCAAGCTCAGGGTTTCCCCAATGTCAACCCTATTACAAGTAGGGTAGGAACACGTTTTTTGAACCTAGGGCTTACCCGTTTGAAGCCACAAAACCTTGGAGACAACTAGTAGCATCTTCTTCACTATTTGCACAAGTGGTCACAGGTTCCTACAAGAGCACGACATTTGTATGTTAGTTTCAAAATACTTTTAATAATAAAACCTACTGTAACAAGATTATAATATGATTATTCTATTCTGAATACAAAAATAAGTATTTAGCTTGTAAAAGAGATCTAACACTCTAGTAAGGGGACTGCCACCAACAGCAAAGCGCACACACAATTTTCCAAACCCTGCAACGATGGAGGAGCATCACCAATAGCAAGTAAAAATCAACTTATCACCACAGTTATAGGCCAGGGGAAAGACAAGGAGGAGTTATGAATAGGCCGCAAGCCAAGTGCAATAACCAGTGAACTATCACTTGGTAAAAAAAAACCCACAGCTACAAAGGCTAGTATAAAGACTGAATGCAGGAGGTTACAACCACATTAACCCAAGACTCGGGGCAAGCTGGAACAAAGGGGCACTTACAGCCGCCATGAAAACCATGCAGTGCAGCCCGAAGGCTAGAATGAACTATAGAGGGAGAATGAAAAAGTATTAGGGTTGCAATGATCTTATATCTCCAGTACACGGTCAGGAGGTGACCACTTTCCCACAAGAAAACCAAACTATGCATGGGTCGATACCCAAAGTCACCTACGTTTCCAATCATATGAATTATTTACACAATGATTTAATATCAAACTTTGCTTAAACTATGATGTTCCACATATAAATATCCCATCGTTAATCATATGTCAAATTATCGTAATGTTTATACTTCGACTTTGGCGTTTGGATAAACCATAATATGATAACGTTGACTTAGTGAAAGGAGTAATCATTAATTAATCGGTTAATCCCAAATTCAACCTTGTATATAATATTTTAAAACTATAGTAAGCTTATATGCTAGCAAATCAATGTTAAGTATGCATGTTTTGTAATCCTTTTAAACCAACAATTCAAGTAGTGATAAAACTATAGCGTTGAATAACATAGTAAAGAGTATAATCATGAATTCTATTACAAATCAACCTTGGTTTAGACTTGCATAGACACTAGTGGTTTCTCGACTTATCAATTGCTAGTAAATTACTATGATTATTGATTTGGTAAGATAGTTTTATGATTATGCAAGATAACCTATACTTAGCATAGGATAGAAAATTGTTCATAGTAGAAAAATCTACCTTAAAAGTTGTTATAGACATTAACTTCATGTGAGGATGCCGTTATGATAATAATAAGAACTATGAGATATAGCCTTACTCAAGCCCTTAATCTTTGGAACAATATTGATTGACTTAGATTTAAGTAATAAAGGAAAATAAGTTTCCATGTGAAATGATACAAATTATTTTACCCTAATCAAGCTTTTATTATCAAGAAGATTTACGGGCAGTAATCTTCCCTAAAAGAATGCAAATATCGATTAGTTTGGTACCTAAGTAAATAACACAATAAGGTATATGATACAATAGTATATGCAGCGTGACATTTACAAGGAAGCTAATAACCTGTTAGTGAGAAACTAATTTGTACATATAAGTAATAGATTGACACTTTTCATAACTAGTAAGTTAAAAATGAAAACGAATTTTATATTCTAATGGGAATCTTACTATTAGTATTGAAAAAAGATCTTCCATGTATAAAAAACAATAGTACAATAAGTATAACATTTGCAAGATAAGCATGATAAAATAGAATTTAATATGCGACAAGGAATACGAGCCGAGAGGCATAATAAGCATCGTTGGTGTTGCTAAGTTTGATAAAGAAAGGAACTCTTTTTATTTGAACTTTGCTTACAAGAAGAACTGGAGATAATAAACTACTTTACCTCATTGAAGTTGCTTGGAATTTATCAGCTTATTTTACTAAGCACATTAATTGCAAATAGAAACACTTCTTGATACTTTATGAATTTAAAACGTTTACTTGTTCGATCATACCTGTAAACCTGTAAGAACCAGTAATATTTCTGCATTAGCATAAATGCTAAGTAATCCCAGGATTCAAATTTAGATTCCACCTACTTGCCATAAAGAAGAATCATTAGTAAACTGAAAACAATACGCGGGTAAACGTTATTTATCTTTCGAAAAGGAAATTGCTTAGTTAATGTAATTTGAAAATATGTAATACTAATCATTAGACCGTTTCTTTTTCTGCTAACCATTAGTTGTTAGTAAACCGAAGAATCAACATTTAATGTTATCTGAAAATTTTAAATTTTTGTGAAAATTTGGGGTTTTGACATGTGGTATCAGAGCATAAGGTTCAAACTCTAGGCCTTGATGAAGCCCAACTAGCTTTTATAAAACAATGATTTTGAATTGTATGTTGATATATTTTCTTTTAAATGTATTTCAATAGAGAAATTGTTTCTGAAGTTTAACAAACAGGTATGGAAAGGCTGAAGGAATATGCAGAAGAGGAATCTCCATTTACCGAACCACAAAACTTACTAAGAGAACCTATACCAAAATATTTAACCACCAATTCCTCAGAGATGTTACAAACAGTAAAAGACCTAAAATCTGAAATGGAATTCGTAAAACAAGAGAATGAAAGGATTCTGAGAGCTCAAGAGGAGCTAAATCAGATCCTAACAGAAAGGTTTCAAACTGAGGGTAGGGGTAGAAGAACTGAATCAGAAGATACAAGTCATCAACATAAATTTAAAGAGGTGAAACATACTAAAAATGAAAGCAGTTCATCTTCAGAGGTGTTTGGTGAATAACGTAATTTACATTCTACTAATGATAGTAGTGATTGAAATCTTTATACTAAAAAGAGGAAATACAAACCTTATGAGGAAATTTCTGGGGAATTTAAAAAGATAAAACCACCAACATTCAATGGAGAGACTAAGAAGGGGGAGTAAGCAGAATCCTGGTTATCTAGGATGAAGAAGTACTTTCAAATATATAACTATTCTAACCAATTAAAGGCTAGAATGGGTATCTACAATCTATCAGCAAAGGCTGACATTTGGTGGCGGGACTTGAATATAGTTAAGGGAATAAAAGAGAAGAATGTAAATTGGATTACCTTCAAGAGGTACTTTAAAAAGAAATTTATGTCTGAGCAATACTATGAAGAGAGAGAAAAAGAATTTTATGAGCTTAAATTAGGATCAATGTCAATGAAAGATATAAACAACAAGTTTATAAGTCTGCTTAGGTATGTGCCATACCTTGTAGATGAGAAACCAAAGGTACAACGATTCCTCAACTTTCTACCTTATCATATTAAGGACATGATTGAGTACGAAAATCCAAATACTTTGGAAGAAGCCATGAGGAAAGCCAATTTATGTTATGAACAGAATCAAAAGAAGGAAAGCATGGCCAACTGGAAGGCCAAGAAGAATAATAACCAGTATGATCAAAAGAAGAAAGAATTTGTGCCCAAGAGAAATCCTAAGAACAATAAGACAAGAAATTTTCCTAACAAGAATTTCCAGGGGAATAAGAATAATTCACCAAGCAATAAGAATAATTCCAAGGGTAAAGAATTTGTGAATAACCATGCTAATTACACCAAGAACTTTGAATGTAAAGAACCCATAAAATGTTGGCAGTGTAATGGCCCACACTATGCTTTAGTCTGTCCTAATCAGAAAAAAATTGTCAGTAATATTCGTACTATACAGGTGGAAATGACTGTTGGAGAATTAGCAAGGACTATGCCCAGAATTAATGCAGCCTTGGAGAATCAACAAGCGGAATATCAAACTTCCATGGTGGAAGTAGAAGGTATGATAAATCAAACCCCTATAGCTATTTTGATTGATCCAGGAGCTAGTCTTAGTTATATTGCACCTGAAATAGTAGAAAAATGTAAGTTACCTGTTGAAAAATTTGAAAATTCTTGGTTGGTTCAGTTAGCCACTGGTGCTAAAAGAAAGGTAACTTGTTTTGTAAAAGAATGTGCAGTATTTATGGATCATTTTGAAACTGTTGTGAAGCTTAATGTATTACCTCTTGGTTCTTATGATTTACTCATCAGTATGGATTGGTTAGAACAACATAGGGTAATTTTAAACTATTACGATAAAACCTTTACATGTATAAACAGTGATGGAAAACCCATAAGTGTAAAAGGAATTTCTAGAAAAAACACTATAAGGAAGATTTATGCTCTATAGCTTAAGAGGGTTGTTAGGAAGGGTTTTAAAGCCTATGCAGTAACAATAATTGATGAGGAGAGTTTAGATAAGACAGATAAGTTAAAATTGGAAGACATACTAGTTTTAAGAGAGTATGCTGATGTATTTCCGGAAGAAATTCCAGGACTACCTCCAAAAATGGAATTGGATTTTACCATTGAGCTGGTACTGGGTGCAGTACCTAGCTCAAAGGCCCCTTATTGAATGAACATACTTGAAATTAATGAATTGAAGTCTCAATTAAAATAACTTATAGATAAAAAGTATATTCGACCTAGTGTCTCTCCCTAGGGGGCACCTGTCATCTTCGTTAAGAAAAAGGACGGAACTATGTGACTTTGCATAGATTACCGTCACTTGAATAAGATGACCATTAAAAATCGATACCCGTTTCCCCACGTAGATTATCTGTTTGATCAACTACATGGAGCCACGATGTTTTCGAAAATAGATTTAAGGTCTAGATATCATCAAGTTAGGATTAAAGATGAAAATATATTTAAAACAACTTTTAGAACTCGATATGGCCATTACGAGTTTGTCGTCATGCCATTCGGGCTTACTAATGCCCGAGCTGTTTTTGTGTTTAATGAAAAATGTTATGCATAAGTATCTAGATACGTTTGTAGTCGTGTTCATCGATGGTATATTAATCTATTCAAAAACTGAAGAAGAACATAAAGAACATTTAAAAATTGTTTCGCAAGAGTTATGAGATCATCAACTCTTTGCAAAGTTTAGTAAATGTGATTTCTTCAAGGATAAGATTCATTACTTAGGCCATGTAGTGACCAAGGAAGGGATTTCAATAGATCCCGAAAAGATAAAGGTGATCGAAGATTGGGCAGTTCCTAAGGATGTAACTAATGTTTGATCTTTCATGGGAATTACTAGTTACTATCGGAGGTTCATTGAAGGTTTTTCGAGGATCGTGAATCCGATAACTTCTTTGCAGAAGAAAGGAAAGAAGTTTGATTGGAACTAGAAATGCGAGGAAAGATTTAAAAAGTTAAAAAATTTATTAAACAGCGCACCTATTTTAAGAATAGTTGATCCAAATAAAGAATTTGTAGTGTGCACTGACACTTGCAATGATGGTTTAGGCGGTGTCCTGACTCAAGAGGGGCATGTTATTGCCTATGAGTCTAGAAAATTAAAAATTCATGAAAATAATTATGCAACTTATGATCTGGAATTAGCAGCTGTTATACATGCTCTAAAGATGTGGTGACATCAACTAATTGGCAAAAAAATTATTTTAATGACTGATAATAAGGATTAAAGTATATGTTATATCATCCTAATCTAAATGCCGGACAAGCTAGGTGGCTAGGTTTTCTAAGTGAGTATGATTTCAAAATTCAGCACATTAAAGGGAAAGAAATTAAAGTTGTTGATGCATTAAGTAGGAATGCAAGGATGAATTTTGTAGCAGTTATTAGCACTTATATGACAGATTTGGATGAACAGCTTAAAGTAGGAATAGAACAAGATGAAATCTACCAAAATTTACAAGCTAAAATGAAAAAAAATCCAACAGAAAGCTTAAGTAAAGGATACAGCTTGAGTGCAAAAGAATTTTTACTGTATAAAGATAGAATGTATGTACCTAACGTACCTAAAGTTAAGATGTTAATTTTGGATGAAATTCATAAAACTACATACTCAGGTCATCCAGGCTATCAAAAGACTATAACTATGTTAAGAAAAGAATATTTTTGGACAAATATGAAGACTGAATTAGCAGAATATATCACTAGGTGTTTTGAATGTCAGCAGGTGAAAAATGAACATCAACACCCCATAGGATTACTTTAGCCATTACCCATTCCTAGCTGGAAATGGGAGATAATTAGTCTCAATTTTGTTAATGGACTGCCTAGAAATCAGAATCTAAATGATTATATCATGGTAGTAGTTGATAAGTTAAGTAAATCAGCTCACTTTATACCTATTAAAACTAATATAAAGCTACAAACATAGCTTATATCTTTCTAAAGTATATTTTTCGACTGCATGGAATACCGAAAGTCATAATCTCAGATAGAGATCCTAAATTTACAAGTAACTTTTGGAAATCTCTGTTTAAAGGATTAAACACTACATTAAATTTTAGTACTTCGTTCCATCCTCAAACAGATGGATAAACTAAAATAGTAAACCAAGTACTGGAAGATTTATTAAGAATATATGTGAAACACCAGCCAAGTAATGGGAGGATTATTTGCATCTGGTAGAATTTTCTTACGATAATAATTATCAAGCATCAACCAGATTTAGTCCTTTCGATATTTTGTATGGAAGGAAATGTAATACTCCTATTTCTTGGAGTAATCCGGTGGATAGATTAGTATTAGGTACTGAACTGTTAAAGGAAATGGAAGAAATTGTAAAAGAGGTGCAAGGTAATCTGAAAGTTGCGCAGGATCGACAGAAAAGTCAAGCAGGCCTTAAAAGAACTCCAAAAGAGTTTCAGTTAGGTGAACATGTGTTCATCAAGGTGAGGCCCAAAAAAAACTTTCTGAGATTGGGGAGTTGTGCAAAACTAGCACCTTGTTATTGTGGTCCATTTGAAATACTGTCCAGGATTGCACAAGTAGCTTATCAATTAGCATTACCACCAAATTTAAGAGTACATAATGTTTTTCACATTTTTGTATTAAAGAAATATGTTCATGATGCTACTCATGTTGTTAACTAGAATGATGTACAGGTGGAACCAAAAGGAGATTTTCTGGTGGAACCAGACTGTATCCTCGGGCAGAGGGAGATCACACTTCGGAACCACACCATTGGACAGGTGAAGGTGCAATGGAAGCACCTTAGTCTAGAGGAGGCCAACTAGGAATTGAAAATTAATATGCGAGATGCATATCCAATTCTGTTCCATGGGAATTCTGAGGATGAAGAATAAATAACATCGAGGACGATGTTATGTTCTAAGGGGGTATGTATGTCACATGCCCCAATTTTGCAAAAACTATATTATCTTTTTTTATTTTATTTAAGAACAATATGTTAAATTTTATGCTAATTTGCAATTGATGACTCAGCAGAGTCAAGGATATTTAATGTAATTATGTATATTTTAATTATAAATAAATAAAAGTGGAGACAACAGCTTAGGAGAGCTGTTAAAAGAGTGTTTACTGGTCAAATTGGTGGAGGAGACTGGGTGGAGAGAAAACAGACATGTGGCAGCATCCTCAAACCACTTCCAACTATTGTAGGTGGCAACCTCCCTGCATTTGGGGTCATGATTCCCCAAGAAAAAGGAATCAGAGCAGGTGGCTCAATTAATGACAACTAACCCAAAAGACCTAGGCAATCTTTATAAAAATACCCATTGAAGAGAGCTGAGGCTGTTCATTCTAGAGAAGTGATCATTCAGGTAAATGTACTTCAGAGAAATTCAATGGAAGGGAATTGTGGAAAGAGTTTGAGGGGATAACTGCTAAGTGATCTAGTGCAGCTTTTCAACTGAAGGATCTTACTGCTGAGTGCAGAGGTAATTTACTGAGTCATTGGACTAGTTTATTGTTTGTATGCTCCACCAGTTCTCAGCCAAGAAGACCAGGAACACGCTTGGGGGTCCTGAGGAAGCATTTTTTGAGTGCTCTCCAGGATTTGGTAGGGAGGAATGGCCTCTTAACGTTGTTGTTGTCTATCCTAATCAGATTCTACATTTTTCTATTTTACTGTGTTAGATAGTTAAATCTGAATCTGACTGATAAATAAATGTTAAATATTGAGTTGTAAAATGTTAGAGTTAGTAATATTTTAGATTATTGAAGAAGTGAATCTGAAATAGATGGAAAATAATTCTAATCTGTGTTTTTCCACACCTGGAAGGACCAGGTCGTACTCCAGCACAAACAGAGTATTTAAAGTAGATGAGAAAATTATAAGAGACTAAATTGAATATATGTGGTTCTGCATTTTATAATAGCAGAGTAATTTATTTCAGTAAGTAGGTTATTATCAAAAAGAACAATAATCTAGTTATCTATGTTATTGTTTTTACAAGATTATGTATGTAAATATACTGGAAAAGAAATGGTAGTAATCTAGTACAGGTAGAAGGATTAATATGTTAAGAAAATACCTTAGTATATAAATGTTGTATTTACAGACAGTAGATTATTCTTTTTATTCAAGTTAAAATATGTTGTAGGTTAAAGTGTGTTACATTATAGATATATTTCTTTGTATATATTTAGTAACTATTTGCAATGCAGTAGAAATAACACAATCAAAATACTTTATTACATTTAGTTGAATTAAAAAGTAGATTACAAATACTTAGTTTTATTTACTAATCATATCAACTAAACTAAGTCTAACAAATACTAGACCTCAAGTAAGGTGTTATTAAAATAATTAAATTACAAAGAAAAAACTAAGTTATAGAGTCTATGTACATCTTTTTAAAAACTATGAGCAAACCCTATCTGTCATTTATTAAATAAAACAATAAGAATATGATAATAATTACATATAAATAAATGTCTACTTATGAAAAGAACTGGTTTTTTTTTTTTTTTTAAACAGGTTATACCTGTAAAAGTAAACTATAGGGTCGAAAAACTAAATCAATATTATATTTACAAATAACAAACATTTAAGCTATAATCAAATCACTTGGATTATTTAATTAATAAACAATTTAACTAATATAAACTGTTTACAATCCATTAAGGACAAATGAAAAGACAAATGTAATTTTTAACTGAAAATTTTCATATCACGCCTGTAACTCTAATTAAAAACAAATTTAACAAGTAACATAACTTATTAAAAATAAATTGAAAGATTTATTTTTAAACAAAGGTTTCCTTCACAAAAAAACCCTAGCTCAAATTTCCCGAGCAATAAGTAAATATTACAAATACACTATGACTAAGTTACAGTCCTAATTTAAATAACCATATCATATATACAAAATATAATAAACAGTAAATTCTTTATTCACAGTAGAATAGGGTAAAACCCTAAGTAAATATATTCACAAAAATAGCATTACTGCAAACGAGTCCGAGCTCGAAAGAAATCTTTAAAAAAAAAACCATTGTATTGCATTGACAGGTCGTAAGGCTAGAAATCTAAACCAGATACAACACCCAGCTCATGGATGGGACTACCCATCGATGAGGCAAGGGTTTGAGAACAAGTTAGAACCTAATAACATTTAAAAAGAAACATCTTAGCTAAAAGCGAAGCTGGACAAGCTTCCAAGTTCAGGGTTTCCCCATTGTCAACCCTGTTACAAGTAGGGTAAGATCACGTTTGTTGAACCTAGGGCTTACCCGTTTGAAGCCACAAAATCTTGGAGATAGCTAGCAGCATCTTCTTCACTATTTACAAGAGTGGTCACAGGTTCTTGCAAGAGCACGACATTTGTATGTTAGTTTCAAAATAGTTTTAATAATAAAACCTATTGTAACACTATTATAATATGTGTATTCTATTTTGAAGACAAAACTAAGTATTTACCTCGTAAAAGAGAGCTAACAGTATAGCAAGGGGACTTCCACCAATAGCAAAGCACACACACAATTTTCCAAACCCTGCGATGACGGAGGAGTGTCACCAACAGCAAGTAAAACTCAACTTATCACTGCAGTGATAGGCCATGGAAAAGACAAGGAGGAGTTACGAATAGGCTACAAGACAAGTGCAATAACCAATGAATTGTCACTTGGTAAAAAAAAACCCATAGCTACGAAGGCTAGTATTAAGACTGAATGCAGGAGGTTACAACTACATTTACCCAAGACTCGGGGCAAGATGGAACAAAGGAGAACTTACAGCCTCCATGAAAACCTTGCAGAGCATCCTGAAGGCCAGCATGAACTGCGAAGGGAGAATGAAAACGTATTAGGGTTGCAATGATCTTTTCTCTCCAGTACACGGTTAGGAGGTGACCACGTGCCCACAAGAAAATCAAACTATGCATGGGTCGATACCCAAAGTCACCTGCGTTTCCAATCATATGAATTATTTACACAATGATTTAATATCAAACTTTGCTTAAACTATGATGTTGCACATATAAATATCCCATCGTTAATCATATGTCAAATTATCCTAATTTTGATAGTTTGAATTTGGCATTTGGATAAACCATAATATGATAACAAAGACTTAGTGATAGGAGTAATCACTTAATCAATGGTGTAGCTAGGGTTTTCACCCTAGCTTGTGCTGATGAGCACCTACTAAGGAATCTAGAATCCTTAGTAGCAGTTCAATGATGTAAACAAAAATAGACTGAAATAAAAACTAAGCTAAAGCAGTAAAAAGTAAATAACATGAAGCAAAAACAGTAAAGAAATGTATAATAGTGATTTTTATTGATATTACCTCCAATGAGGAGGTTGGTGGAGTTCGTTGCGCTGGTCCGATGTCGGTGGATTCGAGCTCCAAGTTGCTTCTTCTCCTTTTCCGGTGGTGGAAATGGGCCAAAAGAGTTCTCAATGGTGAAAGTAGCTTGATGGTAAGCTAGGGTTTCGAGAATAATTTCGGCAGAGGTAGGATGCTTATGACTATGGATGTGAAATGAGGGGTCTCCACCACTTATTTATAGTTTTTTAGTGGTGGAATGCTGGCCCATGGTTTTGGAAACCATATGGTTTAGGGCAGCTTGTTTAGGGTTTTTTCCTCCTTTCCTCATTATTTTATATTTTTTCTTCCCTTTTTGGGGATTTTTGCTATTTTTAGAGGAACTTTGGACATTTTTGGAGGAAAAATGGGTTTTTTGGCCTTTTGGAGGTATTTTAGGCCTTTTGGAGGCTTTTTAAATGGTTTTATGGCCTTTTAGAGGCATTTTAGGCCTTTTGGAGGCTTTTTAGTGGGATTTTCAGGGAAATATGGTAGGCAAATGGACAAATGAGCCATGTAGTGAGGTAGATGAGATAGTTAACCATTTTTGGGTGTTAACAGATTTCCCCCTGATGTGCGAGGGCAGGAGCTCATCGTATGGCCGATGGACATCATAAGTCATATATGGTTTGCTTGGGGTGTGGAGAAGAGAAGAAATCAACTGAAGTCCGGGACACCGATCTCGAACCACCTGCAAGGACTGAAAAGTACATAACCTCAAGAATGGATGATGGAACCTCTGATAATATGGACGAGGCGGGCATTCCCATGCTCGTATCAAGATATAACATAACAATATAAATGGTCCTCAAATACTGGATGAGGAAAAAATCTCAATATATGGACGAGGCGGGCATTCCCATGCTCGTATCAAGATATATAAAAATAACTATGTGAGGCCCAAAATGAAGGACCTGTAGTAGATAGGCACTGTGCATATCGGGAGGGTCCGGAAGGGACACAAATCTGGATCATATTGCTGAGCTGATCATGTCTGAGCTGACAAACTGATACACTGGAATGGCAGCAGTGCTACTGAATGGGGTTCTGAAGGAACTGATACGCTGCTGGATCAGAGTAAGAAGGGTCAAACTCATAATGG
>LPNX010815349.1:333279-360382 GCA_001517045.1 Pseudotsuga menziesii | reverse complement strand
ACCAAGCTGAAAGGTGTGTGTCCCGTAAGTTTCTTGCATGTGGTTCTGTATGCCCATAGTACAGCGTTAACTCTGAGATCCCAGTCATTCCTTTGGGTATTGCAGATCTTTGTAAGAGCATTTTCTAAAATCTTATTGAAGGCCTCGACCGTACCATTAGCTTGTGGATGGTAGGGAGTGCTCTTATAGTGCTGAATCTGGAATTCTTCTGTTAATGCCTCAATAGTGCTGTTCAAAAAGTGTGTGCCTTGATCACTCATCAAAATTACTGGGCATCCGAATCTACTAATGATATTTTCAAACAGGAACTGTGCAGCTGTAGCAGCATCGCAATTTCTTACTGCCTTGGCCTTCGCCCATCTGGTGAGGTACTCTGTTCCAGTGATAATATATCTCGCACCTGTACGCTTTCCCGGTGGGTTGATAGGACCCACAAAATCTATTGCCCACTTGTCAAATGCGCGCAGCGTGACCTACGGTCGCAGCGGCATTTCATCGCGTCGCGAGGGTTTTCCTACCCTCTGGCAGATATCGCAGCATCTACAAAAGTCCTTGGTGTCTTTATGCAGTGTAGGCCACCATAATCCTGCCTCCAGGATTTTCTGCGCAGTCGGCTTTCCAGTGAAATGACCTCTTGCGGTTCCTGCATGTGCCTCTTGAATAATAACGTCTTTTTCATGCGGCATTACACATCTGCGTAGAACTTCGTACGGGCCTAATTTGTATAGGCATCCTGCAATGAGGGTAAAGTCTGCTGCCTTTACAACCAACTGTTTCTTTTGCTGCTTAGTAAACTCATCAGGCGCTACTCCTGTAGTGAGGAATTGAATAATGTCAGTATAGTAGTCATCTGCAATCTGGATCGAGAATAACTGTGCATCGGGCAGATTGTCTTCAAGGTTATTTGGTTCTTCTCCTGAGTCTATCCATGATAGATGATCAGGTCCAGCATTCAGTCTTCTGGGTTTCACAATGATTTCAAAATCGTACTCCTGGAAGAGGAGTAACCATCTGCAGATTCCCCCCCCTAACACTGGTTTATTGACTAGGTACTTCAATGCGGAATGGTCAGTAAACATTTTAAACGATGCGCCTAATAGATAGTGCCTGAACTTCTGCAGCGCATATACCATAGCTAAGCCCTCCCTTTCTATTGTGGTGTAGTTCCTTTCCGCTGTCGATAGCTTTCTGCTGGAATAGGCGATGGGATGGTCAAGATCCCCTTCTCCTGGCTGGGTCAAGATGACTCCTAATGTGATGCCGGATGCATCCACATGTACATGGAAGGGCTTAGTCCAATCTGGAAATACTAGGATGGGTGCTGTAACCATCTTCTGTTTAAGTATGTCTAGACTCTGCTGGCATTCCTCATTCCATAGGAATTTTACATCTTTCTTTAGCAATTTCTCCATTGGTGCTGTAATCTTTGCGTATCCCTTGATGAACTTTCTGTAGTACCTGGTATGACCAAGTACTGTCCTCAGTTGCTTGACCGAGCTCGGTGCTGGGAGGTTTACGATGATGGCGATCTTTGCGGGGTCTACCATCAAGCCCTTCCTACACACAATGTGGCCCAACAAAATACCAAATGGTGCACAAAATATACATTTCTTCAAGTTTAGAGAGATTTGGTACTACCTACATTTCTCTAGCATCAATTTGAGATCTCCTATGTGCTTATCGAGTAGCCCAAATACAGTTCAATCATCAAAATATACTTCTATGAATTTATGAATGTATTCTTTAAATACAGCAACTACTACTCTAGAAAATATAGCTGGGGCATTCTTAAGACCAAAGGGAATTACCGTATACTGGAACGAGCCCCATTCTGTTGCAAAGGTGGTCTTAGAGTGATCTTCTGGATGTATTCTAATCTGGTGGTAGCCTGAAAAGCCATCAGTGAAGGAGTAGACCTCCTGTCCTCCCACGTTGTCTAATACTTCATCAGTGAACGGTGTTGGAAATGGATCATGAAGTGATGCATCGTTGAGTTTTCGTAGATCAACATAGATTCTTATGTCTCCTTTTTGTTTTCTTCTCCTGCACTACCATAGGGATAACCCATTCGCTTTCCTCTACTGGCTCAATGATGCCTGCTGCTAGCATTTTATCAATTTCATCCTTTACTTTTTCTTTGTAGCGTGGATTCAATCTATATGGGCGCTGCTTAACTGGTCTAGCATCCTCCTTTAATGGTATTCTCATCACTCCCAGGTCTCCTACTATTCCATTCATCTCCGTGAATTTGGTGGGAAATAGGTCCTGATAGTCGTGTAACAAATCTGTGATCTGTCCGACTGTTTCATCGTTCCAGTAGTCTCCAATAGAGGCAAACTTAGGTTCTTCATCTGTGCCAATATTAACCTTTTTAATCTTAACGGGTTCAGTTATTGCTGGAATCTCTAACTGTGGTCCCTCCACATCGCGAGTGCCTTCTGATTCAAGAATGTTAGTATTGCGAGGATCTTCATCCGCCTCCTCTGGCTCTGATGCAAAGTTATAGCATTCCAATGCCTCTTCGAGCTGGCTGGTCCATTCATGTTGGACTGGTACTGAGATAGTGTGATCCTCGAAAATCTTTGTCTTGATTATGTCTAGGGCCTAGGCAACACTTGGATGTTCTGACTCAAATGCGAAGGTGAGCAGGAAACTGTCTGTCATAAGTGACCATGTGGTTGTTCCTTTGCGCAGCTCGGTCTCTGTATACCAATTCCTTGGAATTGTGTCCAATGTGTGAATGAATCTGTGAACCCATTCATCCTGTGGAATGTCCAACCAGTTCTGTTGACATGTCTGAATGTGTACCCTGGGGTCAGTTTCTCCTATGTACTTCTGCTGAACATAGTCTCTATCGTCAGAAAATCTGATGGCCATCAGTATTTTTATGTTATCCCATGATGCGATATTCTCTTTATGTGCATACCACCATCTTGCAGATGTAGCTCGAACTGCGAGGTCCATAGCTGCGATCCTCTGCTCATGAGGAATTTGTTGCTCAATTTGTTCCAAAAAATCCTGGATATCCATCAAACCATGATAGGATGGGATCTCATTGATTTCTGCGCCTATCGATCGCAGCGACTTACTTATAAGCGCACATCTGCGCGATGAGACTTCGTACAGTCTGTTCTGCCAGTTTTCTAAGTCGACATCAGAATCCGATGTGCATGAACTGTCGCATTGCCAACTAATATGCCCTTCCACGGTGGGATTTATATAGTCGTTCTGATTTGTAGTCACCTGATAGAGATTATCGATGTTATATGCCTCCTCTTCTGCTCTGATAGGTTCAACATATCTAGGGCCCTGGAGAGGATCCAATGGTGCGATGACTCGGATCTGCGCATCCTCGAAGGTCATCTTTCTTTTCTTTAGGTCGATTACAGCCTTCCTAGCAATCACCCAATCAATGCTTAATAGTGCTGGATAAGGTCGACTGTCACCTATGATTTCTATAACCTTGAAGTCTGCAAAAGTATGAACTCCGTCAATATCAACTGGCACCTGCGGTAGTCGACCCAACGGTGACACCCGCTGCTAATTAGCTAATCTTAAGTGGATAGGCGATAGAGCTAACTAAGGGCTACCCATCTGTTCCCATGTCTACTTAGTTAGAACATTGACCTCTGATCCAAGATCTAAGACAACCTCATCCATTTCAAACTCACCAATCTGCGCTGTGAATTTCATCTCTCTTCCTGTCCTTGCATGTCTGGTAATATTATGGACAGCGTGGTGTGCACTGCCCGAGAGAGATGGTTGCCGACACTGATCTATCATGTGCTGTAGCTCACCGACAGCTTTGTCATTTCTCAGGAGTGTCATGCAGCTGTGCAGGAAGGATTGTACACTCCCTGTCGATTCCTCCTCGTCGCATCTTCCCGATGTGGTAGCCTGCTGTGCCTGCTCAGGGCTCCTGTCACAAGAGGTTTGCTGTGGTACGCCTCTAAATGGCGGTACCTGAGATCCTGATGGGGTTGGTTCATCAAAGGAAGCCTTGGCTTCATGAAATGTTTCTTTGTTCTTCTGTAGGTCCAATGATGTTATTTTACTAGGAGCTCTGCGTACCCACCCCTAACTTGTGTTCTTTCCGGTCTCCTGCGATGTGCCACTAGTGGAAGCACCGCTCCGAGTCACGATATTGACGCTTGGTTCTGGTTCCTTCGGTTCGGCAGCAATAAGCTGGATATTCTGGTGTGCTGCTGGCTTAGGATCTTTCATCTTAGCGATCAGGATAGGGCATTCTTCGAGGGTATGATCATAAGATTTGTAGTAGTTACAAGTAGTAGTGGCGTTTTGACAGTCCCTAGCATAGTGTCCTACAGTTCCACAATTGTAACAAGTGACTGGTCCACGACCTTGGCCAAAACCTCCTCCTCGGCCAAAGCCTTCTCTACGTGCGAAGCCTCTGCCACGGCCTCGTCCTATGAATCCTCCTCCACGGCCTCCGTAAGTCTGATTCGGCGGTGGTCCTGCTGCTGGACCCTGTGTGTCTGCTTGGACTCTGTACACATCATGTTGTCTCTCTGACATGAGATCATAAGCTCGGCAGTCCTGTTGATCATGCCCGACGGATTTACAGAAAAGACAATACAGGTTCTTAGGTGTTTGTACATACTTCTGAAGCAAAGGGCATTGCTAAGGTGGATGTCCATGTGCTTTACATATTTCACACCATGGCCCTTGTGTTCTTGGTAAGGGGCTAGGGGCCCCTGATGCTAAATAGTCCGCAAAGACTGGATAGTTGTCTTTACTATGGCCATGTGCTCTACACTTTATGCACCATATGTCTTGCATAACCTCTTTTCCTTTTTTAAGTTCGTGTATCTGTAATGTGAGGTTGTCCAACTAGTTCTGTAGGGTTGTCATACCTGTGGTAGTCTCTGCTAGAGGTGAAGCCTATAGTTTCATTGCCATCTCCAGTGCTTCATCTTGAGTAGTGAGTTTCTGCTACATTAGTGGCATTCTGATATGAGGGAGCAGCGCTGCAATAAACCATTCCTTATGCTGCTCCAGTGCAAAATCAAAGCTTACTTGGTCTATGAGGGCTTTGAACTTCTGGTCAAAGTCCCATACTGACTCTGATGGAAGCTGCTTAATATCCTTAAGCTCTGTAATACACTGAGACTCAGACTTAGGTTTCTTAAACTCTTTGATCATGGTGTTCTTGACCTGGGCAAGCGTCTTGGGTAATGTAGTATACTTGATGTACCATGTCAAGGCTCTATCTCTGAGTGTGGTGACCAACTGTACAAGTTTAAGGTTATCATCGTTGATTGTTTTAATGGTCCACATGGCTTCACATAGGAACCAATGCTATTCCGGGTCTTCTGCTCCTGTACCTTTAAAAATAGGCAGCTTCATGTCATCTCCCATTCTATTCCTCTGTGGTGGATTCTGACTGACTGGGGTACTACCACTCAGCGGTGTAGGTGAGGTTGTTGTAGCGGGAGTAGGTACTGTCTGTGAACTACTGGATGGTGTACCTACGGGGTTATTCTGAGTTCCGGTCTGTTTCTGTGGAGTATAAGGGTGGTAAGGTATACCCTCCTTGGATTCTTCTGTAGTGCTAGGACTCTATTGTCGAATACTGTCTGAACTGTTCTCGAATATTGGAGATCTGTGGTGTACCTTATACTTCTTTCCGCTACGTGTTCTTCCAATGTCATCTAAATCACTTTCAAATTCTTGTGACATTACTATCTTTACCTATTCATCTAAGACTAAATCCATTCTTCCTTTTTCATATAGTAGCATCTTAAGGGACAAGTTTAGAGATCTTAGGTACTTACCATGATATCCTCTGAAGAAGTATTGTTCGGCTTCACTGAAGCTCTTTCTCTGATCGACTGCAAATTCTGTAACAAAACTGTTTAGCATGCTGGTGAGCCAAAATTCCACTGCTCTTATAATTAGATTGTCAAGGTTCTGCATGGTCTAAATCAGCTCCGGTGTCTAGACAATGTTTCTTTTCTTCTTGAATGTGTTGCTAGCTGTCAACTTGGATAACCAGTCGAAAATCTCGTTTCCGTAGGTTTCGAAAAGTATAGCGTGTATGTCTGAGGCGATATGCTTTACTAGCCAGTATTCTATGCTCAGTTTAGGGCTTCGGTTTTCTTTCTTGGAAAACTCCCCTAAATCTGAATCCAGCCACTGGTGGAACTCTTCCCTGGTAGGATTCCAACAGAACATAGACTCCCAGTCATTTAAACCGGCAACAGAACCATTTGTTGATTGCATGGGCAGACCCGGGTTTACTGTAATCAATCAACAACACCCCTAATCCACTGGCCCTTTCTGCAATAGACCGCGAAGTGATCTAAAGTCTCACCCGAAGTGAATCTGATGGGTTGGCCAAGACTCAAGTGTCTTGGACCAGGTTCTGGGCATCCTACTTCATTCCTCTTACTCCAGAGAGTCACAAGGTCAGCTGTAACTGCGCGTCGCAGTTCCCTTCTACTCGCAATGCTTTCAACTGGGCAATTCTTACCCACGCGCACGTCGCACGATTTCTTCTCATGCCGAACAACTTCTACTTACTCACAATATCTCCTTCCTTATTGCATCGTTGCGCACTGCAGGACAACAACCCCCTCTCAACGCCAAACCCTCAGCTCGCAGTATCGTGCACCGCAGCTCCTCTGCTGGTGCGATATCGCCTCTCTGCGATATTCTACCTCCACGATTTGCGCTCTAACGTTGGCTGTGTCAACGGGAGAAGCTCAACCTCCAGGAAGTTATACTATGATTAAACAGTCATTTAGAAACAACTTAGGGGAGTCTTTATGCACTTACTGAAATACTTCACTTACTTGGATCCTCGGGTATTACTGTAAGCTGAGCAATACATACATTCATTTACTGCAACTAATAACATAAGCATAACAACCAGTGACAGTAAGCAAATAAAATCACATTCATACAACACAAAACACGCAGATTTAACGTGGTTCACCCCCAGGATGGGAGCTACGTCCACCAAACTGTGCTTCTATTATTTATCTTGAGGGAAGTTAGCACAGTCTGTTGCACTGCATATGCAGCGCGAGATCTCTTCTAGATCTCTGGCCTACCCCTATCTCTATATTGCCTTTCTTACAATATATCCTTCCCTCTCTGTTCTCTCTGTGGGTGGTTACATACAAACTCAAATGACTCACAGAAAAGCTAGGTGCCTGGATCGTTACAACACAGTCTGTCTGACTGACTCCTGAGTCTACCTCAAAAATACTCTACTGGTTAACTGACTGACTAGCTAACCAACTAACCAACCCAACCCTTTACAGTACAAAACATAAGCTTTTATAGGCGGCCCGAAGGTCTCGCCATTACAACACTGTGGGCCTGTCCCAACAGTAAACCCATACCCTAATTAGTGACAGTCGGTCCTCTCTGTCCTTGAGGTAGCCGCTTCCCGTCACACCGCAGCTCTCTGCAGTCTTCCATGCTTCCCGGCACTGATCATGGGTACTATGCACCGCTTCACTCTCTGTCCTTGTCTTCAATGCTTGAGCCTCGTTGCTCCTTCTCCTTTATGAGGGTCGCTGAGCCCTCCTATCTTCCGCCGCTGCCTTCAATGCAGTGGTTGAGCTTTCTTCTCTCGGCCGCTCAGGTACCGTTGCCTTATAGACTTTTCTATCTCAAAAGTCAATGTTTCTGGCTCTGCTCTGCAGCTGGAAACGCGCTACAGTGTTGTAGCCTTGCCTTCTCTTCTTTCCGCCAAAAATTTACCTTTCCGCTAAACTAGCAGCTTCCTCTGTAGCTGCAGGACCCTACTCCAACAACTTGGTAGAATTTTCTTATAACAATGGACAAAAAGCATCCTTGGGTGTGATTCCATATGAAGCTTTGTATGGAAGGAGGTGCAGAACACTAGTGACTTGAGATAATTTAGTGAACAGAGTTGTGGTTGGTTTAGAACTGCTCAAGGAAATGGAGCAGGAGGTTGTGAATATCAGACAGAATCTAAAGGAAGCTCATGACAGATAGAAAAACTATGCATATGAGCATAAGGTGAATAGAGAGTTCAGTGTTGGGGACCATGTTTACCTTAGGGTGAAGGAAAATAAAAATTCCTTGAAGCTTGGGAGTTGTGCCAAGTTGTCTCCTAGATACTGTGGACCATTGAAAGTGCTTGAAAGAATAGGACCAATTGCATATAGACTTGCATTTCTTGCTATTAGTAGGGTTCATAATGTTTTTCATGTTTCTTTTCTTAATAAATATGTACACGATCTTAACCATGTAAAAAATTGGGATGTGATGCAGGTGGAACCAGAGGGAGAGTTCCAAATCAATCCCATGCACATCCTCGCCAAGAAGGTCACAATGTTTCGAAATCGAGAAATGGGACACGTGAAGGTGCAATGGGAGCACTATGGTCCTAAAGAAGCTACATGGGAGTTGGAGGATGCCATGTGATTGGAACATCCATTTTTGTTCAATTCTGCGGATTGCTGAGGGCAGTACCAACAAAGAATTTTTGTTTAATGTTGTAAAGCACTGAGGACAGTGCTGTTGAAGGGGGAGTTGAAGGTAACACCTCGATTTTGACCTCATTTACATTTAAATAATACGATGTAAATAATCATGGTGTGGAGCTCAAGGAAAAATCCCCACAATTGATTTAGTGTTTTGTTTCGACGATTAAGACTTAGGACGATGGTGTTTTTATGCTAGCTGAACATTATAAGTTTGGACATCATGTTAAATTTGCAATTTTTAATTAAAATCCTACAGCCATCTATGTCAATGCAAAAAAATGAGATTGGGGCATGATTTTTCCTAAGGATAAGGGGGGGAGGGGGTGGGGGAATGGGAAGAGGATGCAGAAATTCTAAATGGGAAGAGCACCCATTTCTGAAAAACATTATTTAAATTTTCTTGGGAAAGAAAACACCAAAAACGCATGCCTTTCCCTCATGCAGTCGCATTTCACCTTCCCCTCACGATTTGTACTGTGTGGAACGTTTTGGCAAGATATTTTTTTTCTTCAAGAATTCATGTAGCAAGCAAAACCACTTGGATTCTTGATCCTTCAAAAAAATTTCCTGCTTTGGGAACTGCTTTCCTTTTCACAATTTTTCTTGTCTGTTAGTTGTTTCCTGAATTTGAATGCCTAGAATTCGATTTTTTGTTTTTGAATTGAATGACCGGAAAACGATTTCATTTTTGGTATTTGCAGTAGTCGGTCTAGCTTAGGAAATGCTCAAAAATTTGTAATTGTTATGTGTGTGTGTATTCCTTGGATTTTGTTATGTTTTCTTAATCCTGAAACCAAGATCGTTGTGCATACATCCTCGTTTGACATCTGAACTGATTTGGGGATGTAAATGGATTCTAGACTTACTTGATGAGCCTAGCATGTGAAGGAACCTCACATACCAATCTAGAGGGTTGGTTTTCTTCTTTGTATACCCTGAATAATGCTAGAAAGGAAGGCATGTCCTGAGGGACTGTGTAGAAGAGAAGGGGATGCTTCCTTGTGTTTGGTGTGTAAATGTTTAAAATTCAGGCTAGATCTCGTGTAGGTATCCATAGAAATGGGATTGAGCTCAATAGCTTAGCAGCCAGTCTTTCCACCTCCTTAGTATCTTGATCAACCCAACTGGAAGGATGGATTGGATGGTAGCCTGATAAATCCATATGTTGGCTTGGTTGTGTCCCATGTGAATTTTGGCTAAGTGTAAACCACTGTGTTATCTCTCAAATAAAATAAATTTATTTTTGATAGTATGAAGAATTTAAATGATGCAATGAAGGATATGAAGATCACTAACATTTTTGAAGACCTCTATTTTTGATGCCAATTTCACGAAGTTGTGGTTTCGATGGCTTGGGCGAGGATTAGAACATCTCATTAGCCACCGAAAGATGGAAGATAAATAGCAAGTGGAAGACCCCTTCTGTAGATAAGCGTATTTCTGAAACTATTTACACCATTGGAACGTTTTCCAAACATAAATTGAAAGCTGTGAAGACTTCAGATCGGTGAGCTAGTTCTCAAAGGGGCCGCAATGGCGGAGGAAATACAGATTAAGAGTTCCGATGGAGAGAGGTTTTGAGTTCCAATCGCAGAGGAAATCAGTTTGGGACTCAAAAAATTTAACAAATTGGTGAGTTAGTTCTCAAAGGCACCACAACGGCAGAGAATATAGTGACTAAGCATTCCGATTCAGACTTCCAATGACCTCCGACAATGATGAAATCATATCAGAAGAACTAAGGATTAAGCAGCAGTGAGGTAAAGCTGAAAGGTGCTGAAATGTCGGTGATATGAAAAAGTAAAATGCCACCAAAGTCAAGTAACAGAATTCAGAAATTGAAAAGACTAAATTGTCGAATAGATAGTTCAATGGGGAGCTGCAATGGCGGAAAAATAACAGACTGAAGCCTCCACGATCAGATGAAAATTTCAGCGTCGAAAAGGCTAAAGACTAACCGACGACGAAATAGTGCTGAAGAGTTTCCATAGTGTCGTCGTCGGAAGACACTAGTCGTCGGCACAATAGTCCACTAATGAGCCACAACTGTAGATAAGAGAATGATTAAAGGCTCCGATGGAAACTCCTACTCACCTCTGACAACGATGAAAATAGTTCAGGATTTGAAAACACTAAGGTATTGGCCAGATAGTCCACTAGGGGGATGAAACAAAGAAATAAAGATGGACTAGGATTTCGATCAATTGACAGAAAAAACATTTTGATAGCACAAAAATGAGAAATCATCGACGATTGAGAAAGATGAGAACTACAGATCGGAGGAGATAGTGGCTAAAAGCGCCGCAACTGCAGAGGATACAATGATTAAAAGTTCTGATGATGAGAGGTTTTGAGTTCTGATCATTGATGAAATCAGTCAGGACTTGAAAAATTTAAAAGCATTGGCGAGTTAGTCCACTACGGCATCGAAACGGTGTAAGACTTACAGACTACGGCTTCCGCAAGAAGAAGAAATTGTGGGCGAAGAGAATGACTAAAGACTAATCTTTGAAGAGTTTAGAACCAAGCAGCTCCATGGTGATCTAAAGAACTACAAAGAAACTATCGACAAAATAGTTCTCTGAGGAGCCGCAACTGCAGAGAATATAATGATTAAAGGCAACCGATAAATCAAAATCATCACCGATAGGAGGGAATGAAAACCATGCGTCAAAGCTTGACAAGACTAACTATCGCTGAGGTAGTCCACTAAAGAGCCACAATGGTGGAAAAAAGACAGACTGAGACCTCCACGAGAAGACAAAAAATTTTGCAATCAGAGAAACTAAAGACTACATAGCGGCAACATTCAGATAAAAGGCTCCGATACATTAGTTATTACCGCTCCCGATCACCGACGAGAGCATGATAGAGAGTGCCAGTTTTGAGATTTGGAGCATGGAAGCTGTGGCAAGCATTATGACTTGAGGCGCCGATGAAACAGAAGACAAAACTTCCGATTGGCGACTGCGAGAACAAAGTAAAAATTGGGCGAGAGAAATAAGGAAAAGGCACTTCGGTTAAACGTCGATACACTGGCTGTTAGTGGCAATTTCACAGCAAACCAGAAGTAGTGGTTATCAACTACCACTTTAGTCATTAAAAGATCGCCCGGTGAACTAAATATTCACAATGAATAAACAAATTGTTAGCAAGGGTTTGAAGCCCTAATCGGGAAAAAACTATGACTTTTATTTATTTTTGATGTAAACAGATCTGATTTTTAGGATTTGTAAATGTTGTAAAAGGCTATAAATCCCATGATTATTTCATTAATAAGGTTTGAATCCGGGGATTTATGAGCCTGTTTCATTATCAAGTGTCTCATTTGGTTTATTCTAAGTATAAGCTCTTTTGTCATGATTTGTTCAGCCATCTCTTTCTTTACTATGTTTATTGCCTGAATGTGCATTTAGGTAATTTTCAGATTTATTAAAAGGCCGATAGCTGTCATCCTATTGGTTATTTAGTGATTTTTTATTTATAAACACCATCCTCAACAGGATTTAGCCATTTATATGCATGTGTTATGTGTGTAAGTCTGCTAGCCCGGTGAGTTCTCCATCCCTGCACCTTTTTGTCAAATTATTGAACAAGTTGTAACTAAAGGCCTTGTGATTGAGTGAGATTCATGCATGTCTTGAGAGGGAGAGGTTATATAGGTCATCCAGATTGATCGAATTCATAAAACCCAATTTTTTTTTAAGTTACCAGGCATCCTCGAGCTACAACCTAGAGGATTTTCCTGGAGTGATAACACACTGTCTGTGTAAGCCTGATAAACCCAACTGGAAAGATGGCTTGGTTGGTTGCCTGATAAATCCATCTGTTTGCTTGGCTGAGTTTTATTGTATCCCTGGCTATGGAGAATACTGCTAGTGTTCCTTATTCCTTGGGGGAAATCATGCCCAGCTTGGGGGCTATAGTTTTGTTGAGAGATTGATGAGCACATTGGCCTATGGTTGGGTGGAACATTTCAGTGACATAACTGGTTGCGGGACAAGCCTTTGATAAAGATAAGTATTTCTTGTGTTTCAATCCTTGCAACTGTACTTGATTATAAATGAATATGAATATGATGAATGCTTGAAAGGAATGTGTTGTGTTTCAATTGTATATTTCATGAATGATGCATATATGTGTGTAATGACTTCAATGAATTTTATAAGTTGTTATGAAGTTAGATTGGCCAAATTGGTGATGGCTTGGATGTTGGAAATTAGTTTGAGACTTAGAAATTTTCATTAGCTGATTGAAATTTGGCAGATTTAACCTTTCTGCAACTTCCTTTTCAAAATTTTCTTTTTGCAACTTGCAGAATGCAGGATGCAGAAATGTCATTTGGAAAAATATGCTTTTTGAAATTCCTTTCCAAATTTTCCTTTCCACAACTTGTGGGATGCGGAATCGTGTTTTGCATTTCTTTGATTTTGCAATACAGGGTTTCTACACCATTGATTTTTGCGGGTTGATTTTTAGCCGTTGATCTTGCGGTGGATTTCAACAGTGGATTGTATATTTAGATCAGGGATGTTGAAGAGTGTCTTCGCAACCATGCTTGGTGATTTAAATAAGGACAGAGTTTCTTTAAGAAAAATTTTAGCTCTGCATGAAAATCGGGCATGGGTAAGTGATAGTAGCTTACTCATGTGACTGCAAGTACCTGTCACTCAGCTCTTTCTGTCTATCACCAACTTCTGGTTGGTGACCCACTGCATGTGTACTATGGTCTAGGTCGATAGCTTATTGATATCCACTGCAAAACCCTGCAGCTACTGCAAGGAGGAGTTCCCATCCTCACTTCCTGCGTCGATTGCAATCAGGGGAACCTGAACGTTCCTGGCCCGCAGCTCAGTGCTAATTGATAGGAGTTCTTGCATAGTAGCACTCGCTGGTGTTGTCTTCACAATGGTTTCATAAATAGAATATAAATTGTCTCTTACCATGATAAATCCTTCATGGTTGTACTAGTGCATTTCTTGCGCAACATCCTCAGATGAATCTGTGACAGCCTTAATGAGCCACTGCAATTGGACCTCCAACGCTAATCTGGTGCTACTTCTTGCATAAAACTCCATCTGCAGTTTGGTTCTTCCCTCCTCTAGGATGCACTGGGATTTGGGGTCGATGTCAGTCGATGAATCTCCATGAGAGTCATGAATACTCTAGTCTTCTCGCACATGCTCTGTAGGGGCATCTACTGGCAATCTATTTGATATTTCCTCAGCACTAACCGGTTTGTGCCATTCAGCAGGCTAGTCCTGAACTACGGATTCCACTTCATCTTCTGTTAATTTATGGGTCAATAGAATCCATTTCCTATCAAGGTCTTGTTGTTCCTAGATATGAATTGAATGGGGTCCGATGGAAAACCACATGATCCTTTGATATTTTACTGCTACTGCATCTGACAAGCACAGAATTTGCTTGTAGCACTTCCTAGTAGATCCAGAAGTGGATCACATAATCAGTTTGTTGATGGGGCTCCTCTACCCACCATAAATTTTGGTATCATTCACCTTTGCACACCTTAACCGCTTCAACAGACATAGGATGGTAGTCTTCTGGCCCCATCCTAGCCACCAAATCAATGAGGATCAACAACCAACTATAAGAGAAAGGTTTCTACCAGGACTAAGCTGTGACCGCATCCTCCATAACTTGATTCAAAAAGAAAAGCGGTCAATTCATTTGACTCCCTCAACACACTACTACACACAAGAAATCACCCCTGAATTGCATTGAACCGGGTGATTCTTTCAGACAATTTTACTCTCTAAGATACAGGCGCCAATATGCACTTCTTGCTCATTGATGCTGTTGATGTGATATGCACAACCATCCCACTGCAATCTGTATCCCTCCTTCAGTTTCTGAGAAATATTCTTGTCATTATCTCTTCCTCTAAGATATTGGGCGGGGTCTGTCCCAACCTTTAGTAACCTCGTGATCTCCGAAATCAGGTCCACTATAACCACAATTGGTATATCCAACCACAATGTCCCTACATGAAAAAACACCAAAATATGTTTGACGCAGGAATTTGCTTCATTCATCCATCCGAAATGTGGCAGGTTGATAAGCCCCAGCAACCCAAATTTATTCAATCCTTGTGCCCATGGGTGTGGAATACGCTCGATGGGTGCTCCTGGAACCGAAGGAAAGGAGGGTGCACCTGGAACCAAAGGAAAGGACTTGAAGGGATCCTTCGCTATCTCCTTCAATAGAAAAAATTCATGGTCCTCATCCTTCATTTTGATCAAGGCAGGGATAATGTCCATAGTGCACATCATCCCTTCTGGTAGCGGCGATGTTTTCAGCTGATACTTTTGATTTTTTGTTAACCGTCAGGGCTTTACACCAGGTCGTGTGGGAGTGACATATCTGGGAATATCATTGATAGACACACCATTGGGTGTCGCATATTCCATAGCTCCTAAACTAGATGGCCCTGTATGCATAGTTCCCTCTCTTTATGCCTTAATGGAGGTGCATGTCTTCCTCTTCTGCAGCGACGCGTATCCTAGCTTCTGAGCCTTTCGCTTGTCCCGGGGAATCGAATATGATATGACTAGAATAATCATGATTTATTCCTCTATGGAATTTGGATGGACACATGACTCCTTCTCACTTGAAATCTCCATAGTTTCAGGGTTCCTCAGAATGTCGCACCAAAAACCTTAATAAGCAATCTAACACGCCCTAATAACACACCCCAACTGCCACTCACAATTCTTGTAACTCACTTAGCTTTGTACTACACTCAACCAGACTGAACACAATGATTCCTTCACTGCACAGCCCGCACCTTTTTATAGCGAATAATTAATCTAGCTTCATCATTTCCAAATCCATTATAGCCATCATGACTGTTATACCCCGGAGTGGCACCTCTCCGTCCCAGTGCTGATATCCCTCATGTCGGCACACAAAAGGACACTTATGGATAGAGGTTTTCCCATAACACTATAGCTTGACTTGTCATGAAGTAAATTATTCCCTCATCTAGCTAGCTACTTTGCCATTTTTTCCATGTTAGGATGTATTCGCGACTCTCTTTATAGACAACTCGCGCATCACTCGCGAGTCTCCTTTGTAGAAAGTCACGAATCCATGTATTCGCGGGTTGCGCTTATACATAGTCGTGAATCATTTGCGGGTTGCTATACTACATACCCACGAATGTGCCTCTTAACATTAAAATATAAAAACACTCGCTAATGGGAGTTTAGTTAAGTTATTTTACTTAATCTCCCTAACTGCTACAACTTCCCCAACCTTCGAGAACTGCCTTATTTCACCCATATAAATACAGGCCTTGGGGAGGGTGTTGGACACTTCCACTTGGAGAGAAAAGTTATGCTGGTGGATTGTTTACAGAAGCCTTTGGAGCAGTGAAACTCAGAATCCTTTGGTTGCAGAGGAGTCCTTGTCTCAGACGCTAGGTTGTAACCTTAACTCTTTCCATTATTGATAATAAAGGGATTACTTCTTCCATATGTGTTTCATGTCTTGTGATTGGATAAATGTTTATATTTCAGTATGATATGTGTTTTATCTAACCTGCTTATATGTACATGAATCATCTTGTATCTGGAAGAGTGTTTCTTGACAGGTGAAAGAGGAACAATCTTGAAGATTCTGGAAGTGGAACAGAGAGGAAGAGGATAAGCAAGGATCGACCTTCGTTTAACAAGTAAGTCCTTATAACCCTCCTATTTCCTATTCTACACTTTAGAAGTCAATTGTATGCAAGTAATTGAGTATGTTGGTAACCCCAGACCTATGGTTATTAGGTGCATAATCCCTTACAATAGAACTGGTGACTTCGCTGGGGAAGCCTAGACTGTTGTAGGTCATTTCTGTCTTCCTGACTAGTGTTTGCTTGGAAGTCTGTTTGTGATTTTCTATCCTGGTTCTTATTTGCTTCAGCATTTGAAAGTCTTAGGGTCTTTTCTTTGTTTTTGAGAAAATTTTTGTACCCATTCGCGGGTTGTTCTACTAAACAGTCGTGAGTATAAAGTTGCATTCACGGGTTGTTATACTGCACAGTCGCGAGTCATTCGCTAGTTGCACTGCTAGACAGTCGCGAGTACTCCTGAAAGTTGGGATTTTTAAAGAAGAGTTTGCTTTTTTCTTTTCTTGCTATAGTCCTTGTTTTCTGAGAAGAATTTCTTTAAGAATGCTGTAGAGTTTGTTTGATTGCCTTAGGTGATCACATCTTAGTGCTTTTCGGAAGCCCTTGAGTCTTTTTGTGCTTGGTTTATTTACTGTTTGCATCCTGGAGTATTTGGCATGTTTGGGTTGTTGGTTAAAGTGTCTTAGTCCAGATCAGTGATCAGGGTCTTGGGCTCTATTTTTTCTAGTCTGCCTTCTGACAGTTGTTGGTTTCCACTTGCCTTTCTAAGCCTGCAGTGATATTTGTCATTGTTTGCACCCAAGCTAGGGTTCCTAGCCTGCTTTTCTTGTTGGTCTTTTGGTTCTATTAGCCTGTTTGCTTCAGTTTGTGGCTTTTATAGAGTTTATAAGTGTCAAGTTTGCTCAATCATAGTGCATTGTAGATGCATAGTGGATTTTTGAGTATTTTTAAAAAGAAAAAATAAACATTGTTAAGCTTTTTGCATTGTGTTTTTAGCATAAGTAGTGTTTGCTTCAATTTAAAAATATTATCTCAGAAAACTACAAAAATATAGGCTTAGTTTCTCTTATTGTTGCATTTAGTTCATCAATACATATTTGAAAAAATGAAAAGAAGTTTATTTTATAGTAGTAGTTTGCTTTGAATACACCTTTACTTTCATTTATTTCTTGCTGAGTGAAAACACCATACAGTATATCGCTTCCATTTCCTCTTGAGTAAGAAACAACCCTCTAAAATAAACCCATAAATTAAAATTTACTAGTAAGTTTTATTTTTAGGGGCCTTTCACCTACTAGCTTAGGCTAGACTTGTGGGCTAGGAAGTGTAAACTTCCCACAAGTTATAAACTCAAACGTAGTGGACCTTTCATTAGGTAAATCCTTGACTCTATCACTGTATCTGGGAAGCTCCTCTCAAATGCGAGTTAAGCACTAGGCCGCGTGGAGACTTGGACAGAGGAGATAGCGCTCTGAATCCTTGTCAAAGTGTAACCCAGGAATTTTGTGCATCTGGGGATTCTGTCCTAGATAGAGTTTCGGGCTCAGCTACCCTGCCCATGCGTACGAGTTCGGCTGACGACTGCCCCCCCAGACTATTGGTATTGCCAAGGTAGCTTTTAGTCTCGTCTTTTAGGGTTCATACCTAGGTAAACCGGAAGGTTATTTCTGGTTCACCTCTAACGGGCTTGGAAGGTAACCTTTGTGGAAAGTGTAGGAGGGTGGTGGGTGATTCCTCCACTTGTGCCTGAGAACCACCTCAAGGATGCCAAGTAATCGTTCATCAGCTTTCTTTGGGAAAGTATATCTTTATACCATGTTTTGATTACTTGAGACTTTAGGATCTTTTTAGTGTATGCTCTATGGATTTGCTTGTGTTTAGTTGGCCTTAGGGTGTGATTAGTCAAAAGTTTTAATTCTGGAGGACCAACTTGTTAGAAGGTCAATAAGGTTGAGAAACCTTGCTCCTCTCACCACATTGGAGCCTCCACCTTTACCCCAAAGGCGGAGATTAGACACAGAAGGTTCTTTTGAACCAGTAGGAATAAGTGAGGTTCTTGGTGAACCAGAACTGATAGCTAACCGCTTTGATTTTGACGTAGTCGAGATAGAAGAATTGCAGACTGACGAGTTTGCAAGAAATTTTAACACCCCCTTGACTGATTTGAACAATCCAGTGATCGTGCAGGTTAGACCTTTTGATTCACCAGTGCTAGGTGTCCCTTTGAGTAGAGTCATGTCTTCTGTGGAAGAAAGTCCATTTGTCTCCACCTCAACCCTTCCGGTTAAAGGGGTACTACCTCCCCTGGTGAGTGCCCCTAGATCTAATTTACCTTCTACACCCTTAACTACAGCGAGCCGGGTGGTTTAACCACCAGTTCACTCGAACATAGGAGGTATTTATGGTGATATGGTTACTGGGATCCCTAGTATACCTACAATTCCTTCTTCCTTCCCTTACACTACTCAGAGTGGTCCGGTAGGATCCTCGGCCTTTGTCCAAGGATTCCCTTGGAATGGGGGGCACATCCCCCCATCTAGTCCATACGTAGGTCCATCTTCTTCCTATGTAGGAGTGCAGTTTGGGAGCAACACCTCTTACGGGAAAAGCTTGCAAACCCCTACTCCGGTCCCATACACGAGCTCTCCCTTTTCTTTGTTTAGCGGAGGGATACCTAATCTAGTCTTTCAGACCCCAGCTTCTATGGGGATGGCCCGAACCACTTACACTGCACCTCCCACCCAAAATCCTGTGGCCTACGGATGGAATCTGTTTCAAAGCAACCTTCCCACTTCACAACTGGTGTCAGGGGGAAACCCCTCTTTTACCTATGGGAATTCGAGGGTAGGACCCTCTAATCCCCAAGCTGGCACATCTAGTGTACCGGTTAGGCCCAAACTTCCTTTTCTGGAAACTTTGAACTTGCCATACTTATCAAAATTGATGAATGACCCGATGAGGCATGACCCCTTGTGGCCACCTGTTCCCACCAAACTGCCCTCGGACATCCCTAAGTTCAAAGGTAAGGTTGGTGAAGATCCTGGGGCTCATGCCACCACCTTCCATTTATGGTGTTCATCCAATTCATTGAATGAAGATTCAGTGACATTGAGGCTGTTCCAGAGGACCTTGATAGGCACTGCAGCAAAATGGTACATTGAGTTTCCTTCTGCTGCTTTTAGTAGTTTCTGGGACTTGGCTAGTGCTTTCCTTAGCCACTTTCAGCTTTCGGTCCGATACGATTTCGGAACGGACTTGTTGTCTACCTTTAGACAAAACAAGGCTACCCACATCTTGGATCATATCCAAGAGTGGAGGAGGCGAAAGAGACTTATCAAAGCCACCATCCCTCCCGAGTTTATATTAGAGTGGTTCCTTAAGTCATTGTTTCCATACATATCTAAGGACGTGTCCACATCAGGAGTGACTAGTGAATAAGAAGCCATACTCAAGGCCCAGCAGTTGGACTTGATTTATTCATAGTCTGGGATTTTATATGAAATCATCCCTGAGGCACCAAGGCCTTCGTATGAGGCTAAGAAACCAAAGCCTGGACCCCATGCCGATGGTGTGGTTGGGTGCGTAAACTCTCCCACTGTAGAGTCTTTGACAAAACAACTTCATCAATTGTCTGTCAAACAGTCTACGGTGGAGGCAGCAAAGGCTGCCCCTCCTCCCAAAGTGCAAATGTTTTTGCACAAACCTCTCAGAAGGGAAATCAGCAGCTCGGCGGGAAGAAGAAGAAAGGTAAAAAGGGAGAGGGAAATCAAAATCAAAACAAGCCAAAGCCCGCAAACAATGCTGATGGGGGCAAAAAGGAAAAGAAGAAAGTCAAGTTCCCTTGTAAGTTGTGCCAAGGGGACCACCTTACTCATCTTTGTCCCCTCATGAAACAAGCTCAGAAGCTGCTCCAAGCTCAACCACCAGCTGTCCTGAAGGATCCTTTTTCCCAAGGGCAGAATTCTGCTTCAGCTTCTATTGTAGCAGGGGGCACTCAAGCTGCCCCTGACCCCAATTATATCAACATGGTTAGATCCTCAACATTGTTGCAAACCAGGAACAAAAACTATGAGAAAGAGACTGATGAGAAGGGTAAAGTTGTAGGTGAACCTTCCAACCCTCTCACTATAGAGAAAGCTACGGAAATAATGCCAAAGATACCCAAAGGTGTCTTTAAGAATACTTTGCATAAACCAAATGCTAGGGCTGCTTCCAACTACTCTGTGGTTGAAGACTTTGCTCAGACTCCATGTGCAGTGTCAGCTTTGGAGGTGCTATAGAGTTGTCCCGCTCAGCGGGATGCCCTCTTAGTAGCTTTAGGTAGCATGGACTCTTCGAGTCTCACAGCAAAATTTCATCTATCAGATGTTAAAATTCGCCTCCCTTACCATGTAGCTCTATCAATAGATGTCATCCATGGTGGTAAGACCATTGGACGGGAAGTTGTTGATGAGGGAGCCTCTACATGTGTTATGTCCCTGGCCTGTTGGAAAGCTCTTGGATCCCCAGAGCTGGTCCCATCAACTACTTTACTTACTTCTTTTGATGGAAGGTCTTTCCGTCCACATGGTATCCTGCCGGATTTTGAGATTAAGTTGGTAGACAAAGCAGTGTCTATTGAAGTTGAAGTGATTGATGCTCCCTTGGACTACAATTTGCTTCTGGAAAGGAATTGGACTTATGCAATGTCTGCTGTTGCATCGGCTATCTTTCATGTCATGGTTTTTCCACATGAGGGTAAGGTGGTTACTGTTGACCAACTTGATTTTACCCAAAAAGGGGATTTAGAGTCTAAGGAATCCACTGTGCCATTGGTTGATCAGGCCAAACCTGCTGCACAGAGCTTGGGGGTTGGAATGTACGCATCATTGATGGGCACATTTGATTTTCCATCTCCAGTCCTTTATATCGGTTCTACTAGTGTCACGGAAGTCCATCACTTCGGTGGTCGATAGGACTGATCCTTGGGTTCTCCCAACTACCCAGGAACCGGAAGTGCCCTTATCGGGAGTGGAGGTGGCGTATCAAGCTATTACCCAAACCACTGTTGATCCCATTCCAGATCCTCTTACAGTCTCGGACAATCTAGAAGAAGTCTATTTGCCCGCATGGGCAGAAAACTCTTTACATTCCATAGATTGCTTAGACACCGTTTTACCTTCCGATGAAGCTATTTTGGAAGCTATGTGTGGATGTGATAAGATATGTGAGGATCTTCATCATCAATCCTACTTTCTTCCAGAGCTAAGCAAGATAGAAAACCAAGAGTTTCATGTGAGACTGTGAGATGATGTTGATACACCTATCAACCCTTTACCTAGGGAAGGAGTGTTCGCTGAGGGGAATATGGAAAACATTTTTGCCACTATACCCATCAACATCTCTGTAAACCCAGATGTCGTGGAAAATATCTCTATAGGTGCAAACTGCTCTCTGGAGGAGATTTCCATTTATACTTCCCTTTTCAAGGAATTCTGCGATATCTTTGCCTGGTCATATAAGGAGATGCCAGGTATAGATCCATCTATTGTTCAACATGAAATCCGAACCTATCCTGACACCAAGCCAGTTCGACAAAAATTGAGACCCGTGAACCCGCGTAAAGCGGCGGCTGTGAAGGCAAAGGTTGAAAAGCTGTTGAAAGCAGGTTTCATATATCCCATAGCTTTGACTGAATGGGTGTCCAACCTAGTTCCCGTTGATAAAAAGCAAGGGACTATTCATGTTTGTATGGAATTTAGAGACCTTAACAAAGCCTATCCTAAGGACAACTACCCCACACCATTTATTGATCAGATCATAGATGCATGTGCGGGAAGTGAGGTATTTTTGTTTATGGATGGTTTCTCCGGCTATAATAAAATCCAAATCAAACTGGAAGACTAGCATAAAACTGCTTTCATTTTCCCTTGGGGTACATTTGCGTATAGGAAAATGCCCTTCGGATTGAAAAATGCGGGGGAAAATTTTCAACAAGCCATGAACTTTGCTTTTCACGACATAAAAGCCATTGTCGAGCCATACCTTGATGATCTGCCTACACATTCTCGCAAGAGGATCTAACATCCAGATCATTTACAGTTAATCTTTGAGAGATGCAGATACTATAAAATTCGCTTGAATCCCCACAAGTGTGTTTTCTGCGTCAAGTCAGGAAGATTGCTTGGATTCATTGTCTCTAGTAGAGGCATTCAGCTGGATCCTTTAAAAGTTGAGGCCATTGTAAATCTTCCTCCTCCTCGTTCTCTCAAGCAACTTCAGAGTCTACAAGGAAAGTCTAACTTCCTTCGACGTTTTATCGTTAATTATGCCAAGATCACTAAAGGTTTCATGCGCCTACTCAAGTAGGACACCCCATTTGTATGGGATGAAACTGCACAACTCGCGTTCGAGGCATTGAAAAAATCCTTGTTGTCGGCTCCTTTATTGCGCCCACCGGATTATTCTAGGGATTTTATATTATATCTGGCCATGTCGGAGTCTACCATTGGGGTAGTACTAGTTCAGGACGATGACAACCTCGTTGAGCATGTTGTTTATTATCTTAGCCGTGCTCTAGTTGGACCTGAGCATAAGTACTCCCACGTCGAGAAGTTAGACTTAGCAGCTGTTTATGCTGTGCAGAGGTTACAGCACTACATCTTACTGAGGACCACTATTGTAGTGGCGGATGTAAACCCTTTCCAATATGTTTTATCCCGACGAATTGTTGGGGGAAAATTCAACAAGTGGATAGTCATTCTCCAAGAGTTTGACTTGGTTTTCCAATCCGCTAAATCCAAAAAGTCCTTAGTTTTTTCCGAGCTTATAGCATAATTTCCTACGAAAGAAGATGTAGCGATTGAATATGACTCATTCCTAGATGAGCACATCTTCCTGATTTCCACCTCTGATCCTTGGTATAGAGATATTCTTATATATCTCCAGACTTTGAAGTATCCTGCTGCTTACTCTATGGAAGACCGACGTAAGTTATGCCTTCATGCTAAAAATTACCTCATTATAGGAGATACTTTATATCGACGAGGGGTAGATTCGGTCTTGCGTCAATTCCTTACTCATGAGGAAGCAGAGATTGTCCTAAATGATTCCCGTAGCAGAGCGTGTGGGGGTCATTTATCTGGGTTAGCAACGGCCCAGAAGATATTACGTGCCGACTATTTCTGGCCCACCATCTTTAAAGATTGTGTGGAAGCAGTGAAACGCTGTCATCCGTGTCAGCTTTACACCAGGAAAATGCGGTCACATCCTGCTCCCTTATTTCCCGTCATCTCGGTAGGCCCCTTCATGAAATGGGGGATCGATTATATGACATGCAACCCAGCCTCAGCTGGGGGGCATAAATACATCATTGTCGCTGTCGACTCTTTCACAAAATGGGCAGAGGCAATGCCTACTTTCAAAGACAACGGGGAAACAACACATTTCTTCGTGTTTAATCAGATTATTGCTAGGTTTGGTATTCCGAAAGTGATTGTCACTGACCATGGAAGTCATTTTCAAAATAACATGATGACAGAACTGACCACCATGCTCGGATTCCGACAAGAGCATTCTTCTCCATACTATCCGCAAGCAAATGGTCAGGTTGAGGCTGTAAACAAGACTTTAAAAACTATTCTTAAACGTACTATTGATGCAGCCCGCTCGAATTGGCACATCATGTTATACCCTACTCTTTGGGCTTATCGAACCAATGTAAAGATTGCTACGGTTTTTTCCCCCTTCCAACTCGTTCACGGGGTGGAAGCTATTACGCTGATTGAATGTGAAATCCCATCCTTCCAGATAGCTATTCATGTGCTACCTGATATGACTAAGCTTGAGGAATGGTTTCTCCATTTAGAACACCTTGATGAACAACGTAGAGATGCGTTGACTGCAAATCAGGCTCATAAAAATAGGGTTAAATCTCAATATGATAAAACGGTCAAACCTAGGGTTTTCTCTAAGGGGGAACTTGTCTTGCTTTGGGACCAAGATAAAGAACCTCTGGGGGTAGGAAAATTCAAGGCTATGTGGTTAGGACCCTATGTCATGTCGAAATTATTGAGTAAAGGTGCATATGAATTAGTGGATTATGATGGGAATAAGCTGCCTGAGCCAAGAAATGGGCTCTACCTGAAGAAGTACTATGCTTAGGCTTAGCACTTTTTCTTGTATATTAGTGTATGTATTTTTATGTACATTAGGTTGTCAGTTTTGTTTTTTATACTATCTGTTGGTTGTTGCAGATGTCTTTCGAGATGTATGTAGGTTTCACTGATGGTGCTAGTCGTCACACTTGTAACCTGGCTTCGGCAACATGGGTTATCTATTCTCCCTCAGGACAGCTTGTTGCTACGAGTGGCCCTTGTCTAGGTCCTGCTTCTAATAATGTTGCTGAATATAGGGCTGTAATTGAGCTCATATGGGATTCTTTGTCATGAGGCATCACCCAGCTTGAGGTCTGTTTGGATTCTCAGTTAGTTGTTTCCCAGCTCAATCGAGCTTATCAGGTGCGTAATCCTACCTTATTACGTCAGTTCATGCAAATTCGCTTATTGAAAAGACATTTTGAGGTTATCACTTTCAATCACATTCCATGAAACCAAAATTCATTAACTGATGCATATGCTAATTATATTTTGGACTAGCATCTCACACACATTTTATAAAATATACAACAAACATATAAGAAACACTTGTAAATAAACTGACAACCAAACACAAATATATATATATACATATATATACATATATATACATATATATACATATATACATATATACATATATATATATATATATATATATATATATATATATATATATATATGTAAATATCTGTGATAGATAGGTCGAGTCTAATCCGTAGATCCCTTCATATACAAAAATATACAAAATGTGGATCATAGTCCATCAAAATGCCCTAGGTCTAATCCTGGCCGCCCTGGCCACTAGGACCTCCTTGGTCCCCATGATCTCTAGGCACCCTGGCTTCCTCAGCCTCCTCGGCTTCGGCAGCCTCCACCGCATCTCTGTATACCAGTACTTCTCTAGCTACTCGCCTGAACAACCGGAGCCACACCGGTGGAACCCCTACTACAAACTCCTGCATGGCTGTAGGTATGTGCTCACTCTGTATCATCGGTACTTGCTGGGTCAGCCTGGCCAGCTTCCCCTCTAGTACTCGGACCAATCCTGGGTCTTCTCCTACAACCGGACGGACGAACATACGGGGGTGCCCTTCAGGGCGGACTGGTCCAATATCTGCATTTTGACATATAAATTAGATTAAGACTTGTACATATGTATATATCCTATCATTTGAAAATTCATAAAAATTTGAAAATGATAAAAAATTAAAAAATCATTTACCCATCTCGCCCCATATTCCTCCTGGAGGGAGGACAAGGTCGGGATCACCTCGGAAATCCATCCCAGCGTATGGAAACTGCTCCAACGTCGGTAGCTGTCATTCCCACCATACATAAAAGTCATCATTGTAAATGCTGTGTACTATGTATCCTCCTCCTTGATGGAGGAAGATGTCTCCCCACTAGCTCAGCCTTGGCTGACATGGATGTTTGACCTGTAGTGGTATAGCAGGGCTCATAGCTGGCACTCTTGAAGAAGAAGAATGCTACTAGTGTGCTGGCATACCCAAAATTCTTGCGTCTTCCTCTCCTGCAGTTGGAGAGTTGCCTCTTCATGATGGGGAGCACTCCCGAGCACCAATCATAGAGAGCGCCTCTAAAGTAATCAACCACCACCCTCATTTGATTCTTGGTGGCCATATGTAACCCTGTTGATCCTGAAAGTCTCACAATAGTATTAGCTAGTTCCTGGAGTGTGAAATCCTGGATGTCTGCAATAATAACACTACTGCCCTTTTTTTGTGTACCTGGTGTATAGAACATGTCAACATAGTTTTGGACACTCAAGGGGTCCCTGCCCCTGCCAGTGCCCTCCAATTTCACTGGTGCCCCCCGTTGTGACAACCCGGTTATGAAATATATATCTTCCACGGTAAGCTCTAAGATCTGACCTTGAAGATTGAACATCCCCATGTCATGATCCCAGTAATTGACCATGAATTCTAGTAATCAGACATTTGCTTGCATGGGCGATGTACAAAAGAACTTCAGCAGCCCACAAGTCCTCAATGCTTGTATTGTGGGCGCGCTTTGGAGCACCGCATGATCCATTATTTCATGCTCTCTTTCCCTCCACTCCAGCACCATATTTTTCCTGACAAATACACATAATTTTTTTAGTATTTCATCATAAAAAATTAAAAATTTTGCATAATTTTTGAACTTTTCCCTATATCACAGCATTCGCTACTGTCTACTTAGACAAGTCGCGAGTCATTCGTGACTCTCCTGTTCAACAACTCACGAATGAAACGCGTATTCATGGATCTTACGCTTAGCAACCCGCGAATCCGCATTGCCATAATTTGGGATGATGAAAAATGTTAGAATAATCAACCCATAGTTTACCCACTTAGACATTAATTCATTTATTTTTGTCTTATTTGCTTAGTTCATGTGTCCCACCTTGTGCAAGTTGCTAATTGCCTATCCATAGAGGTCAAAATTGCCATATTTGACTCATGTAGCACTTGGGAAAGCCTTAGGAATCAAATCTACTTTATTCCTGGCCTCCTAGGCACCCTTCTACTTTTTCTGCTTTATTGCCTGCTTTTTCAGTGTTTTAAGGCACATAGGAAAGCAAGACTAGGTGAGGTGAACTAGTTTTTTGTCCTCTTCATCCTCCACTCTTTTCTCCATGCAAAAGCATGTATGAGATACCATTCCACTACTCTTTAGCTTTCCCATGCGCCCTTGCCAATTCGTGAACTCCATGACAGATTTGGGATCAGCTTTTTACACCTATGGGGGATTTGCCTATTTTGAGTAAGCTTGCTTTATGCTAGTTTTGGATGCCTCCTTATGAATTCGACCTCTTGATGTATTCTATATGTTCAAAA
>LPNX010815349.1:294459-331706 GCA_001517045.1 Pseudotsuga menziesii | reverse complement strand
GTCTGAAGTTTTTGGCCTATTCAAAGTCTTTAAGGCTTTGGTTGAAAACCAGTGTGGAAGGAAACTCAAGTTCCTCAGATCTGACAATGGTGGTGAGTATGTCAAGTTTGAGTTTGTTAACTATTGTACAGATGCAGGTATTCAGATGCAGCATTCTATCCCCTACACACCACAACAAAATGGTGTTGCTGAGAGGAAGAACAGATCACTGAAGGAGATGGCAAAATGCATGATGGAGGCCAAAACTTTGCCACCAAAGTACTGGGCCGAAGCTATCAACTGTGCAGCCTATATTCAGAATAGGGTGCCTCACAAATAGCTTGATGGCATGACTCCCTTCGAAGCATGGAGTGGGCACAAGCCATATGTGACCCATTTCAGGATTTTTGGCTTAAAGGCATGGGCTAGAATCCCGACAGAGAAGAGGAAGGATTTGCAGCCCCAAATCCAAGAGTGTCTTTTTGTTGGATACTCTAAAGATTCAAAAGGGTACAAGTTGATAAATTTGAGCACAAACAAATCCTTCATTGAAAGGTGTGTTCATTTTGAAGAAGAACCCCTTGCAGAAGTGGAAATTGGTGAAGCCTCTTCACCACCTGACCCTCAAGAAGTAAGTAAAGAGTTTGTTGAACATGTTGATTGTAATTTGTCTGATGGATATGAGTTTATTGCAAACCCAAACAGCCCCACAAGGCCTAAATGGGCAGCCAAGACACTACATGCAGCAGGTGAGCTAGCTGGGGATCCCAATGACCCAAGGAGGACTAGATATCAATTTGAGAGTGGTCTGTGCATGAAGGATCCTATGTTTTCTGAAAAATGCTATTTGATGGTGGAGTCTGATCCTGAAACATATGAAGAAGCAGCAGGAGATCCAAGATGGCAAGCTGCCATGAAGGAGGAGTTCAGCTCACTCCAGAAGAGCAACACATGGGAGCTAGTGGATCTTCCTCCAGGGAGAAAACTAGTACAGTGTAAGTGGGCCTATAAGACCAAATTTGCTGCTGATGGTTCACCACTGAAGTACAAGACTATATTGGTATCTAAAGGATACTCACAAGTTCATGGCATTGATTACAATGAGACCTTTTCCCCAGTGGAAAAAATGGACTCCATCAGGCTAGCTCTAGCCATTGCAGCCTCAAGGCAATGGGAGGTACATCACATGGATGTAAAGTGTGCCTTTCTAAATGGAGATCTCACTGAGGAGATATATATGTAGCAGCCTCAAGGTTTTTCTACTAACCCTTCTCTTGTGTGCAGGTTGAGAAAGTCATTGTATGGGCTAAAGCAAGCCCCGATGGTAAACAATACACTGTATAGACAATTGATTGGATGTTTATTGTATTTGACACATACTTGACCTGATCTTTGTTATGTAGTAAGTGTGGCTTCTAGATTCATGGATCAGCCTCATGAGATCCATTGGAAAGTAGCCAAAAGGATCCTTAACTTTGTTCAGGGAACAAGGACACATGGAATCCTCTATAAGGAAAAATATGATCTTGATTTGATTGGATTTACTGACAGTGATTGGGTAGGTGATAGCACAGACAAAAATTCCACTTCAGGTTATGTGCTCATGCTTGCAGAAGGGCCAATCAGCTAGTCAAGCAAGAAATAGATTGTCATTGCACTCTCATCTACAGAAGCTGAGTACAGAGGAGTTGTTAATGCAGCAACTCAGTGTTTATGGTTGCAGGGTTTACTTGGAGAGTGTGGTTTTGAACCTGAGTACTCAAATACCATCTACTGTGATAACTAGAGTACCATTCAAATCTACAAAGATCCAGTTTAGAAGTAAAGAACCAGACACATTGAGATTCACATGCACTACGTCAGAGAGCTTGTGCATGATGGCACCATTCACCTACTCTTCTGTTCATCTTCAGAACAAGTAGCTGATATCTTCACCAAATAATTTTGTGAGAAGACCTTTAGAAATCTCAAATCACTGCTGGGGATTGCTGATCATGCTGTAAAGGCATGAGTGGAGACAAGATTCTACAATTTTGTTTTACAGTCCATGTTTAAGGGAGGATTTTCCCAAGTTGGTTTTGCCTCTTTCCTTGTTTATTTGGACATGAAGTATGTAAAGGGTGACTAAGCCTTGTTGCTAGGCCCTATATTTTTGATTTATTACTCATAAATTTAGGCTTAAGGGGGGGTGTTAGAATAATCAACCCATGGTTTACCCACTTAGACATTAATTCATTTATTTTTGTCTTATTTTTCTAGTTCATGTGTCCCACCTTGTGCAAGTTGCTAATTGCCTATCCATAGAGGTCAAAATTTCCATCTTTGACTCATGTAGCACTTGGGAAAGCCTTAGGAATCAAATCTTCTTTATTCCTGGCCTCCTAGGTGCCCTTCTGCTTTTTCTGCTTTATTGCCTGCTTTTTCAGTGTTTTAAGGCACATAGGAAAGCAAGACTAGGTGAGGTGAACTAGTTTTTTGTCCTCTTCATCCTCCACTCTTTTCTCCATGAAAAAGCATGTATGAGCTGCCATTCCACTACTCTTTATCTTTCCCATGCGCCCTTGCCAATTCGTGAGCTCCATGACAGATTTGGGATCAGCTTTTTACACCCATGGGGGATTTGCCTATTTTGAGTAAGCTGGATTTATGCTACATTAGAGGAAATTTCAACTCAAAATGGGCCTCCTAAAATGAACTAATAAAATAATAGTTAAAATAATAAAATAATATTTATTAATTTTGGAGGAAGAAAAGAAAAAAACTACTTTTTTGTTTGTATTTTTGACATATCTCCCTGTGTTTTTACTCAAATTTCAATCGGGAGAGCTCGTTGGATGTGGAATTAAATTCTGCATCCAACGAGTACCCACTCGGCATACTTTTGATGGACCCCGCTACCCCAAAAACAAGAAATACCTGAAAAAATGGAATGATGACATCATCATTCCATTTTTTCAGGTATTTCTTGTTTTTGGCGTAGCGGGGTCCGTCAAAAGTATGCCAAGTGGGTATTCGTTGGATGTGGAATTTAATTCCTAAATTCCACATCCAACGAGCTCTGCCGATCGAAATTTGAGTAAAAACACAGGGAGATATGTCAAAAATACAAACAAAAAAAGTAGTTTTTTTTTTATGATAGCTATCCCCAAATTTATATTAAAAAAGTGTTTAATACCTATACGGTATTTCAAATTTAAAGCAATTTCATTGGCTAACACATGATGACATGGAATTTGAATAAAAGTTAAAAGGCCCATTTTGAGTTGAAATTTCCTCTAATGGTTTTGGATGCCTCCTTATGCATTCGACCTCTTGATGTATTCTATATATTCAGCAACCTATGTTATTATAGTGTTGGCTATTGTACACTCAGTTAATATAATTTTGTGTTACAGCTGCATATTCAGTCTCCATTGTTAGCAATTTTGCATGATCAATTGATAATTGTTGTGGGTAAAATTAATCTATTCTGGCCTGAATTTCTAAAAAAAATACTGAATTAACCATTAAATATACTATTTGTTTGGATCAAATTTACGAGCTTAGGGTGTATAATTACCTGAAGTTGACGGATTCCAATTCCGACTGTCCAATTGTCCACGGTGATTGATCAAAGATAGAGGGTAAACTTTCCTTTTTTGGTCAAAAAGTTCAAATGGTGAGAAATGTTTTAATTTTCAAACTATTTATAGAAATAATATTTCATAAAGTGGGTCTTTTTATATAGTTTGAAATGTCAATTGACTAATATCACCCTCTTTGTGCCTTGGAACAGGTTTACCAACTTTTACAAAGTGTTGATGCTTCTATAGGGTGGTTTTTGCTTTTTCCAACACATGTTGGCATCTTATCACTCCACATTAACCTTAGTATGCAACATTTTGCCACGGAATATGGTCTCCTAAGCCATTAGTCCCTTGTCTCTACCATTGTTCTTCTGTGGCTAAGGTCCTTATTTAATGAGTATCATCCTTATATGCCCTGGTCATTCTTTGGTACTCATGTCGTCACTGTTTCAGGCCCAGGGGTTTCCTCAAAGCAATTTTTCATGCCAAATAGAGATTCTCATGAATCTCTTTTTACAAGCTATTTCTATATAGGACTCCCCGCCCTTATGGAGTTTCTTTAGGCCCAGGTATGACTCCTTTAAAACAGACTTGACTGCTGAGTTATCTTGTCCATTTAAGCTTGTTAAGAATATCTAAATGGGCATCCGCATTGGTGGTAGGTTAGCTTTTTCTCAGACCATGCGGAATAATATGAGAAAGGATCACTCTCTTTTCTTCAGAATTGAGAAGAGTATTCTCAGGTATAGGTTTATCACTTTTCCGGACCTGAGGGACTAAATTTACGGAAAAGAAACACCCGGTTTGAGCTTAGTTTTCTCTTTTTCATGCTTTGGACCCAAACATGAAAAAGATTCCAAGTGTACTTTGTGTCTTTGTCATGCTTGTTAAATACTCAAGAACAAAGCAACGAGTTTATTGTTGTAAGCCCCATTTCTCGTAACCAAATGGATCTTTCTGAGTGATCTTGCTTTCCTTCACACTCATAAAACTCAAGCTATTTTATGCTGTTCTGGAAGGAGCGTTGGGTAGGTGGTAATTTAACCTTTTTCGTACCTTCCCGACTAAGTACGAAAAATGTTCACCTTTTCTTCTTCGGAAGTTAAGAGAGTTCTTCTGTGGTTTGTTTTATACTTTTTCGGCCTCAGGAGACTAAATTGGACGAAAAAGGACCCCCCTGGAGTCTTCTTTGGCATTTTCAGACTCTCTAAATGTGAAAATACCAGCTTAGCATGTACTAGTTCGGGCTCATTAAATCCACGAATCAGTGACACTATCAAGCATTATTTTCCCATCTCTTCAAGCTTGTTACAAAATGAAGAGGGAACTGAGTTGACTTTCCTGGACTCGTTAAAACTTAACAGGGAAGGTAAGGAAGAAGTTTTCTCTTGTTTTCAGTAATGGCAGCATGTCATCCTTGAACATATCACTCTTTGCTTTCCGATATCCATGTTTCAGTATACACTTGTATTCAGCTATCACTTTGAGTTTCTTACTCCTCCTCTTGTCCATTATACCTGGGGAATCTGTTCATGTCTCCTACATGACAGATAAGTCTAGTTGTTCTATCTATCCATTGTACGCTGCCTTGGGTCATCTCTGTGTTGTGCTCACTGTTCAAGGACTATACCCAATATCTGATCTATCACCTGATCCAATCATTTTTATATCTGTTATCTATTTGTGTCTCCCTTCTTTTTCCCAGTTCCTAGTCACTCTTGTGATCCGTTGGAGGATATGTTCCCTTCCTTATCACAGCATGGTTCCGTTTTAGCACTTCCTGATGACGAAGAACTAGAGTTTTGACGATCGTACCTCAGGATTCACTTCCATCCTTGGTGAATTCCTTTGCTTCAGTTGTCAATTATCCCTTATTGGTTGACAAAATGTTGAATCCTTTCCATGTTCAAATTCAGCTTACCCTTATTCACATGGATTGGATTGTACTGGTTCTTTGGGATCCTTCATGAAGACCTTAGTCCCTCACATATAGACTAAGTTGCGCAAGATTATGTTCTATCTATCTACATAGCTTCTAGATCTTTGAAGACTCATCATTATTGTATATTGTGGCTTCGATCCACCTTTGTAATATACGTGGTTCTATACCCGTATCATATGATGTACTCCAATATTGTAAAGGATCTAGTGTTCCAGTAAATTGAACATAGCATCCTCAGATATAACTTTGTATTTGACATTACTATGTATTTGTTTCAGGTACTCTCTCTACTCCATTGGATTTCTGAGTTCTCCAAAGCTAAATATTATAATGTATTTCGGCCATCGCTTCCCTCTGACCTCAAACATTAGGGGGCAACTGTTATACCCCGGAGTGGCACCTCTCCGTCCAAGTGCTGATATCCCTCATGTCAGCACACAAAAGGACACTTATGGATAGAGGTTTGCCCATAACACTATAGCTTGACTTGTCATGAAGTACATTATTCCCTCATCCAGCTAGCTAATTTGCCATTTTTGCCATGTTAGGATGTATTCGTGACTCTCTTTATAGACAACTCACGCATCACTCGCGAGTATCCTTTGTAGCAAGTCACGAATCCATGTATTTGTGGGTTGTGCTTATACATAGTCACGAATCATTCACGGGTTGCTATACTACATACCCGTGAATGTGCCTCTTAACATTAAAATATAAAAACATGCGCTAATGGGAGTTTAGTTAAGTTATTTTACTTAATCTCCCTAACTGCTACAACTTCCCCAACCTTCGAGAACTGCCTTATTTCAACCATATAAATACAGGCCTTGGGGAGGGTGTTGGACACTTACACTTGGAGAGCAAAGTTATGCTGGTGGATTGTTTACAGAAGCCTTTGGAGCAATGAAACTCAGAATCCTTTGGTTGCAGAGGAGTCCTTGTCTCAGACGCTGGGTTTTAACCTTAACTCTTTCCATTATTGATAATAAAGAGATTACTTCCTCCATATGTGTTTCATGTCTTGTGATTGGATAAATTTTTATATTTCAGTATGATATACGTTTTATCTAACCTGCTTATATGTACATGAATCATCTTGTATCTGGAAGAGTGTTTCTTGATAGGTGAAAGAGGAACAATCCTGAAGATTTTGGAAGTGGAACAGAGAGGAAGAGGATAAGCAAGGATCGACCTTCGTTTAACAAGTAAGTCCTTCTAACCCTCCTATTTCCTATTCTGCACTTTAGAAGTCAATTGTCTGCAAGTAATTGAGTATGTTGGTAACCCTAGACCTATGGTTATTAGGTGCATAATCCCTTACAACAATGACCAAATCCTGCATTAATGACCTAAATCCACCAGCGATCTTGGCATACTAACGGTCGGATCGGCCATAAATGTGTGTCACTTCAAGAAGCGTCACTGGATAAATGCTCTTAATTATCTACATTTATTGCTGATTTGACCCAATCACATCCATGTGGCTGTCATAGTCTCTCTATCTACTTGTGCTACTAACTCTTACACTTGTGCAGCCACTTGCTTATGGTGTGCCCCTCTATTCACTATCTATCCTATTTTTGTTTTCATTATGTAGTGCACACCTTCGATCCTATCCTATAGGGCTTCAAGCGGTTATCATTCATGAGCTTTGGAAACACTACTCCATCTAACTACTGTAATTGAACTGCACCCTTAGAAGTAATTGAATTAACGAGATATGGGCCTAAGTAATGAATCTATAACTTACCTGGATGCTTCACGGACTTGCTGTCATATAATAGCACCAAATATCCTTGGGATTTTTTTTTTTTGATGTGGTGGTCATGCCATGGCCTCTATCGATCCTTCTCGACACATTGCTAGAATCCAGGGATGAAGCGGTCCTCTTCCAGTTGGACTATTTGTGTTGCTCGCTCCTCAAGTGTTTCTTCATCGGCCATGCCAACTGCTGCTGCAATGTACTCCATAGGCATGACTTCCTCTTGCCCATATACCAATTTAAACGGTGTCTGCCCCGTCATTCTATTGCAAGTGGTGCGATATTCCCATAGTACTACAAGAATTTTTAAATCCCATTCATCACGATTAGCGTTTGTTACAGTTGATTTTACCACACATGGTAGATCACACATTTATGGAATTCCCTATCCCTCTATGGACTCTTTGAACCCCATGGAATATTTTTGTACCTTTGATGTTTCCATGATCATCCCTAAAAAAACCTATTATTTTCCATACGCAACTTTTAAACCCATTCTCGCGTATATACGTGGATATGACCCTTAAACCCGTGTACATCAAGATGTGTGTAAAAGGCCAACTAGTTTTGGAGTTTTCCTTGATGTGGAACTGAGTCACTTGTCTCTTTTCCTTCCATATGCCTTGAGATTGCTCAGATTTTACCTTCCATTACCCCATTGAAGCACTATATAAGGAAACCTCTGGATACATTGAAAGGAGAGGAATTGAAGAGCAAGAAAACTATAGTCCATTGTTGCTGTAGGTTGCTTATACTTGAGTCTGCATCCCTTTGTCCCTTGGAGCACTTAGTGTTCTTCCCAAGCTTTCCTTTGTTTGTCAGCTTGCTATTGAGAGATGGAGGATTGAAGTGGTGGAGGCCCAGGTGGAGGACTCAGTTTCTCTGGTTCACAAATGTGCCGACAGAGGTTGTCATTCTTGTAATCTCTAATTTATATTAATAGAAATATCTTTTCTTGTCCAATGATGTGCATTTAAATGAATATTGAATCCATGGATGCTTTTAATTGCTTATACATTATTTATTATATATGCTAGAGTAGGTCTAACACCATTATATAGCATGCTTGTCTTGTTTGCTGATTGTTGAGAGAGCAAATTGATAACACAAGGTGGATTGGAAAAGCTCAACAGGGATCTACAACAACCATCCAGAATAAGGTATGTTTCGAGATCCTTTAGTGTTAGATGTTTTATTTCTCTTGCATATTGGGAAGGGATTGATTTCTATTGTTACTCTGTCTATTGTGCTACCCCAATCCATTGGAATTTTTCTCCGTAATAGAATTGGCAACTCCGTTGGGGAGTTCCTAGTCATTTCCTTTGGGGGTTTTTAGGCATTCAATGTTCTTGAATTGCTCTGATTTCTCCGTTTCTCAGTCAGGTCTGGGGGCATGTTTTCCTAGTAGTGTCTGATAGGAGTAATTTTTTTCTTAGATTATCTATTTACCTTATTTTTTATCTCTTTTTCTTCTTGTACGCGAGCTTTTCTTTCACAGTCGCGTGTACACGCTAGTTTTCCTAGAATAGCCACCTATATAAGCGGATTTTCTGCAAAAATTCACGTATGCCCTGAGTTTTTCCTTTTTGGAGAAGATTAAGTGTTTTTGGGTGAGTTTGGATGATTGCTGAGTCTTCTTGAATGCTTCTGGAGTCTGTATACACCTCTGTTTCTGACCAGAGATGCTTTTTAGTTTAAATTTTTGAAAATGTTCTTGTCATTCCATTCTCTATTTTTTGCTTTGGGATTAGTGCATTAGGTCTCTTTTACCTCGGTGCTTTGCTTGGGTGCTGTCTAATAGTGCTTNTGTAGAGTCATACTTTTTTTTTTCATCTCATTTAATTCAAAAAAAAAAAAAAACATTTGCTTTTTGCATCATTATGCATTGTTTGCATTTTGCATTTTGCATGGTACTTGCATTGGGTTTTCTTGGAGAGTATTAGTCATATTTTCATATAGGAATTATTGCATATTCATTTGAAGGAAAATTTTGCACTTCACGTAGTAGCATACCCCATTTTTCATTTGATACAGTGCATTTGCATTGATTGTTAGGTGTGCATTTTACTTCTTGTTGCATCATAACATCATTAGTTGCACCACCATTTTCCTTTTTGAGTAATAAGCTAGTTAAAATCAATGCATAATAAAATGAATTACACTCTTTTCTTTTATAGGGTGCACCAACAAGATTAGGTTTTAGGGTTTGCAGGTGTCCTGGCCAGGTAGGGGTTGGAAAACACAGTCTCTATATGTGTTGAAGCTGAGGTCCACTATAATTGGTTACAAACCTACGCTTGTTGTGTATGGGAGTCTCAAGCCTCTCCTAGGTGAGACATACTTGCTTCATTCGAGAGATCACATATCCTACCCTTGTTTGCTTGTGATTTGGCTTTACATTCTATAGGTGTATGTTTTGTGCACACTAGTTTGCCTAGGGTTTGCATAATTAGATCGAGTCATTTCATTTTTTGAGTCATTGTGGATTCAGGAACGACACTTCACCGTTCTCATCATTTAGCAGGACTTCTGCCTTCCACATCTCCTCCTCCTTTGGGAGAGAGAAACAGATAGTCCCGGCGCACTACTTCTCACTTTGATTCACACATGATGGGAGATCACGAGGATGAGATTCCTGAGATGTCCTCTCCACCTCACAAGGTTGGGGATGAATATCCTACTCCCGTATATGATCCTTCATAGGTCACCGATATTGGTTTTCAGGCGACCAGACTCATCATGAACCCACAAGCACTAGTCATGTTTGTTATGGCATGTCTGATATCCCTGCACCCGATCTGAAACATCATGTTAAGTCGAAAGTTGAACCTAGCACTATGTCTGGGGGCACTTCTATTCCTTTCCATGTAAATATATTTGGGAGCACTAGTCACATTGCACCTTCCATCCCGGTGGTGGAAGCAACTTCACGTGTCCGTCCTAGACCTAGTGTTAGTAACCATATGTGGATACCAGAACCAAAATGAGTGACCATAGGGAACACCACTTACATCCCTTCACAAGTCCCTTCATCCTAAAACCATAGACCTTCGAATGCATTTTTGAATACCCTTCCTCCCCTTCATTCACGTGGTGCTTTGGGCCAGAATATTCCTACTAGCCATGTTTGTACTACGATTGCTCGCATGGTAGTATCTCAGAGTTAAGTACCTCCTGTTGTGTCGAGAGGTCATATCCCTATTTCTGGATCATCTTATGGTCCATCGCAAGGAGTTCCCCATATCCCTAACTATGGAAATTCTCATGGGACATCCCATGGGACACCTTATGGAGCTTCTCATGGATAGTCTTATGGACCGCAGTATGGAAAGAACTATCAAACCTATGGGTGCGAGTATCAACAACCTGCTTACTCTTCCAATTATGGCTTTGTAGCATCGTATAATCAAGGTTAACCACATCATAATGCTTCCATGCAACCCTATATGGGTCAAATGGGAGGATGTTATTATGGCCAAGGCCATGCTATTTATAGAAATCAGCCTTACATGAACCATAACTATTAGGGAGCGTGGCATAGACCGGTTCAACCTAGGATCCCTTTCCTGGAAACGTTGAACTTACCTGACTTATCGAGACTTATGAATGATTCGATATCTCATGACCCAGCCTGGCCGACCGTAGCTAACAAGCTTCCTTCGTACATTCCCAAGTTTGAGGGAAAATATGGAGAAGATCCTAGTGAGCACGTCACTACTTTTCACCTTTGGTGCTGTTCCAATTCCTTACATGAGGATTCAATCCGTTTGAGGCTATTTCAATGCACCCTCACTGGGCTTGCAGTGAAATGGTATATAGAGTTATTAAGGGGGGCATTTGTTTTATTTGATGACCTTTCCATGACTTTCCTCAATCACTTTCAGCTACCTGTACGTTACGATGTCAATACCAAGCTCTTGTTTACATTTGGCAAGACAAAGCCACACATATCTCAGATCATATTCAAGAGTGGTGTAGATGGAAGCAGTTGATTAAAGTCTTTATAGCACCGAAATTTCTCGTTAGTGGTTCCTCAAATCGTTGTTAACTTACATCACGAAGGATGTTTCTACATCCATAGTCCAAAAGGAGGAACAAGCAATCTTTAGGGCACAAGAGTTGGATTTGATCTACGCTCAATTTGAACTTTTGTAGGAGATTATACCTAATGCTCCACGATCTAGTTTCGATAATAAGATCAATATTAGACCACATGCTGATGGCACTGTGGGTTGTACAAGTGCTAAACCTACAGATTTGGTTGTGAAACACATGAGCCAATTGTCAATTAATAAATATGCGTTGGGACAAGCCACGACTTCATCTCAATCTACCCAATCGGTGAGTGTACTTTTCGTGCAATCGTCGGACCAGAAGGGAAATCAGCAGCCTGGAAGGAATAAGAAAAAAGGTAAAAATAATCGTAAGGGTGGGAACAAGAATGAAAATTCTAATTATAATGACAAGAACGCTCATAATGCTGGGGGGAACAAGCAGTATAAACATAAGGTTTGCAATTTATGTAAGGACCACCTCACTCACTTGTGCCCTCATATGGAAGATGCCTTGAGGTTCATAGCACAGGGCCCGGCCGTGCTAACTAATCCTTTACCCAACAATCAAAATATGAACTTGAGGACCATTGATCCTCATTGTGCATCGAGTGGAGATAAAAATCTGCTGGAATCCAATAGTGGTCATGGTTGTGTTAACATGGTGCATGCTACTAAGTTTGTGACTCATGTGAAGGATTATGGTTCGTCACAACTGGACCTTGGAAAGGAACCTGCTCCACCCGAGAGCCCTTTGTGTATCGAAAAACCTACGAATAAACCTGAAGTTGCACCTCACATTCCTAAGGGAGTCCTAAAGCATTCAGGGCACAATCCTAATTCCCGAGCCACCAAGAACTATTCCATTGTCGAGGATTTGGGCCAAACTCCTTGTGCAATGTCTGCGCTTGAATTACTTCAGACTTGTCCTCCACAGAGGAGAGCTTTTATTTCTGCTCTTGGGGTTGATGATGATAACTCTTATTCTGTTATCAAATTTTAAACCATGGGAATACAACCTCACTTTCCTTACTATGTGTCTCTTTTGATTCATGTAGAATATCTTAATATGACCATCAAACACACTATTATTGACAAAGGTGCTGCTGCTTCCGTGATGTCTTTGTCATGTTGGAAGGGTTTTGGTTCTCCCAAGTTGTCTCAATCCACTACTATGTTGATAGCTTTTGATGGTAGATCATTTCAGCCGCATGGGATTCTTCCTTCTCTTAAGTTCTAATTGGGAGGGAAGAACGTCATGATCGAGTTTGAGGTGGTTGATGCACCCCTTGGCTACAATCTTCTGCTAGGCCGAAATTGGATGTATAGTATGGAAGCCATAGCATGTTCTCTCTTTCAAGTGGTATGCTTTCCATTTAATGGGAATATCGTTACAATTACTCAGACATCATTCCATAATCTATGTGTTAATGCATCATTGGGAACTTCTATCTCGATTATCGATAATTATCAGCCGACAATTGGGAGTGTGGGTGTGGGTATGTATCTGTCTCTTATGGGAACCTTTAGCTGTCCTACACCCATTCTTATGGTTGGATCTAGTTTTGGTGGGGCTTTTTCCTCATTGAATTCGGTGTCTTTTCACACTACCCATATGGAAGGTACTTGGATTATTCCTTTATCGATTCCATCGATTGGACCTATCAAAACGGATGTGCCATTTCCTGCAATGATGGTAGCATATCAAGAAAAAATTGATCAAGTTGCAGAGCCTAGTCCTTCCTCTTCATGGACGAAGGAGGAGGACCCGTATGTGCTGCATGCATGGGCAGTTGAGTCCTATCATGCACATGATTTCCTTAATGATGTTTTTCCAACAGATGAAGCCATTATTGAGGCCATGTCTGGGGTTGAGTCACCTTGCGAAGAATTACATCACCAATCATATTTTATTCCTAAGCTCGACCATATGGAGCATGATGAATTTAGGGAGATTATTAGTGAGAATATTGGTAGTCTTGTGGTTCCATTGAGCTCTCCTGGTCAGATGGCTGATGGGAACATGGCAAATTTATCACCTACTATTCCTATCAATATTTCTCGCGATCCTGGAAAAGTTGAGAATGTCTACATTGGTGAAATTTGTTCTCCTGATGAGATCAAGGAGTATACTGAGCTATTTAAATAGTTATGTGACATATTTTCTTTGTCATACGAGGAACTGCCAGGTATCAACCCTCATATTGTCGAACATGAGATTAAGACCTATCCAGATGTGAAGCCAGTTCGACAATGTTTGTGTGCGGTGAATCCTAGAAAAGCACCTGCCATTAAGGCCGAGATAGAGAAACTGTTAAAAGATGGTTTTATCTATCCTGTTCCCCTGATGGAGTGGGTTTCAAATCCCATTCTGGTTGATAAGAAGTAGGGAGTGATCTGTATATGCACTGATTTCCATGATTTAAATCGTGCTTGTCCTAAGGATAATTTTCCCACACCATTTATTGATCATATTTTGGATGAGTGTGTGGGAAGCGAGGTATTCTCCTTTATGGACGGTTTTTCCAGATATAATCATATTCAGATCAAACCCAAGGATCAACATAAGACTTCATTTATTTGTCCTTAGGGTACTTTTGTATATCAGAAGATGCCCTTCGGCCTTAAAAACACCGGAGCTACATTTCAGCGGGATATGACCTTAATTTTTCATGATCTCAAAACAATTATCGAAGTGTATTTGGATGACCTTGCTGCTCATTCTTGTTTGAGAGTGCATCATCCATACCATTTGAGATTAGCATTCGAAATATGCCGTCATTACTATGTTCGTTTAAATCCTCATAAGTGCAACTTTTGCATGATTGTAGGTCTCTTTGTAGGGTTCATTGTATCCAAGGAGGGTATAAAAGTCGATCCCTTAAAGGTTGAGGAAATAATTCAATTGTCTCCCCCAAGTAATGATAGACATCTTCAGTGTTTGCAAGGCATGGCGAATTTCTTGTGGAGATTCGTGGTTAATTTTTCCAATTTGACAAAAGGATTTATGCATCTTTTAAAGAAGGACACTCCTTTTTTCTGGGATGAGCGAGCCCAAGAGTCATTTGATGCTCTTAAGAAAGCCTTAGCATCGGCCCCCATGCTTAGTCCACCTGACTATAGCCGTGATTTTTTTATTTATGTGGCCGCATCCATGGAGACGGTTGGTATGGTTTTGGTTCAAGAGGATGAGGATCTCCATGAGCATGTCATATATTATTTGAGCCGAAACCTTATTGATGCAGAAATCCATTATTCCCATGTCAAGAAACTTGCCTTGGCCACCGTTCATGCAGTTCAGAGATTGAGACATTACATTCTCCTTCACCAAATCTTGGTTGTAGCTCATATCAATCCGTTTCAGTTTGTCCTCACTAGAAGGATGATTGGGGGAAAATACAATAAATGGATTGTTGGATTGCGCAAGAGCCTCATACTCCTCTTGATCTTTTTGATGGCCCTTTCCCTAGGACTCCCTTATGTCAAGTTGTAATTGCATTATCATGAGTTTTGCTTTTCTTATTGAGCCTTATGCTGGCTTCCTTGACTTTGATTATCAACCATACAGCCTGAGCTTGTCTAATATCTAGCCATGCAGAGCCATTTTATATATCTTTTGCAGCTTGATTCCCCATTTTTTTTTCGGGAGGGGACTTTCCCCCGAGTGTCGTTATCCTACAGATGTCTCCTTTCATTGAGCATAGGTATGTTCCGCTGCTTGGAATTAGTTTGTTTTCCCCTGGACACTCCTCTCCTCCTAGTCTGTAACTATAAATCTCTTTTATTCTTTTTCAATCTTTTCAAAATATTTGAAAAAGTCCAAAAAAATTAAAAAACCAAAAATCCGGACAGGAAAATATGTTATCTTTGGCAGCAGTTGAGTCGTGTCACCTTCGAACAGAGCACTGTATATCACATCTATTGGTTGGGTTAATAGTTTGACTTTAGGAGCTGTACTCATTTCTCTGAGTTTATCTCCACCGATTGGTTAAGCTTCTAGTCCCTATGGAGCCTCTTTCAATGCCTCCTGTGTCGCAGAGATGTCCCAGTTTAGTATATTGAGTCTACACTGCCTACATTCAGTCACCATTCACCTTTATGCTCTTTTTCGAAGGAATTTGAAGCCTGAGTCGGCCATTCCTCAGTTTTCTTGACTTTGCATGTCAACCATTCCTGTTACTTGTCCTGGTTCGGGCACATTATGATCGAGTCCTTCCACATTATATATCTTTGTTGAGTACCTCATGTTGGATGATGGGGGATGCCTTAATTCCCTCCTTCCAGTAGATTTCATCCCATCGACTTCAAATCATTTATTTTGGGATAGGAGTCTAGAGTCATTTTGAGTGCCTTGAGACTTGCAGTCATCAGTGGCAAGTACTCTCACATCGACATTTTTGCAAATACATCAATGTCCCCTAATAAATGGATTCTTTCAAGTGTTCAACCTCAACACATTTATTCACACTTGTTAGAATGTACTCTAGTACCTTGATTCCCATTTTCATTATCAGTGGGTGATCTCACGAGTGTTAACAGTATATATCAATGAATGGTAATCAGACGATGGACTACTATGTTCAACCTCAACACCTTTATTCACATAGTAGGACATGTACTTGTAGCGGATTGTGTAGAATAATTTCCATATTGGTGGCATTTATGATATGCTACATCCTTGATCGTGCCAGTGTTCAAGAGATTTCAACTCTCGTGACTTGATTCTAGTGTGTGTCAGATATCTTCAGCCATTATGGAGATCTTGATCCATTGTATATCTTCAGCTTTCATGGAGATCATGATCCTTTGTATATCTTCATCACGGATATTTTGATCTATCTATATTGTACGTGGCGATGACCACACATGTCATATTTTGTATCTGGGACTCCTGTATATACTTGTAGTCATAAGCGGAGATATTTGTACTATATTGTTGGATGGATGGTTCTTCCACCTAGTTCTTCATCACTCCACTTCTGGGATGGACTTATAATGTATTTCGACCATCGTATCACCCCTTTGACATCACACATTAGGGGGCATCTGTTACAGCTGATTTTACCACACATGGTAGATCACACATTGATGGCATTCCCTGTCCCTCTGTAGACTCTTTGGACCCCGTGGACTATTTTTGTACCTTTGATGTTTCCATGATCATCCCTGAAAACACCTATTATTTTCCATACATGAATTTAAAACCATTCTCGTGTATATACACGGACATGACCCTTAAACCTGCATACATCAGGATGTGTGAAAAAGGCCAAATAGTTTTGGAGTTTTACTTGATGTGGAGTCGAGTCACTTGTCTCTTGGCCTTCCATATTCCTTGAGATCACTTGGATTGAACCTTCCATTACCCCATTGAAGCACTATATAAGGAACCCTTTGGATAGATTGAAAGGAGAGGAATTGAAGAGCAAGAAAACTGTAGTCCATTATTGCCGTAGCTTGCTTATACTTGAGTCTACATCCCTTTGTCCCTTGGAGCACTTAGTGTTCTTCCCAAGCTTGCCTTTTCTTATGAGCTTGCTATCAAGAGATTAAGGATTGACGTGGTGGAGGCCTAGCTGGAGGACTCATTTTCTGCGGTTCATAGATGTGCCGACAGAGGTTGTCATTCTTGTAATCGCTGATTTACATTAATAGAAATATCTTTTCTTGTCCAATGATGTGCATTTAAAAGGATATTGAATCCATGGATGCTTTTAATTCCTTAATAAATTATTGATTATATATTATAGATTAGGTGTAACACCATTATATAGCATGCTTGTCTTGTTTGCTGATTGTTGAGATAGCAAATTGATAACACAAGCGGGATTGGAAAAGCTCAACGAGGATCTACATCAACCATCTGGAATAAGGTATGTTTTGAGATCCTTTAGTGTTAGATGTTTTATTTCTCTTGCATATTGGGAAGGGATTGATTTCTGCGGTTAATCTATCTATTGTGGTGCCCCAAGCCATAGGAAGTTTTCTCTATAACAATGTTCCATACCTTTGTCAGTGCGGTTTCACAAATTTTGTTGAAGGCTTCTACAGTTCCATTTTTCTATGGATGATATGGGGGAATCTTATTATGCTATACCTGCAATTCTTTCATCAGTGATTTGATTGTATGGTTGATAAATTGACTTCCCTAGTCACTCACCAGTATCCTAGGGCATCCAAACTATGTCACGATGTTGTCAAATACGAACTTTGCTATTGTCGCAGCGATGCAATCCACAACTGGTGTGGCCTTCGCCCACCTTGTCAGATAGTTAGTTGTTGTGATGATGTATCACACACTAGTGCACTTCCCTAGCAATTTGATGGGACCCACAAAGTCCACAACCCATTTATCGAAAGGTTTCAAAGTTACCTTCAGTACCAACAACATCTCATCTCACTGCAATGGTTTCCCGATGCATTGTCAGACATCACAGCTCTGCGCATAGTCTGTAGCATCATTATGCAAAGTAAGCCACCATATCCTGATGCGTAGTACCTTATGCATAGTTTCACATCTACCATAATGTCCACGTGCAACTCCTGCATGTGCTTCTGCAAAAATTTTCCCCTATTCATGAGGTAGAACACACCGTCGCAGGATCTCATCGAGTCCAAGTTTGTATAAGTTCCCAGCGATCAACTGGAGATACAAATCTTTCACGACCAATTGCTTATTCTAACTAGTTGACATTTCCTCTAGTGCAACTCTGGTAGCTAAAAACTAAATTATCGATGCATAATGGTCATTTGCGATATCAACTCGAAACAACTGCACATCCAACAATCCATCATCAATATTGGTGGGATCTTCACCTATTTCAATGCAGGACAGATGATCAGGACCAACATTCAAGTGTTCTGGCTTCACGATTATTTCGAATTCAAACTCCTGAAAGAGAAGTAGCCAGCTGTTATAGCTGATTTTACCACTATAGGTGAATCACACTTGTATGGCCTTCCCTTGTCCCTCTGCAGACTCCTTAGACCCTTTGGACCATTTTTTGTCTTTTGATGTTTCCTTGACCATCCCTAAAAACATGTGAAAAATGATACACGCGAATTTTAAACCTATAATCGCGTATATACGCGGGTTTTACCCATAAAACCGTGTACATCGAGATGTGTGCATAATCCAAATCCTTTGGATTTTTCCTTGTCATGGATCCGACTCACTTGACTCCTGGCCTTCCCTATGCCTTGAGATCACTCAGATTCGACCTTTCATTACCCCTTTGAAAATCTATATAAGGAACTCTTTGGTACATTGAAGGCATAAGAGAGAATTGAGAGAAAAGAAACTATAGTCCATTGTTTCCGGAACTTGTACTTGAGTCTGCATCCCTTTGTCCCTTAGAGCACTTTTGTGTTCTTCCCAAGATTTCCTTTTGCTTGTGAGCTTGCTATCGAGAGATGGAGGATTGAGGTGGTGGAGGCCCAAGTGGGGGATTTAGTTTCTCCGTTTCGCAGACGTGCTGACAGAGGTTGTATCCATTGTAATCTCTGATTTTATATTAATAGAAATATTTTTTCATGTCCAATAATGTATGTTTGAATGAATATTTTATCCATGGATGATTTCAAATGCTTATACATTCTTGATTATATATGCTAGAATAGATCTAACACCAATATATATAGTATGTTTGTCTTTTTTACTTGTTGTTGAGGAAGTGATTTATCAATTCAAGATGAAGTTGGAAAGCTCAACGGGGATCTACTTCAACCATTCGGAATAAGGTACGAGGTCTGATCCTTTAGTGTTAGATATTCAATTTCTATTACATATTGGAAAGGATTGATTTATGGAGTTAAGCTGTCTGTTGTGGTACCCCAAGCCATAGGAATTTCTCTCCGTAACAGAATTGGCGACTCCACTGGGGAGTTCCTAGTAGTTGTCCTTTGGGGGTTTTCTATCGGCATTCAATGGCTTTGGATTTCTCTTTTTCTCTTGTTTCTGTGTCGGGTCTGGGGGAATTTTTTCCTGGTAGTGTCTGATTGGTGTGAAATTTGTCTCAGGTTGTCTGTTTGCCTTTATTTTTGTGCACCTTTCTTCCTGTACATGAGTTTTGAACTCACAATCATGTATATACGTGGGTTTCATTGCTATTTCCGTATACACATGTGGGTTTACTGTGAACAGTCACGTATGCCCTTAGTTTTTCCTTCTAGAAAAAGTTGGAGGGTTGCTGGGTCAATTTTGATGATTGCCGAGTCTCCTTTGATACTGCCAGAGTTTGTATACACCTTTATTTCTTAACAGAGACATTTTTTTTAGGGTAAATTTCTTTTTTAAGAATGTTCTTGTCATTGCATTTTTGATTTTTTGTTTTGGGATTAGTGCATTAAATTTATTTTACCTTAGTACTTTGCTTGAGTGCTGCTTGAGTGTGCTTGGAGAGTCTGGGGGTTGTAGAGCCATTCTTTTGCTTTTATATCTCATTTTAATTCAAAAAATCCAAAAATATTTGCTTATCATCATGCATTGCATCTTGCATTTTGCATAGTACTTGCACTAGATTTGCTTTGGAGTATTAGTTAGGATTTCATATAGGAAAGCTTGCATTTATCATTTGAAGAAAATTGTGCATTTCACGTAGTAGCATACCCTGTTTTTCATGGACACAATTCATTTGCATTGATTGTTAGGTGTGCATTTTACTTCATGTTGTGTCATAACGCCATTAGTTGCATGACCATATACCTCTTTTGAGTAATAAAGCCAATTAAAACCAAAGCTTAATTAAAATGAACTACACTATTTTATTTGATAGGGTTCACCAACAAGATTAGGTTTTAGGGTCTTGGAATAGTTCATTATGAGTTAATTCTCCAAGACCACTAAACAACAACATGTATGTGTCTGTCCAGGTGAGTGTGTGAAATTATTTAGTATAACCAGTGTTTCTCGGGATCCTCCTCTCAAAAGGAGTTAAGCACGAGGCAGTGCGAGCGGTTATTGATAGGGATGACCCCTAGTCATAACTGAGTAGCACCGAAGATATTTCCAGGATTGTATTCATATCTGGGGCCTCTTTTGATAGTTTCAGGCTTCGCTACCCTACCCATACGGTCAATCCTGCCTGTGACTGTCCTCCTGAGCATTGATTATATTAAAGTGACCTTAGTGGCCTTACCTAGGATATCAAGGGGATACTTTGCAGGGGTTATTCTATGGGTGTCCCAGCCAGGTTGGGGTCGAACAGCACAGTCACTTTATGCGTTGAAGCTAAGGGCCACAATAATTGGTTACATACCTCCGCTTGTTGTGTATGGGAGTCTCAAGCCTCTCCTAGGCGAGACATACCTGCTTCATTCGGGAGGTCACTTATCCTACCCTTGATTGCTTGTGGTTGGCTTTATATTTTCTTGGTGATTTATCTGTGCACGATAGCTTTCCTAGGGTTTGCGTAGATAGAGAGTCTTTTATATTTTTTGAGTCATTATGGATTCGTTTGCAGCTCCTCTCCATTCTCATCGTTTAGCAGGACTTTCACCTTCTACATCTCCTCCTCCTTTGGGAGAGAGAAATAGACAGTCCAGGTGGACTACTTTGCGCATTGATTCACACACCATGGGAGAGATAAATAGACAGTCGGGCTGGAATGTTGCTACGATTCAGGTTCGTACTGCGGTTACTAGACCAGTTATGTCTTAGGTACATGCACCGCCCATGGTTTTGGGAGGTCATGGTCATACTTCTAGAGGTCACATTCCTACTTATGGAATGTATATTCCTACTTATGGAGTGTCTCATGGGACATCTCATGCGATGACTTATGGACCCTATTATGGGACGCAATATGGATAGGGTTCTTCACCTTATGGGGGTGGGTATCAACAACCTGCTTACTCTCCAAATTACGGCTTTGTAGCTCTGAATAGTCAAGGTACACCACACTATGGTGCTTCCATGCCACCCTATATGGGTCAAAAGGGAGGAGGACAATATGGCCAAGGACATGGTGGTAATTAGACCTATGTGAATCATGAACTATCAGGGAGCGGTCCATCGACCTCATCATCCTAGGCCCCGTTTCCTTGCAATGCTGAATCTTCCTGACTTGTCGATATTGATGAACGATCCTATAGCTCATGACCTAGCTTGGCCAGCTATCCCTACTAAGCTTCCCTCGGACATACCCAAATTCGAGGGCAAACTAGGAGAGGATCCGAGTGAACATGTTACTACCTTCCACCTATGGTGCTCTTCAAATTCCTTACATCAGGACTTAATCCGTTTAAGGCTGTTTCAACGTACCCTTACAGGACCTGCTGCGAAATGGTATATAGAGCTACCTAGGGGGGCATTAGATTTTTCGATGACGTAGCGATTCCTTTTCTTAACCACTTCTAGCTACTAGTACATTATGACGTTGGTACTAAACTCTTATTGACATTTCGACAGGATAAAGCCACACATATCTCGGATCACATCCAAGAGTGGCGTAGACGGAAGAGGTTAATTAAAGCCTTTATACAGCCGAAATTCCTCCTCGAATGGTTCCTTAAGTCGTTATTGCCTTATATAGCAAAGGATGTTTCTATGTCTAGAGTGCAAAATGAGTAACAAACCATTATTCCCAATGCTCCGCGTTCTAGTTTCGACCCAAAGGTTAAACCTGGACCACATGCTAATGGCATTGTTGGTTGTGAGAGTGATAAACTTGTGGATTCGGTTGCAAAACAAGTTAGTCAATTGTCAATCAACCAATCTGCTTCGGGACAAGCCATGGCTTTGTCTCAACCCGCCCAAACGACAAGTGTGCTTTCAGTACAATCATCGGACCAGAAGGGTAACCAGCATCCCAAACGGAATAAAAAGAAGAGTAAGAATAATCGTAAGGGTGGGAATAGGAATGAAAATTATAATAATAATGACAAGAATTCCTGTAATGCTGGGGGGGGAAATAAATCTAAACATAAGGTTAAATTTCCTTGCAAGTTGTGTAAGGACGATCACCTCACTTACTTCTGCCCTCGTATCGATGAAGCCTCGAGATTCTTGGCACATGGCCCAGCTGTGCTAACGAAACCTTTACCTCATAATCAAAATATGAACCCAAGGACACATGATCAGTCTGGTGGTGATCAAGATCCACCAGAGGGTAGTGGTCATGGTTGCATTAACATGGTATGTGTTGTGAAATTTGTGACCCATGCGAAAGACTATGGTTCTTCACAAACCAGCCCAGGCAAGGAGCCTGATCCACCAGGGTCTCCTTTGCATATTGAGAAACCTATGGATAAACTTGAAGCTACACCTCACATTCCTAAGGGAGTCCTTAAGCATTCAGGGAACAATCCTAATGCCCGAGCCACCCATAACTATTCAGTTGTCGAGGATTTGGGACACACTCCTTGTGTGATGTCTGCACTGGAAGTGCTTCAGAGTTGTCCTTCGCAAAGGAAGGATTTGCTTTCTGCCCTTGGTGTGAATGATGACAATTCTTCCTTCATGATTAAATTTGAAACCGCGGGACTTTAGTCTTGCCTGCCTTACTATGTGTCTCTTTTGATTCACGTAGCATGTCTTAACATGACCATCAAGCGCACTATGATTGACGAAGGCGCTGCTACTTCTGTGATGTCTTTATCATGTTGGAAGGGTTTAGGTTCCCCTGAGCTGTGTAAATCTATGACCATGTTAACTGCATTCGATGGGAGATCGTTTAGGCTACATGGGATCCTTCCTTCCCTTAGGGTCCATTTGGGAGGGAAGACCATTGCGATAGAGGTCGAGGTGGTTGATGCACCCCTTGACTACAATCTCTTGCTGGGTAGGAATTGGATGTACAGTATGCAAGCCGTAGCTTCTTCCCTATTTCACATTGTATGCTATCAATTTAATGGGAAGATAGTCACGATTGATCAAACATCATTCAAGAATCCATCGGTTACCCCATCTTCAGGATATTCGATCCCAATCGTTGAACACTCTCAGCCGACAACTGTGAGTGTGGGTGTAGGCATGTATCCATCCCTCATGGGAAGTTTTAGTTGTTTTTCACTAATCCTTATGATAGGGTCTTGTTCCGATGAGGCTTCGACATCTATGAGGTCAGTTTCTTTTCATGCGAGTCATATGGAAGATCTTTGGATTCTTCCTACACCGAGTACTCCGAGTGAGCCCATCGTGACAGACGTGCTGTTGCCTACAATTATGGTAGCTTATCAAGCTAATATTGAGTGTGTTGCAGAGCCCAGTCCTTCCTCTTCATGGACAGAGGAGGAGGACCCTTATGTGCTTCCTGCATGGGCAGTACAGTCTCCTCACGTGCATGATTTCCTTGATAGTGTTTTCCCTTCAGATGAAGCGATTATTGAGTCCATGTCGGGAGTTGAGCCACCATGGGAAAAGCTCCATCATAGATCTTACTTTCATCCCAAGCTTGACCACTTGGAGTGTGAGGAATTTAGGGAGGTTCTTAGTGAGAGAGTTGGTAGTCCTATGGTTCCATTAATGTCTCCTAGTCCGATGGATGATGGAAACATGGAAAATATATCTCCAATGATTCCTATCAATATCTCTTGTGATCCTGGTAGGATAGAGAATGTCTATATTGGGGAAGAATGTTCCCATGCTGAGATTCAAGAATACACCTAGCTGCTTAAATAATTTCGTGATATCTTTGCTTGGTCTTACAATGAAATGCCAGGTATCGACCCTCGCATTGTCGAACAAGAGATTAAGACTTATCCCAACGCTAAGCCTATTCGGCAACGTTTGCGTGCGGTGAATCCTAGGAAAGCACCCATGATTAAAGCAGAGATAGAGAAACTATTGAAATCCGGTTTTATCTATCCCATTCCCTTGATGGAGTGGGTTTCAAACCCCATTCTGGTAGATAAGAAGTAGGGAGCGATCCGCATATGTACTAATTTACATCATTTGAATCATGCCTGTCCTAAGGACAATTTCCCCACACCATTTATTGATTAGATTTTGGATGAGTGTGCGAGTAGCGAGGTTTTTTCCTTCATGGATGGATTTTCGGATATAATCAGATACAAATTAATCTTGAGGACCAACATAAGACTGCATTTATTTGTCCTTGGGAAACTTTTGCATATCGAAAAATGCCTTTTGGCCTTAAGAATGTCAGAGCTACTTTTCAGTAGGCCATGACCTTGATCTTCTATGATCTCAAATCGATTATCAAAATATTTTTGGATGACCTTGCTGCTCACTCTTGAATGAGAATGCATCATTCCTATCATTTGATATTGGTATTCGAAAGATGCCGCCATTATTTGGTCAGGCTAAATCTTCACAAGTGCATCTTTTGTGTGAAGTCAGGTTGCTTGTTAGGATTCATCATTTTTAAAGAGGGTATAAGAGTCGACCCTTTAAGGTAGAGGAAATACTTCAGTTGTCTCCCCCAAAAAATATTCGTCATCTTCAATGTTTGCAAGCCATGGAAAACTTCTTACGGAGATTCATTGTAAAATTTGCCAATTTGACTAGAGGCTTCATGCGTCTTTTGAAGAAGGACACCACCTTTTGTTGGGATGAGGGAGCTCAGGAGTATTTTTATGCGCTCAAGCGAGCCCTAGCATTGGCCCCGGTGATTAGTCCCCCAGACTATAGCTGTGATTTCCTACTTTATGTGGCCGCGTCCATGGACATGATTGGTATGGTTTTGGTTCAAGAGGATGAGGAGCTCCAAGAGAATGTCATGTACTATCTAAGCCAAAATATTATTGACGTGAATATTCATTATTCTCATCTTGAGAAGCTTGCTTTAGCTACCGTACATGTAGTTCAATGGTTGAGACATTATATTCTCCTTCGCCAGACCTTGGTTATAGCCCATGTCAATTCATTTCAATTCGTCCTCACTCAAAGGATGATTGGGGGAAAATAAAATAAATGGATTGTCATCCTGCAAGAATTCGATCTCAAGTTTGTTTCGGTAAAGTCAAAGAACTCATTAATTTTTGCAGAGCTTATATCGGATTTCCCAAGCGAGGACGAGGAGTTGGTTTGTGAAGATATGTTTGTCAATGAACACGTCTTCTTAATCTCAACTTTAGACCCATGGTATGGGGATATCATTATATATTTACAAACATTGAAGGTCCCTACTCACCTCTCACAGGATGAATGATGATGATTACATCACGTGTCTAAGAATTACCTCATAATGGATAACACTTTGTACCGCTGTAGGGTGGATTCCATTTTACGACATTGTTTAACTCATGAGTAGGTTGAGGTAGTGCTAAATGATTTCCATGGAGGGACGTGTGGTGGTCATTTATCTGGGCTTTCGATAGCACAAAAAATCTTAAGAGCAGGTTATTTCTGGCCATTGATCTTTAAGGATTGTATGGATGCAGTCAAGAGGTGCCACCCTTGCCAGGTGTTTGCATGTAATATGTGCTCAAAACCTGCCCTGTTACATCTCATCATCACCGTTGGTCCCTTTACTAAGTGGGGGCTTGACTTTATGGATTGCAACCCAGCTTCAGCTGGGGGACATCATCATATCATAGTGGCTATTGATTACTTCATGAAATGGGCTGAGGCTATGCCTACAGTTAAATCTGACGGTGAGATAGCCGCGCACTTCATATTCAACCAGATTATTACTCAGTTCGGGATTCTGAAAGAGATTGTCATTGACCATGGCTTGCAATTTTATAATTGTATGATGGAAGAGTTGGCATCAAAGTTAGGGTACAAGCAAGAGCATTCCTCCTCTTACTACCCTCAAGCGAATGGATAGGTAGAAGTAGTGAATAAATCACTCAAATCCATTCTCCAAGGAATAATCGCACAAAGAAAGAATAATTGGCACATCATGTTATATCCTGCTTTGTGGGCATATAGAACCACTGTTAAGACTACCACAGGTTTTTCTCCATATCAACTTGTACATGGAGTGGAGTCAGTATTGGCAGTTGAATGTGAGATTCCTTCTTTGAAACTAGCTATAGAACTCTTACCGAACACTTCCCCATTGGAGGAGCATTTGGTCCACCTTGAACAACTTGATGAGCAATGTTGAGATGCCTTGGTGGCTCTAGAAGTAAATAAACATTGTGTAAAGGTCCAGTATGATAAGTCTATCCGTCCAAGGAGGTTTAGTGAGGGAGACTTGGTCCTTTTGTGGGATCAATCGAAAGAACCCCTGGGGGCAGGAAAGTTTAACCCCATGTGGTGTGGTCCTTACATCATCAAATGTGTGTTAGAGAAGGGCGCTTATGAGTTAGTGGATTATGAGGGAACAACCTTGGCGAAGCCTAGAAATGGGCTCTATCTCAAAAAATACTATGCATAATTTTCAGCCAAGGTTGGTTATTGTATATTATTGTACAGTTTTGCATAGGTAGGTCTTTTTCTTATAGTGATCCGGTTTGTGATTAGTTTCCATTTCTTTTGGCAGATGTCAATGGAATCTTCCACCTACATAGGATTCATGGATAGTGCGAGTCGTCACACTCAACAATTAGCCTCTACTGCTTGGGTGATTTATACTCCTATGGGTCAGCTACTATCTTCAGGATGCGTATGTTTACGACCATCTTCAAACAATGTTGCTGAATATAGTGTCGTTATTGAACTTCTACGGGATGCCATTTCACATGGTGTTCTCTCTCTTGAGGTACGTCTTGATTCGGGGTTAGTAGTGTCACAACTTAATGGTTTGTACCGTGTTAGAGATCCGATGTTATTAAGAATATTCTTATGTGTGAGATTATTAGAACAACAATTTGACAATATAACATACATACATATTCCAAGAATTAATAATCAAATTGCTAACTCATATGCTAACTACATGTTAGATTGGCATTTGTTTCATACAACATAAATTCATCACAAACACAAATTTTACACATGTAAATAAATAAACCGATCATCATAAAATTTTTTATAAACATCCAAAATGTGGTAATACATAGTGTCATGATACAAAAATGGGGCTCTCGAGCCACCAAAATATAATACACGGTAATACAAAATGTATCACTCCCAGGTATCTAAGCCTGTGGAGGAGGAGGGGGTTTGTGATCATGGAAGGTCACTACGACTCTAGCTAGCCATCAAAATAATGGCACCCATGCTCGTGGTACACCCACCACCTTGTGCTGCATAGCCTCAAGCAATTCCTTGACTTGCGCCATGGGAACTTTGTGTGTCAGCCTCACAAAGTTGGTATGAATGCTCTGGAGCATCCACTCCGCATCCACACCCGTGATATCATCTCCTCTTCCCCTCTGTCTATGACGAGGGAAGATTTCAAGCCACCGTGGTCCCACATCTGCATGCATATGGTAGATGTCACTATGTATTGTCACCCAAAAACATGTCTTTTGATTCCATATAATCAGAAAACACAAAAAAATTAAATAACTCAAAAATTTAAAGAGAGGGTCAAGATTCGTTACCTATATCACCGTATGCTGATCCTGGTGCTAGCGGCATGTCCAGGTCCCCCTGGAAATCTATCCCCGCATAGGGGTAGTCATCGATGGAAATTATCTATCGTAGCCACCACGGAAAGAACTCAGCTGGATAGGGGTTGTACACCCTACCTCCACCTAGTCTACGCATCGCATCCACCCAACGCTGTTGGGCTGGATCTTGAACCCCGTGTAGAGGAACGTCAACCCTGGGGCTCAATCTTGAACACACTTGAAGAAAAACATGCTCAATATGCTGCTGAAACTGAAGTTTCGCACTCTACCCATCTTACACTGACTGATCTGGTGTTTCATGTTGCCCAGCAGTGTAGTGCTCTAGTCAAATACTGTGGGTCTCATGCACTCCACTGCATAGAACATCAGAGGCCACGAGGCCTGGTGGAGTGAAGCCAAGCCTTCTATCCTGCCCAGTGTTAGTAGGATGGCCTTTAGGCCCAACAGCTCTATAGATTTTGTTGGGATCTGACTCCCCACCTTCTCTGTGTCTAGATAGCAGTACACCGCAATGTACTCATCTATAGTCAGGCCACCTCCGGGCCCACGAGAACTTAGGTTCACTACCTCCCCCCATCGAGAAAGTCCAGTAATAAAGAATATTTCCACCACCTCTATGGTGAGGGACATCCCATCTATCTGGAATGACTTAGAGTCTGGATCCCAGTAATCCAATAGCATCTACAATAGTCTTGGTTTGGCCCTTAAGCCAACAAGACACCAAAATTTATAGAGCCCACATGCACATAGTGCTTGTTGAGCCATTAGATCGGCCCTTACTGCCTCCTCTACATCATCATGTTCATGTTCTCTCCATTCTAGGACCATCCTACACAAAAAATTGCAAGTTTCCCCATTAGAATACTTAAAAAACCTCATGCACAGCCGCATACATGACTGTGAGGGAATTTTCCATGTATATCCAGCCCTATATGTAGAAAAACCCTTGATTTCCATGTGGGCCGCAACGCCTATTTTGGATTGGCCTAGAAATCCCAAATAACCATGGAATTTGATAAAAATTTCATCAAAATGGAAGAGAAGAGCATGGGTAAGTACCTAGAAGAAACGATATGGATTCCGCTGGCTGGATCTCCTGGAATTCACTGTTGAAAATCTGAGCTCAAATGGGTAAAAAATTCAAAATGTTTTATAATGTTTTGAATTTTTTACTATTTATAGAAATTTTTTAAAATTTTGAAAATTTTTACCCCCTTTCCTATAGTTTGGATCATTTCTAATCATTTTGGACCGTTTTTGACCTAATTTATGATGTAGGAGACCTTTTTGAGTGCCATTTTAGCTGTTGGATTGACCCGTTCGTACCGATCTTAGGTATCATGTCTAAACTAGCATATAGGTTAGGTTTCATAATCGTTCGCATTTTGCATAACCTTATGAACATTTCATCATAGCCTTAGGTACGAACCCACTCTATTATGTCACATAACCTTCTTGCTATTTTGGAAGTGGCATGATATGAGTAGTAGAGCTTGACCTTACATGGGTACCCTAGTTAGTGCCTTATTTGCATTTGGTACCCATGCTGAGGTTTTGTCCCTTAGGATGTGGGAATCCATTGTATAGTATTGCCATGAAATTTTACAAGAGCCTCATACTCCTCTTGATCCTCTTCTAGCCTATTTCCCTCAGGACTCCCTTATGTCAAGTTGTAATTGCATTATCATGAGCTTTTCCTACCTTATTGAGATTTATGCCAGTTTCCCTAACATTGCGTTTCAGCCATATAGCCCAAGCTTGTCTCATGTCTAGCCATGCAGAGCCATTTTATATATCCTTTGCAGCTTGATTCCCTTTTTACCGGGAGGGGATTTTCCCCGAGTGTCGCTATCCTACACATGTATCCTTGCATTGAGCATAGGTATGTTCCACTGCTTGGAACTAGTTTATTTGCCCCTATGACACTCGTTTCCTCCTAGTATGTAACTATAAAGCAATTTTATTCTTTTTCAAGATTTTTAAATATTTCAAAAAGTCCAAAAAAATAAAAAAACCAAAAAACCGGACAAGGAAAGATGTTATCTTTGGCAGCTATTGAGTTGTGTCGCCTTCGAACAGAGCAATGTATATCACATCTGTTGGTTGGGTTTATAGTTTGACTTTAGGAGATGTACTCATTTATCTGATTTTATCTCCATCGACTGGTTAAGCTTCCAGTCCCCATGGAGCCTTTGTCGATGTCTCCTGTGTCGCAAAGATGTCCCAGTTTTGTATATCGAGTCTATGTTGCATTTATTCAGTCACCATTCATCGTTATGCTCTTGTTCAACGGAAGTTGAAACTTGAGTCGGCCATTCCTTAGTCATCTTGACTTCGCATGTCGGCCATTCTCAGTATAGTTACTAGTTCATGCACCTTATGATCGAGTCCTTCCACACTATACAGCTTTGCTGAGTACCTCATGTTGGATGATGGGGGATTCCTTAATGGCCTCCTTCGAGCGGATTTCATACCACTGACTTCAAATCATTTATTTTGGGATTGGAATCTAGAGCCATTTTTGAGTGCCTTGAGACTTGCAGTCATCAGTGGTAGGTTCTCTCGCCATCGATAGTCTTTGGGAATACATCAATGTCCCCTGATCGATGGATCCTTTCAAGTGTTCGACCTCAACACATTTATTCACACTTTTTAGTTTGCACTCTAGTACCTTGATTCCCATTTTCATTATCGGTGTGTGATCTCACGTCTGTTAACAGTATACATCAATGACTAGTAATCAGATGATGTACTACTATGTTCGACCTTGACACCTCTATTCGCATAGAATACCTTCGATATTGGTGGCATCTCTTATATACTACCTCCTTGATCGTGCCAGTGTTCATGAGATTTCAGCTCTCGTGACTTGATTCCAGTATATGTCAGACATTTCCAGCCATTATGGAGATCTTGATCCATTATATATCTTCAGCCATTATGGAGATCATGGTCCTTTGTATATCTTCATCATGGAGATTCTGATCTATGTATATTGTACTTGGCGATGACCACTTATGTGATATCTTGTATCATGCCTATTCATGGCCATTGTACTCTTGTGTATCCAGGACTGCTATATGTATTTGCAGTATTTGCAAAGTTGTATCATTGCGTTATGCTGATTGGGTGGCTGGTCTTCCATTTGGGATCCTTCATCACTCCACTTCTGGGATGGACTTATAATGTATTTCGGCCATTGTATGACCCCTCTGACCTCACATATTAGGGGGCATCTGTTATAGCTAATTTTACCACTCCAGGTGAATCACACTTGTATGGCCTTCCCCTGTCCCTCTGCGGACTCCTTAGAGACCTTGGACCATTTTTTGTCCTTTGATGTTTCCTTGACCATCCCTAAAAACATGTGAAAAATGATACACATAACTTTTGAACCTATAATCGCGTATATACGTGGGTTTGACCCCTAAAACTGCATACATTGGGATGTGTGCATAATCCAAATCCTTTTGGAGTTTTCCTTGTCATGGATATGAATCACTTGAATCTTGGCCTTCTCTATGCCTTGAGATCACTCGGATTCGACCTTTCATTACCCCTTTGAAAATATATATAAGAAACTCTTTGGTACATTGAAGGCATAAGAGAGAATTGAGAGCAAAGAAACTATAGTCGATTGTTGTCAGAACTTGTGCTTGAGTCTGCACCCCTTTTTCCCTTGGAGCACTTTTGTGTTCTTCCGAAGCTTTCCTTTTGCTTGTGAGCTTGCTATCAAGAGATGGAGGATTGAAGTGGTGGAGGCCCAAGTGGGGGATTTAGTTTCTTTGATTCACAGATGTGCTGACAAAGGTTGTATCCATTGTAATCTCTGATTTTATATTAATAGAATTATATTTTCCTGTCCAATAATGTATGTTTGAATGAATATTGTCATCTCTGATCTGATTTTTTTGAATGTACTTGTTGGTAATTGATGAGCCATTTCCAAGCTTAGGCCTCTGCTGGTACCAATTCTGTTCAATAACCTGTTGATCTCAACCTTTCACTATCTCCCTCTGTGAGCAACATATCTACCTCTGACTTTTATTTTAGAGACGTCTTCTTCATAGTAGCAATCATCAAACTGCATCTAAAAAATCTTCTATGTATGTCTGTAGTTAAACGAAAACTCAACATTAATATGGACAGCATTCAAAAAAATGTAAACCACACTATTAATGAGACTAAGCATCAAATATGCAACCCTATGCTGTGTTCTCATCACAAAAACCCCAAACAAGAATCAGAAACCAACGCCTCCAAAAAATAGGGTAAAAACACCCATAGAACAGGTGGGAAAACCCTCACCAGTGGGAAATATCACTAAAGCATCAGCATGATAGTCTTATTTACAGCCGCGACGGTGGGCGTCAGACAGACAACGAGTTCCGCGAGACTACTAAGTCTATTGGCGTCAGAAAGACTAAATACTATAACATCAGGCAGAAAAATCTCCTCGTTGGTGAATAGAACAACATAAATGTTGGGTGATTAGTTCACTAAAACACCACAACGACGGAAACCCCAACGGCTAAGGGTTTCGTAGTCAACAGAAAACATCGGTGGAATAAAACACTAAAACTTGCAGCATTGGACCTTGAACTCACTAGAGCATCGGATGGTTAGATCGTTAAAGAGCCACAATGTTGAAAGCTACATGGAACAAAGGTTCCACAAACTAGTAAACATCGGAGAAAACCAGAAGAAACCATCGATGAAAATCAAGGAACCATTGGAAAAAATAAAACAAACTATCGACAAACGAAAAAAAACATGTCCGAAAGATAGTCCACTCTAGAGCTGCAATGGTGGGATTCAAATAGACTACAAACTCCATGGAAACCAAAAACATTAGCGATTAGAACACCCAAATACTAATCCCCCAATAAAATGTCTAACACAGTTCCGATAGCGAAATGAGCAAAATCAAAGACCCCATGGGATCGACAAAGATAAAGGCTTCCATCAGAGTGTTTGCAATCTGCCATCTGAAATGATGGCCACACAAAGGATTTACGCTCCGATGGTGATGAGACAAAAAATGCCGATATGAATATAAAAAAGAAAATGCGTCAACGAAAAACAAGGCTTTGGATCGGGCCATTTGTTATTGAGCTTCCGCAACGACGACTGCGTAGAAAACTACGGCCCCGATTCACAGTTCCATAAGCTTCTGACAGTGAAAAAGAAAATCATCCATAATTCAAAACATTAGCAGACAAATATAGTCATTCAACAATTTACATCAATTTAACCTCAAAGATGGAGATCTGTAGCAGAGGACAACAAAGTTCATCAATCAAAAGCAAATCCAGCCAAGATAAAATTAAAAGGAGGGTCCAAAATTTTTAGAAATTTGGGAAAACATTGTATCTGCAACAGGTTCTTAGCTTTAGTTAAATCTTGAAATTTCATGCCAAACCAATCTTGAATATCCAGTTTTGTCAGATGCTACAACATATCCTCCTCTCAGTCGCAACAAGGTCTTGACAATGGAACCATTTTTTGGCACAAGCCACCCAACAAAGCCTTGTTGATAGGGGTTCCCTCTCTATTGACACCCAACCCACGTGATCTCCCTGAGCACCGGCCCAAACAGGTTTTACCCTGCCCGGCAACACCGTGGAGAGCTGTCGGAACCAAGTTTTCGTAGTCAGGAGAAGGATTTAAGGAAGGATCGGTTCATCAATTTAACTATCCGATTTAGAAAAACCATTCATCAAACATTAATTCATTCATAACATATCTACCATTTCAACCATAGATCTAATAGATTGCATCATTATCGCAACATTATCACATTATTCATTCATAAACAAAATAAGGATACGTTCTTAATTGAGATCATAAAACATAAAATCATAAAGAGACAAAAAGACAATAGTGATTCTGATCCGGATTTATGCAGGAATGCAACAAAATACACAAATAACCATAGAAACAAATGTGCATCGAAAATAACACTTCATTTCATTAATCAATAACTGAAACTTGTTTACATACAGAAGGGAAATAAACTAGCTAGAGTGCTGGTAGCTTATCTCTGAGAAGAGTTGTGGCAGCTACATGCCTCTGAACTCTGTCTTACAATGAGGTTCAAAGGCCTATATATTATTGAGAAACAATGGAAACCCTACACATCCAAAAACCTAACCCTAGGAGGTGAAACGCCTTAATGTGGGCCCCGTTGGGTAACTTGGTCCATCAATTTCCCAGGGTCGTAACTTTAGCATACTACCTCCGTTTGACGCGCATGATACATCATTAGAAAGACCTATTTAAGGACTACATCCATAAACAACAAATATGAAGTCTAGAATAGACTCATATTTTCCTGACCATTCGATGCCAAAAGAACGTCATTTAGGGCCTCAAAACGGCTCCGAAAGTTTAGGACCTGAAAACTGCCAAAAATAGTAAATTGTGCTACAATTAAGGAAACTGGAAAACTGAAAGAAACAATGGTGGGGGTCCAAGAGGAATAGGTGGGTGGCCACCAATATCCTCCTGGATCATATTCAACTCAACATCCATTGTATCATATTTCTTTCTACGTAACAGATCCAAAACAATAGCTGTCTTTCTCCATAGTGTGAAAGATCGACCCACATGATCACATACAGATAACACAAGATTCAATATCTCCCTTACTCTCTTGCACAAATTATCACAACCTATCATGACTTATGTTTTTCATTTGCAATTCTAATTCTATATAAAGGATTGTTCCTTTACATTCATGGTCCACTTCTAACTAACTCCTGACTGATTTAACCACTAATGACCTATATCCACAAAATGTGGTCAACCGATACCAAAAGTTGCATAAAATATTTAAAAACAGTTTGTTTTCCTCCCATCACGTTGTATTTTTCTTGTGCGGTGTCACGTGAGCTTACACAGCCTCCACGGTGCTATGCAAATCATTTACCCAAACACCCCTTCCAACACATTTACCATTTACCAATTCTTGGAGAGCATTTAATTGTCCATTTTCCAAGCCTTCAGTTCTAGGTGAGAGCTATAAACCTCTTCATTTCTATGGTTTCCATTTTCCAATTTCATATCTTTTTATTGAGCTTTGGGGATTTTAAGCCAAACCCAAAAAACTCATTCCATGTAACGCTTCTAGTCTTCATAGGAGGAGCGGTTCCCAATAAGAACCACCATTTTTTAGGCTTGCAAAAGCGGTGGCACCGCTCTGTCATAAGGGAACATGAGTGATGCCGTTTGTAGTGTCCAAAAAATGAATGCCCTATCAAAAAAATAGATGATTTTTAGCATTTTTAAAGGTTGGATAAGTGTCTAAATGCCTCATTGATTATTTTTTGATAGGTTATTTTTCTCATCATGGTGATTTGTAAGGAAAGGAAACATGAAGACGATGATACTCGTGCTGCAAGAGATACGGGTTCCATTGTTTCTCTACAAGGTTGTGGCCTCTTGAAATTTTTCCACGCTCCTAGTATGGTATCGCTTGTGCAATTACTGGAGCGCATACTACGGATGTGGAATCTAGAGTAACAACATTTAGAGGTTGGGCGTCATATCCTCACTTTATAGGTGGAAGACATATACTTTCTCACTGGTCTAGGCGTGGGGCGCCTATTTCACTGACAGGCTGCCGAGGGGGAGATATTACAACATAAGAGATGATAGTTCATCATTGCAATCCAGGAACCAAGATGTCGAGGAAGAAAATATTGATCAAAGAAGTGAGGGATTTACCACTTCGTACTGTTCTCTTTACCATGTAGAGGGTAGCTGGGAGCCAAGGGGCTCACCAAGCTTCCTGGGCTCACATGTTGTATTCCCTAGAGGCCATGGTCCCCACAGTATTCAACTGTACTAAGGAAATATTACCTGTGTTCAAGGATCATCTAACCAAGTGTCGACAAGGGTAACTAAAATAGTTCGGCTACAGGACCATTCTGGCATGCTTCTTATTTGAGAGGGTACCCCTCTTGAGACCCCAGGTGGTATTAACAGAGTTGATACCTAGAGACCCCCACATGCTGCGGTGGGTGGAGATCATGGCCCACACTAGAGGTGGCGGGTTCAAGGTCAAATATGGGGCTCCTTTCTTTCGGTAGCTGAAAAATAAAATCCTCATGATTGAGTAGTATGCCTATGCAGGGACTGAATTTCAAGGGGATCTCGACCTTGATCTACCACCTGGAACTCAATGGGTGACATCGGTAAGAAGAAAGGCTCAAAATGTTGATTATGTTTTATATTTTTATGTTTTATGATTTTTATGGATAATGACAAGACCTAATTTTTTCATGTAGATTTTGGGCATGCACGTCCTGGGGGATATTCCCCAATGGATAGGTGAGAAGTAGCTTGCTTTGTCCATAGAGATGACGATGAGCTCACCGAGCTGGAGGAGAACCTAGTGTTAGCCAGAATAATTCACCTCCTGCAGATAGCTAGGTGTTCCGCTGGTCTGAATGGTTCAGATCCAAAACAAATAGATCATAGAGGTTGATAAATCTCCCTAGACACTGTAGATATCTGGAATACAAGGCTTTGATAGTTCACCTATGCACCTGCAAAAGAGTTCAACACGAAATAGATCAAAGCAACCAGAATATGATCTACTAATCTATGCTAGTGACTAAGGAATCTAGCAATATATATCTGAAATCAAACATCAACAATATATATGGGACAGAAAATCAACTTGCATTAGAAATATGAACAAGTTTACAACCAAGCCTTAGTATTGACATGCATCTCCATGAAACCAGCTCTTCATCCCAAAAAGCTCCGACTCTAGCTCTCTATGATCTCTCCAAATGATCTTGGGCCAAGAATCAGTCCAACAAAATAACAATACCTTCCGAATGTTCTCCCCTCAACCATGGCTATGAGCTCATATTTATAGGGCTTTAATGGATAGAGATGGTTGAGAAATTAGTGGGTGAGGTGGCCTCTAGGATCGTAGGATAAGGGATCTCGAGCTCAACCAACCCACAACAGTAGGGATAAGGCAGTACACGAGGCTTATCATCTAGAAGCCTAGAGAAACTTCTCTTTTTCCCTTTTTACCCAGGGTACTGCGCTTCTCCTTCTATGATAGAGCGGTTCTCGTAATAACCGCCTATGGACCAATGGAAATGGGCGGTGGCACCGCTTGTGGACAACTGATGAAAGGCGGTACGATCAGGGGTACCGCTCCTGGATAAAGGGGCATGTGTAGTGCCGGGAATTTGTATGACAGATTGATGAAAAACCATTTAGTTTCCACTCCAGAAGCTGGGATTCAGGGAAAGTAGGTATGTCAAATGTATTATCACATGATGGTGACAGGATTTTGGTATAACACCTAGGTTGGTTAACATTGGATATCCTGGATGCTATGATCGATGACCTCCCTAGCAAGTTTCAGAGACATACTGCGGGAGTGTCAAGATGCTTCAGGTTCTTTCTACGTAGGGTAGAAAGGGCTATTATGTGCTACCACGAGCATCATTAGGGTGGTTTGCATGATGTATCACTGAAATATATCTAGA
>LPNX010815349.1:271107-293063 GCA_001517045.1 Pseudotsuga menziesii | reverse complement strand
TATATATATATACATACATACAGACTCAACTCCGGTGTTTATATCTACTTCAAATGGATAAAATTGTATTTACATGAGTTTTATGTGTCTTCTAAAGTCTATTTTATTTTATAATGGACTATGTTTTATTTTTAAAAGTTATGAATGGGAAATGTACCAGTCTAGAATGTAATTTTCTAATAAATCAACAATCATATTTTCAGACCTAGGGATATTCCTGTAAGTGATGAAATTTAATGACCTCTCTAAAAGACGCACTCTTCGAAAGAGATGGAGAAGTGTTGGGTTCCTGATGGTATAAATGTGTTTTATATGACAAACCACTAGCTAAGATTCCATAAAAACTACCAAATCGTGAATGTCTTGAGATGAAGCCTCGGTTAGTAAACCTATCATTGCCTGATACTCGACGATGTTGTTGGTAGTCGGACCAATACAAACCGCTCCTGAAATGACTAAGTCATGAGTTGGGGAATGCAACACCAAAGCAACTGAAGAAAGGTTAAAGGTATGAAGGCATGCACCATCATCGAAACCATAGAAATCCATCCAATCTACATAACCAAAACATGGTATAAAAATTATGGACATCAAACTCAAAACCATATTGAAAATGCCAAAACACACTAAAAGTCAAATATACATATATACAAAGTACCATACATAAATGTATTAAGCATAGTACCTCTTTAGGTAAAACCCATTGTGATGTTTCTCGAAGGGTATCCTGTCATAGTCTACAAGATCATAAGCCCCTTTCTCTAAGACCTTACTAACGACAAAGGGACCGTACCACACAGATTCAAACTTTCCCTTCCCTAGTTTATCATGTATTTGATCATAAGTAAGGACTAGGTCACCTTCATTGAAAACACGAGGTTGAACAGACTTGTGATATTGTGCTTTGACAATTTTTTATGTGCCTCGTTAGCCAAGGAATCATCTCTTCTACTTTCATCAAGGTTGGTCAAGTAGAAAAATCTCTCTTCCTCGGCAGAAGTGTTCGAGAGAAGTTCTACTACAAGTTTAAGTGAAGGAATTTGACACTCGATAAGGAGGACAAATTCTAGTTCGTAGACCAAATGAAAGGGTGTGAAACTAGTTATTGTTTTTACTAAAGTCCTATAAGCCCAAAGTGTGGAGAAGAGAGTTAAGTTCCAGTTGGATTTGTGATCTCTAACCATCCTACGCAACATGGTTTTCAAAGCCTTGTTGATGGCCTCGACCTAACCATCAGCCCACGGGTAATACGGAGTTGATTTTTCATGGTGAAACCCCAGCTTAGCACTCATCTCAGCCATCATCTGATTTCAGAAGTGAGATCTGTGGTCAGTGACTATATCTTGTGGGAATCCAAACCTAGCTATCACATGATTGAATAAAAATAGGGCAAGAGTCTTACTGTCCTAAACATATGTAGGCATTTCCTCATCCCATTTTGTAAAGTAATCAATGGCTACAATGATGTAACCATGCCCCTCAGTAGAGGTAGGCTTACAAAGAATAAAAGCAATACCCCACTTGGAAAAAGGGCCAGCTGCAATGAGGGGGGGTGTAAAGGAGCAGGGTGGGTGTGCTTTTTTTGGATAAACATGTTGATAGGGTGGGAATTTCTTAACCGCTTCATGACAATATTTAAAGATTGAAGGCTAGAAATACCGAGCACAAAGGATTTTTTGGGCTGTAGCCATCCCAGAAAGATGACTGCCACATGCCTTAGAGTGGAAATCAATAAGGACCATTTTAGCCTCTTCATGTGTAAGGCACCGTCAAAGGATGGAATCAATACCACATAGGTACAATGTATCATTCAAAATGAGACTTGTAGTTTTTGTGGTGATGGATATGATGATGATCGTCATGGGATATGTCGGGCTGAAATATATGAGTTTGGAGATAGATGATCAAATACCCATACCATGGATAAGTTGTGCTTATTAAGAAAAAAAATTCATCTGGGAATGAATCGTTGGCCTCAAACTCTATCAAAGAATAGGGAATGTCACACATCAACTTTGCAAAAACCAAGGATTTCTTCAAAGTAGCATTGGCGAACTCAAGGTCAAATTCCTGCAAGATAACAATCCAATGGGAATACTTTCCCCTGGTACCTGATGAGTAAGAATGTAGTACATAGGGTTTTGATCCGCGAGTACAGTTGTGGTACAAAGTAGAATGTAATGACGAAACTTTCGAAAACCAATGACCGTAGCCAGAGCTAACTTTTCCACACATGAGTAATAGGTTTCAGAGTCAACGAGGCTCTTACTCAAGTGATATATCATGTGTTCTTGGTTGTTGGGATTTTACTGTGCTAGAACCATTCCAATGGTAGTAGTGGAGGAAGCAACATACAACAGAAAGTATTATGAATAATCTAGGGGGTGTAACACTAGTGAATGAGTCAGAGTGTGTTTCAGATTATCAAAAGCTCGTTGGGCCTGGTCATCCCGAAAGAATGGAGTGTCCTTCTTTAGGAGATGCATATAACCATGTGTTTTCTCTGTGAAGTTGCACACGAAATGACGAAGAAAGTTTTCCTTCCCTTGCAAAATTTGGAGTTCAGTGATGTTTGTGAGGGCGGGTAAGACCAGTATAGCAACAATTTTAAATGGATCAATCCAGATGCCATATTTGGAAACCACAAAGCCAATAATACGTCTAGTGTCAACAAAAAATAAACATTTGTGTGGATTATAATGACAAAACCTAATATTATAATGAAGAAACCTAAGGAAAATGTCTCTAAGGTTCCCTGGATGGTCTTCCCGTTGCTGTGAATGATCAGGGAGATTGTCAAGGTACAACTCCAATATGTGTTTGATATCATGAAAATCATAGAACATGGCTCATTGGAATGTAGCTTTGGAATTTTTCAAACCAAAAGATAAATTTCGATATGCAAAGGTTACCCAAGGGAAAATGAATGTCGTTTTATGCTGATCGGAGGGCAGAATCTCTATCTAATTGCAGCCAAAAAATCCATCCATAAAAGAAAATATGACGCTCCCAGCACAATTATCGATGTGTGGAGTAGGGAAATTATCCTTAGGACAAGCCTTATTTAAGTCTCAAAAATTGATACGGACTCTAATAGTTCCCTTCTTCTTAGCAACAATTACAATATTAGATACCCATTCCGCTAAGGGTACGGGATAAATAAACGCCACCTTCAAAAAAATTTCCACTTCAGCTTTAATAGGCGCAACCTTCCTAGGATGGACTTGATGTAATTTTTGTTAGACAAGTTTTTTCGTGTGATAGGTTCTAATATCGTGTACAGCAATTGACAGATCGATCCCAAGCATCTCCTCAGACGTCCAGGAAAAAATATGATGGAATTATTTGAAAAGGGATCTATAACTTTTAGTTTCCTCTATCGAGTAGTTCTGGCCTACTTGAACGTGCTCAACAATTCCGGGCTTGACTGATATGTCAATCAAGGTTGTCTTAGTGATGTTGCAAATATTTCCTTCAGAATCTATGTCTTGCAACAATACAGGCATTTGCATATTGCTGAAAATATCATTGCTAATAAGAGATACCATTTCAAAGTCTACCAAATTGGAATTGGGAAGAAAAGAAGATCGATGATGGGGATCTTTCCATACGGGTTCATTTACACTCATGATCTCCACGATGGAATCGTTCGATGGAAAAGTTAGTGTGAGATAGTCTAGAGTGGGAAGAGAGGGTTCTAGCCAGTAGGGAAGGTGGTAAGGATCCGAAGCCACTAGATGAAGATCATCATAATGGACATCGGAAGCATCTTGAACAACATCATAAAGTGCTTCATAAGGGTTAAGAGAGGATGACTCAACAACTTCTTTTCCTTTAGGACTATACGAGTCATGGAAATCATGTTCATAGTTGTCACTTCTGTACTAGGAGGGGTTGAGGGAAACACTCCCATAAGGGTTGAATCCTTCAGCATGCCTACATCAATCGATTGATAAGGAGGAAGGGACTGACCTAGCATAGGAATGTTATTTGCGGTGGGAGTAGAAACATCTGGTGAACAAAAGTCAAGTTGATCGATAGTTACAATCTAACCCAAATGAGGAAATTGGAGAGTGCAAAATACTTTCGAAGTGATGATAGTCATAGCATAGAACCGGTGTCTCCCCAATAGAAGATTGTAATCCAACGGGGCATCAACTACTTCCACTTGAATGGAAATAGTCTTTCCCCTAAGCTTGACTGAAAGAGATGGTAATAGACCATAAGGCTGGAAGCCTCTTCCAAGAAAATAAATTAAGGTCATAGGTGACTTTGTGAGTTTAGGAGAACAAATGGCCCTGCATTAGGATACAAAAGAAACGAGGTTGAAGCTCTGTAATCTAGAACGGTCCTATGGACCTTTCTTCCAAATAATCTAGTTGCAATTTGAAATGCAATTTGGTGGAGTAATATGGATTTATATCTTTCCACATTGAAATGTATTAGGTTGGTGTTATCTGGGTCTAATTCCCCCAAAGTCATTAACAGGTTTTTACGCTGTTTTGGACTGCTTTGTAGTACCTCAAGGGTAGACATCACACTAGGTGCCCGAGCCAAATATTCGACAACATTATAGAATTGTGTAGCTGGGGCATTGGGATTAAAATAAATATTACTGAGGGTACTATTAGGTGGGTGTAAAATTAAATCAAGATTAGGTTTCTCAATGGTGAGAGGGCCATTAGACAAACATGGAGGAGAACTAGTGGAAGGAACTTCCTTAGAAGAAGGATTTTTGTCCTTCTTCTCTATTGTCTTTTCGTATGATTGACTACGAGTATTTAAATTAATGGTTTCAGAGGACATCATTCTGATTTCTTCCATAGAATTAGAGGTCCCCTGGTTAGAAATGTGATCTATCAATTGTTGTCGAGATGGGAAAGGATCGGTAAGCCACTGCTAGTGTAGGGTTACTCTTCAGAAATTTACTAATCTCTTCATGACGAGGGCACTCCTTCGTTAAGTGATCACCACCACATAATAGGTAGGGGTACTTGGCCTTTCTCTTTCCTTTATTATCATTCTTGGTGGTCATAGCCTTGGGATTCTCCTGTTGGTTTCCAAGTTTGTTATTTTTCCCTTTACCTTTCCTCGTATTGTCAGGTGTTTGAATACTTTGCATAGCATTCACCTTGGTAGAAACCGTAGGATTGAAGGAGTAGCAGTAGAAGGATTCTGTTGTTTGTTAGGCTTGACTGCTGATGAGGGTTGGATTGAACTGACAACCCCATCAATAGGAGTTTCTGCGAGTGGATTGCTAGGGTCTGTACTGGGATGAGGAGTTTGAGGGATTAGGTCATATAGAGTTTCGGATTGGGAATATACCAAGTCTAGATACTGAGTGCGATTGATATCCTGCTCTTCAGTAATAGCACCACCCATAGCCACATCTCAGGAAATGGGAGGCAACAGTGATTTAGTGAACCAATCAGCTAATAATTGGTCTGAGATGGGAAGTTTTATTAAGTTGTCTCTTCCTTCTCCACTCATGAATGTGGTCTGATATATGTGTGGAAGTGTTTTGATGGAGAGAAGTTAATAGGTCCATACCTGTTTCATAATGAATGGGTAGCTGAAAGTGTGAGAGAAAAATGGTTTCCAATGAGCTAAAATCCATAAACAAATGCTGTGGAAGTTCAATGTACCACTTTGTGGTTGTACTGGTTAAAGTTTGCTGAAAGAGTCTCAAATGAACAAAGTCATCGATTAAGGAGTTGGAAGAAAAACATAGATGGAGCGTCATGACATGATTTTTGAGATCATCTCCTTGCTTTGTATTAAACTTTGGAATGTCTAATGGTAAGTTGACTGGAATAGCAGGTCACGAAGGGTTGTGCTGAATGGGATCATTAATCAACTAGGACAAATCAAGAAATTCCAAAGTTTCCAAGAATAGAATTTGGTGATTAGATTCGATGTACTGGTATTATTGATAAGGAATATGCACACCAGTAGGACCATAATTTGACTGATACAAAAGTTTTTGGGTTGGTCAATAGGCAGATGATCCTTCCGAAGGGGGTGGACTTCTAGTAGGAGGGACACTTGGAGGTGGAGGGCCTCTAGGTGGTGGGCCTACGGGTGGTGGTGGAACTCTGGGTGGTGTCCCCCCAGGTGGAGATCCCTAGAAGGTGGACCTCCCAAAGGTGGGCCTTTGTGTGGTGGTCCTCAAGAAGGTGGACCCCCAAGTGGTGGGCCTCCGGGTGGTGGTCCTCCTGATGGTGATCCTCCATAAGGTGGACCTCCGCTAGGTGGGACTCTTCTAGGTGGGCCTCCTCCTTGTGTAATGACAAAGGGTGGGCCACCATAAGGTGGCCCTCCAAAACCTCTGGTAGTATTTATAGGAATTCCTCCCACTACTGGCATGCAAGACTAATTAGGTTTCCCCCACGATGTAAACGTGTTTCCAGGGTAAGGGATTCTAGGGTACATAGTTCTTGTAGATGTAGTTTGATAGTTCATGTTTGCTACAGGAAGTTGATTCCTTGGGAAACCATAACCCCAAGAATGTAAGTTGACTATAGGTTTTTCCTTTGAGGGTTGGCCTGAACTTGATGGAGGGTTTACCATATTGGTGTTGGTGGGAGGAACAACCACTACGGGTTTTTCTACAGCAGAGTTCTCTCTGGTACTAGTATCAATTCCACTAACTAATAACGTAATTCATGTTGGGGGTTTCCCCCCAGTGTTGGAATGTACTGATACCGTTTGACCTAAGGATTCCCCCTAGCTATAGAGGGTATGGGAGGACTATAAAAAATACCTAGGATGTGAAACTATGGAGTAGGGTCAAAGGTTTGACCCGGGTTATGAGGAGTCACACCATGATCCAGGAGGTCATCAATAGGAGCCAAAGAATCGGCATATGAACGATATCCAGAAGGACAAGGATCCAAAATATAGGGTAAAAGAGATGACATAGGTTATTTGTGTGGAACAGGTGTAGAAATGATTATTTCCACTCTCTCTTGAAAATTGTAGGTGCAGTTAAGAGATGCTTGGATCCTTCTATACTCATCCTCACTTGTAGGAGGGTTCTCAAAATAAGGTCTAGTAACCCCAAATATGGAAAGGGATTGAACCATAGAAGCTCTCTAAAAAGGATCCTTAGGGCCATGATATTCTGTTTCAAGGACTATCAATATGATCTTCCATCGAGGAATTAAAGGAAGTGTCAGTCGTAGGAGGCTGTTGGACTAAGGGATTAATGTAAGCAATGAATTGTTCTCTACTTTCCACAACTGTGATTCCTTCCACATGGGAGTCAATTGCAGCACCTTGATCTGTGGCTTCCATTGGGCTCTCCCCTATGACAGGGGGAAAGTCAGGTGGTAAGCCATGGTTTCTTCTAGATCCTCTCAACTAAAACTAAACCAGATTGTATGGTCACTAAAACCTAACCTAGGGTTTCAAAACTAGAAATATCACACAAAAATTATCCTAAACAAACTACAGGCCACAAGCAAACTTAAGTGACAAGAGGGAATGATACAAGTTGGTTCCTCACTAGGATTGTCAAGTTTTTGCAACTTGCTATATATCACAGGGTCCAAAAGTAAAGCATAACAAGGAGGATCAACCGTCCCTCGCCTGAATACCTGAATACCTAGACGACACATGTGTAGTAATCTCCCCGAGTGTTGTTCTTGGTGTATTGCCCCAACAAGACGGCCAAAAGGGATTTTCTCAAATGGTTTTAGGAATCCTAGAAGGGCCTCTCGATATACACAAGGTACGTGGGAGTTCAAATCCGTAGTAGTGTTGTCTAATGCACAACCGTTCACAAGGGGTCTTCTGATATAAAATCGAGTATGTGAAGTACCTTCGATATACCTCAAGGGTACGATAAAGGTCGTTCTATATACCTAGGGTATGTGGAAGAACCATGCAGGTACAAGGTTGCAGTGCAGGCAATAAACGACAGCTCCTACATTTTATGATGTCGAAACATGTCTCAAAACCTATCACTCAAGTTACTAAGATTTTTAACCTATAGCTACAGTTAATTTTAAGTTGAATGGTTAGGTGAATGCATGGAGTGATGACAGAAAAAGTAAAACCATGCAATTATGATATGCAATTTTTTTCACATTACCATTCAAAGCATGCCTACTTACGGGAAGTACAACATATTTCTTTTTCAATTTCGTCTCAAAACCAAAACTTTCCCAAATAGTCTAACTAAACAAATATTTCCTAGAATACAAACAAGAAACACACTTCTAATCTGATCTTTGAAAGCAAGCAAATGAGGCGATATCTGTTTTCCTAAAAAGAAATACAAAAATACTCAAAGGCACACTAAGTACTTTTTTCATTTTTTCTTCAAAAAACAGAAAGAACTGACTTAAAACTATGATATATTTTTTCTTTTGATGGTTCCATGAAGCCTTCCTTCGAGAATCTTAGTGGAATCTTCTCTTTTTCAATTTTTACCTTGGGAACTGCTTCTCCTCCACTATGACAGAATGGTGATAGGGTAGAACCACGCATTGAACAAGAGGAAAAAGAGGCAGCATTTCCTACTATCAAGGGTCAATGAGCGTTGCTGAAGAAGGTAACACTTCTTTCCTTAATGGAAGAAGCAGCGCTGGAATTTTATATGCAAGACTGGAGTCAGGGCCAGTATTTTCACTTCACATCTTGGGATTTAGGGTGATAAATGATGTTTGGGACCTCATCATATGATGATGAAGATATTTATGTGTAACAAGGATCGCAAAGGAGGATCGGCACAAATAAACATTTGTTACTAAATGGGGTTGTTTTCAGTACACAGTGATGCCTTTCGGATTAAAGAATGCACCCGTGATATTTTCCCATGTTGTTGTCATTGCATTCAATTATTTTATTCAAAATTTCCTGCAAGTTTATATGGATGATTGGACAGTGTATGGCCTGATTAAGGATCACCTAGAAAATCTACGACTGATGCTGGAAATATGTCGACAACATCCAATTGTGCTAAACTCAATGAAGTGTATTTTTTTTGCACCTTTTGCGATGTTGCTAGGTCACATTGTTTGCAAGCAAGGAATGTTGGTTGACCCTACGAATATAGTGCTCATTTTAATATTTCCACCATCGACAAATGTGAATATGCTTTAGGTGATGCTAGGGCACACCGGATATTATCCCAAATTCATTAGAGGTTATGTTGCGATTACTGCCCCTATGGAGAAACTATTAAAGAAAGACACATCATTTATATGGAGCCAATAATGTCAAGGAAGCTTCAACACAATGAAGGCCAACATGGATTCTGTGCCAATACTAGTTTTCCCAGACTGGAACAAGGAGTTCCACGTCCATGTGAATGCATCATCTGTTGCATTAGGCGTGGTGCTTGTTTAACCAGGAGAAAGGGACCTAGATCACCCAATCTCTTTTGCTAGTCGCAAGTTGTCATTTGTTGAGAAAAATAATACAACCACAGAGAGAGAAGGTCTAGTGATGGTATATGCACTACAAAAGTTTAGGATTTACCTTTTAGGCAGTCACTTCAAGATGTTTACATACCATTCTGCTTTGAAGTACCTAGTCAATAATCATGTGTTGGGGGGAAATATATGCTACTAGATACTTCTCTTTCAGGAGTTTTATTTTGAGATAATTGTGAAGATGGGTTGCTTGAAGGCTGGCCCGATCATTTATCCCAGATTGAGATAGGTAAAGAGGCAAAAAATATTGAAGATGGACTGCCCTGATGCGCAATTGTTCAGAGTCGACATAGAAGATGATTATTACAATCAAATAATTCAGTTCTTGATGATGGGAGTCGCACTAGAGGAATTTTCAACAAGCCAGAAGAAGTAGTTGGTGGTTAAGGCTTCATATTTCTAGTTGATTGTTGGCCAGCTATATAAACTAGGACCATACAATATTTTGTGGTGATGTGTCCTACCGCATGAACAAGGAGAGATTTTCAAGGAGGCCCATGTGAGAGTTGCTAGTGGACACTATCAAGGTCAGGCCAGTAGAAGGAAGGTGCTTCACATAGGGATTTGGTGGCCCACTTTATGTAATGATGCAATGGATTATGTGTGGAGTTGATATATATGTCAACATTCTGGAAAACCATCATGGAGGGATGAGATGCCACTGGTACCACAAGTAAAATTGGATCCATTCTATAAATGGGTCATGGCTATTGTGGGTCCAATCAACCCACCTGGGAAGAGAACTAGTTCCTAGTACATAATCACAGCGACGGACTATATAACACGATGGGAAGAGACCGCACTTGTCGTGGATTGCACTGCTTCGACAACAACAAGATTCTTGTTTGACAAAATTGTGATGTAGTTTGGATGTCCAAGGATATTAATGAGTGATCAAGGTAGTCACTTCATCAACCGCATAGTAAGTGCACTGATGGAGGAATTGAAAATACAGAACAAGAAAAGTACCCCATATCATCCACAGGTGAATGGAACAGTGGAAGCTTTCAACAAGATATTGGAGCATGAGCTTACAAAGGTATGTAATGCTAACCAAGATGACTGGAACTTGAATATTCCAACAGTGTTATGGGCACATCGTACCACTTGCAAGAGATTGACAAGGAAGAAATCATTCAAATTGGTAAATGGGAACCCATGGAATACATCATTCCTAGTCTGCACATTGTTGCAGCGAAGGGTGTGGATGATGAAGCAGTGCTAAAGGAGATCATGGAGTAGTTGATATAGCTCGAGGAGGATTTCTTAATTACAAGATTCCACCAACATGTCAAGAAGGATCGATAGAAGGCTTAAGGATCACCACATAAAGAACAAACAATTTCAGCAAGGAGATTTGGTGTTGTTGTACAACAAGAAGTTCATGAGCATCCAGGTAAGTTACAAATGCATTGGTTAGGTCCATACCTTATTAATTCTATTACTTATGGAGGCGTAGTTCAAATACAATAGTTAGATAGAGAAACGCTACCAAATCTTGTGAATGGTGGTCAACTGAAGCCCTATAGGACAGGGCCAAAACTGCACAATGCTTAAGGCACTGCGCAATGGAAAAAAAAATAGATAGGATCATGCATGAAAGAAAGGAACAACAAGAGGAAGTGGTTGCACAAGAGTAGGATTTAGTATCACAATTAGGAGGTCATGTTGAAACAACCGCATGGATGTGAGCAGACGTCAAATCAGTAATAAATGAAGACAGTTAAAAGTAGTTAACCAACAACGCTTGTAGAAGTTATGTCTAGTGATGGTGAATCCGATCGTTGGGTTTGCAGAATCGACGGTGAATTCAGGTAGTTAATGCATGATTTGGTCATGATTATCTCATTGATATGATAATGATGAGGCTAATTTGATTTTGAACTATAAGAATGAGTTCAACACAGTCAGAGGACACCATTGTGCAAACTTGAGTTGAGTTACAGAACTGTTGAGTTGTAAAGTGAGTTGCTAAGTCTAGAGAGGGTGCTTGACTATTAAGTTTTCAGAAGAATTGATGCGGTATGAAGAATAACCCAGACACGGTAGATATTTCCAGTGAGAAATATTCACCCAACATACCAGTCGCAATTATGGAAGAAGTAGCCAGTATGCATGTTGGATTGTCGAAGGGGAAGGCACATAAGCATAGCTCTCTGGTACCACAGAAGACACGAACTAGAACATCCACAAGGATGCAAAAAGAAGACATTGCACATATGGTACCGTCAACCTCAGGAGTGGTGGAGTCTACATCTAGAGTAGGAGTGTCTGTCAAGGAAATCCTTGGATATATCCCTCCTAGACGACCTAGTGCGAATGCCCAAAACCTCACGAAGAATCAAAATTATTAGATAAGGATGCCTTCGATCCCATAAGGGATGGCATACACTGTTGACATCGTTTCTACACTAATGCAGCTGAAATATGAATACCATGACCTTATTTCCCTAGAGAACGTTGCAAAGGACCCATATGTGTCAATGGTAGCAATCGAAGGTGGGCTGATAGAGTGCATCCTGAAGAACTGAGAGAGCAGGATGGCTAGATCTTGATTACTTGGATTGATCAAAATGCTGCACTTTGGGAGACCGAATGAAGCAAAGGCATGTGTGAAGTATCTTTTGGCATGATTCCATGGTGGATTTTTTTGGTTATATGAGACAATTGAAATCACGGTGGGTTTGATTTAAGAGATAATGGGGCTACCCAAGGATGGGCCATACCCCTCACAATATATCTGTGGCAAAGATCATGACCGAAAGTTGTGTTGTAGCTGCAACAATTCCCCTATAAATTTTTTTTTAGGGTCCCCCCTTTTTTTGTTTGAGTTTCAAACTGGCCTAGGAGTATTTTATTACTGCCAAAATTTTCCTTGACTTCAGAAAATTCTCTTAAAAAACTTGGTTTTTTTGCTTATTTGTATCGGATGATTAGTCAAATATCCTTCTGATATTGGAAACGTAGTGGACTAGCCTTACGACGTTGTGGAAGTAGAGTCATCTAGCTTCCCAAGTGGTCTATCAGAAGCCTCCGGAAACCTTCACCAATGCATCAGATTTAATTTTCTTTACCTCTTGGACTTTGTTTGCCGAAGTTCTGGCTCCTTAGTGCGTGACTTATCCGATGAACCGGGTGTTCTTTCACCTTATTGTTTCCTTTAGCCAATTAAATTTTTTACCGTTGTCACGTTAGTTGACCGAAAAAGGCTGGAGTTGTAGTGTTTATCCTACCCAACATTGCAGAAAGCTAGTCCTGAAACCATTCGAAATATTTACCTTTTCTTTGCTGATTCCAAAGAGCTTAACTTTGCTGGTAGTTGATACTCGTTTCCCAAAGCAATCATCGAGGTAGTAGAGAATTCTAACATCAATAGTGTGGAGGCATATTGTTATAGCTCAAAATGACACATATCTGTCTATGACCACTTTCCTATGTTTTTGTCGCATGTCAACACTTCCATGACGACGCTTCATGAAAGTCACTAAAAAAGCACCTAACTTGGAGGACTCATATCTTGAGTTTTGTAACTCTGTTTGACCTCATATATACACCGTTAGAAAGGTATTTCTATTAGCTAAAAATTTATAGAAGACACAAAAGTTTGAAAATGCCCAAAAATACCTTACAAAATGAGTTTTTTGTGTGTACATGACTTTCCTTAAGGAAAACTCGCGTACGTACGTGACTTCTTCTAAAGAATACCTGCATACGCTCATGAGTTGGTATATATAATAGTCGCGTATGCCTTATGTACATGAATTTCTGTATTGGAAACCCATGTATTCCTCCTCGCGTACACGACTGTTGTTTCTGCAACCCGCGTACGCCTCTTGAAAATGTCAAAAAACATGTCTTTTGAATTTCGAGTAGTTTGGGTAGTTATGAAACTGACTCCTTCAGTTGTAACTACTTTGTCTTCACCCCTAACTCTTCCTTAAGCATATAAATAGAGGTAGGGAGGTCTATGAGTGGAGACTTGAATCTTTGCATTGTTATGCTAGATGATTTGGAGCTCTCTTTTCCCACACCTTTGCCCTGGCGATCATCCCTTTGTGTTGCAAAGCTTGGAGGCCGAGTTCCTTGGAGAAGAGAAGCACCAGAACCAGATCAAGGTTTTGTGAGGTGCCGAACTTGAAGAGAAGGTATACTTGTACTTGTTTTCAAGATTAATAAAGATGTGATGTCCTTCTTCTTCCCAAATAATTGTTCAATGTGTGATTGAATCTCTATTTATGATCATATGATGATGTTAATCAGATCATTATTTCAGGTTTATTTTATTATCATTGCTTTATATGTGGTCATATTGGTTTGAGGAAGGTATAATTCGTTTTGCAGGTCTCTTGGAGAAAGAGGAGCAAGAGGAGCAAGAAGAGGATTGAAGGGCCACTTCGATCAACCTTCATTTGGCTAAGGTATGAACCATTCTAATCTCTGAATCTTTCTTATATAAACTTGCTGAAATTTATACATCCACCTTTCAAGCCTAGTATGTTGATGGCCTCTCAAACCCTAGCCATAGGACACTTTCCTTTACAACAAAACTGGCGATTCCACTAGGGAAATCCTTGTCTGTTTGGGGTTTCTCTTTATTTGTTTCAGTCTTTTACATTGTTTCAGTTCCTTCTTGCCACTTAGGAACACTTTATAAGTCTGATAGCACATTTACCCTACCTTCCTAAGGCAGTTTTTGACCTTTTTGGGAGTTTTTCCACCTATACGCGACTTACAGACTGAACAGCCGCATGTCTGGTTTGGCACACGCGACTGTCTATACTGTCAACCCATGTATGATACGTGACTTGTCAGTTATACAACCCGTGTGTGCTTGTACGTGTGACTTGCTTTATTGTCAACCCGTGTATGACACGCGACCTGTCAGTAGTAAAACTTGCGTATGCCCCTTTAAACAGTGTTTTTTCCTCTGCTGTGGTTTTTCTTCTGGTTGAAGGTTGTTTGGTAGGTCTTTTGGTGTCCTCTACAGGTGCATGACTCTAGGGAGTTAGTGTCATCCTTTTTTGTTGTTATTTATCTATGTGGTAAGCCTTTTTATAGCATTAGGGTTTCTCTTTGCTCATTCCCCCTACCCCCTTTGCTTGTTTGTGTTTGGCTTATGTTTCTGGTCAGCTTATGTCAGTGATGTTTGTCTGAGTTTAGAAGCTTGTTGGTTTTTGTTTCCTTCTTCTTTTGTTGGTTAAATTCACCATGCCAAAATATTTGACTTGTTTTTTATGCAAGCCTTCCTTCCAGGTAGGGTTTATATTGACTTTAGTTCATTCTAGAGTTTGTTTGGTGGTTGTATAGCAGAGTTCCTTTTGCTTGGTTCTTGTTATCTGCATACTTTTGTTTGTAGGTAGTTTTTCGTTTGCATTTATAAAAGAAAAATAAAAAGAACATATACTTGTTTTTGTTGCTCACCCCCCCCCACCTCCTTCTTTGGCTTGAACTTGTTGGACAAGGTACTGGGAAACCTCTAATTGTAGGTTTAGATTGATACTTGGGACTTCTTGACCTTTGTTTATGTCAGTCTTATTTCTCAGTCTCTTCATTCCAAAGTAGTTGGCTTGTTTACCTTTGTGAGCCTTCCTTTCAAGAGAGGTTGATATCCAACTTTAGGGAAACCTAGGGTTTGTTTGTGGGGTGTAGAGTAGTTGTCTATTTGCTTTGCTTATAGTACTTGCTTGCATTAGTTGATAGGCTGATTTCTATTCTGCATTTATAAAAGAAAAAGACAAAAACACATGTTTGCTTTATATGCATGTAGATTACTTTTTTAGTCTAGATTGCATGGCATATCACTGTTTTTGAAAAAAAAAAAAATTGTTCTTTTGTGGCTTTCAAGTTTCTATTTGAAAAATAAAGAGAATACTTTTTTCTTTTTGCATTTCATTTATCTTTGCTTAGTCATTTTGTTTCAACTTTGAGTCAAAACACCACATAAGTTTCACGCCATTTACCCTCTGACTAAAAAAAACCCTTAAAATAAATGATATAACTTAAATATTATTAGTAAATTTTATTTTATAGGGTCATACACGAACTAGCATAGGCTAGACTTGTGGATTAGGGAGTTTCAACTCTCCACAAGTGTTAAAATTTCAGACGTAGATGGGCAATCACTAGGTAAACCATTTTCTATGTGGATTGTATTTAGGAAGCTCCTCTCAAACGGGAGTTAAGCATGAGCCCACGTGGAGGCTTGGACTGAGGAGATAACCCTCCGATTCCTTGTCAAAGTGTAGACCAAGGTTTTTGCGCATCTGGGGATTCTATCTTAGACAGGGTTTCGGGCTTTGCTACCCTGCCCATACGTACGAACCAGGCTTGTGATTGTCCCCCTAGAATGTCAATATAGTTAAGGTAGCCTTTAGTCTCTTTGACATCTAGGGTTCATATACAGGTACACCAGAAGGCTATTTCTGGTTGACCTTGGACGGGCTTGGAAGGTAACCCCGGTAGAAGGTGTGGGAGGGTGGTGGGTGATTCCTCCACTTGTTCCTAAGAACCGACAGTCTAAAAGGAGTAAAAGAAGGAGGAATAGGAAGAAGGCACATAAGCAAGGGGGCACCCATTCAAACTATACAAGTCAAGTTGAACCTCACCACCCAGCCTCTGTAGTTCATGTTGGGGGAACCTATCCAACCTCTGTAGGTCATGTTGGATCCATGCAGTCAACCTCTGAAAGTCAAGTTGATCTTCACCATCCAACCTCTGTTGATCATGCTGGTGGGATCCTTCCAACCTTTCCAAGTCATGTCAGATCTAGTCACTCAGCCTCTATAGTTCATGTTGAGGGCACCCGTTCAACCTCTGATGTTCAAGTTGAACTTCCCCATCCAACCTCTGCAAGTCATCCTTTCCAGTTACAACAGAACTGGAAAGGAAAGTGTTCTATGGCTAGGGTTTAAGAGGCCATCAAAATACTGGGGTTGAAAGGTGGATGTATAAAGTTCAACAAGTATATATAAGCAAGATTCAGAGATTAGAATTGTTCATACCTTATCCAAATGAAGGTTGATCCAAGCAGTCCTTCAATCCTCTTCTTGCTCCTCTTGCTCCTGTTTCTCCAAGAGACCTGCAAAATGAATTATACCTTCCTCAAACCAATATGACCACATATAAAGCAATGATAATCAAATAAACCTGAAATAATGATATGATTAACATCATCATATGATCATAAATAGAGATTCAATCGCACATTGAACAATTATTTGGGAAGAAGAAGGACATCACATCTCAAGGTTTCGTGAGGTGTCAAACTTGAAGAGAAGGTATATTTGTACTTGTCTTCAATATTAATAAAGATGTGATGTCCTTCTTCTTCCCAAATAATTGTTCTTATTAATCTTGAAAAAAAGTACAAGTATACGTTCTCTTTAAGTTCAGCACCTCACAAAACCTTGATCCGGTTCTGCTGCTTCTCTTCTCCAAGGAACTTAGCCTCCAAGCTCTGCAACACAAGGGGATGATCGCCAAGGCAAAGGTGTGGGAAAAGAGAGCTCCAAATCCTCTAGCATAACAATGCAAAGATTCAAGTCTCCTCTCATGGACCTCCATACCTCTATTTATATGCTTAAGGAAGAGTTAGGGGTGAAGACAAAGTAGTTATTACTGAAGGAGTCAGTTGCATAACTACCCAAACTACCCGAAATTCAAAAGACATGTTTTTTGACATTTTTAGGAGATGTACGCGGGTTACAGAAACAACAGTCTCATACACGTGGAGGAATACGCGAGTTTCCAATATAGAAATTCATCTACATAAGGTGTATGTGAATATTATATATAGTAACTCGTGTACGTACGTGGGTATTACATAGAGCAAGTCGCGTACGTACGCAGGTTTGCCTTAAGGAAAGTCGCATACACACAAAAAGCTCATTTTTAAGGTATTTTTGGGCATTTTCAGACTTTGATGTATTCTGGAAAGTTTTAGCTAACAGAAATAGATTTCCAATGATGCAAAGATGAGGTCAAATAGAGTTACAAAACTCAATATATGGGTCCTCCAATTTAGGTGTTTTTTCAGTGACTTTGAGTGAATTTCATGAAGTGTCGTCATGGAAGTGTCGACATGCGACGAAAACATAGGAAAGTGGTCATAGGTAGAGATGTGTCATTTTGAGCTATAACAACTATCAACAATTGGTTCTGAGAATAGTGAATAGTGGCTTCAATGTCCGAGGTTGTTTTCTATGTAATGTCGAGTCCATAGTTCTTTTCGTGCCCGCTATTGCGGATATCCTCTGGACTATTTTTTTGATCGTTTTAATGTTTTCCCACCGATGGTTTCCTTCCTAGTCAAAGGTTATATATATGTTTTATATCATGCCTTGTCATTTGTCAAGTTTTCACTATCAAAACCATCCAGAGAAGGTGTGCGCGCAACTGTCAAGACCTATTTTTTCCTCCTCTTCACCTATGGAAAGCTTTACCCGTTCGGGTCATCCACGTCCCCATTTCTAGGTAGGTTACCCGTGATTTTGTCTTTTGGGTGGTTTTTTTTTACTGTTGAACCATTTAGTGGATGGAGGTTAGGTTTTCCACATATAGGTTAGGGTTTTTTCCTTCTTACAGTTTTTCTTGTGAATATTTTACCTCATTAAGGGCATAGCCCGTTGCTTGAGTTTTCATTTGCTGGGAAGGTTGATTCTGTCTACTGTTAAGCATTATGAGTACACCTATGTCTTGGGCACAAGGTTTTTGGGTATGGTGCAGATAGGCATTTCACCATCTGCATCACCCTTTTCTCGATCATTTTATGGGTGGCCCGAGGTTAGGAAGTCGTCTTCCTTACAACCATATTTTCCCGTGGGACTCTGGAGGACTTTCAGTCGATTAGGGTTTTGGAGAGAGTGAAGCTTGGGTAGGTTTAGGAGGCATCATTCTATCGTGTTATCTATTTTAAATCACTCATTTGAAAGACTATGTTTAACCTAATTTACCAGCATGCATGACGAAGAGGTGAACAGATCTATATATTTTCTTGTTTATTACTATATCAATTGCTAGAGTTAGTTAGACTAAAACATGTTGCATGACTATTACAGGTCGATTGGCATTACAACAACATGCCAGAGAGACAGAAGAAGAAATCCCAGGTGGCTAAAGAGGAGCCTGAGATAGAAGTAATAACCAGGTTAGAAATCATCTATGAGGACACTAAAGCCGCTACTGGAATAGAACCAGATTACAAATGGGGAGAAATTTTCATAATGATCTCAAGCTAGAATGTCCCTAATGCTGGGTTTGAATAAATGACAATTTATGCTAACATTGAAAGGTTAGCTTTGATGAAAGTGGCTACTAGGCTTGAATTGTTTCTGTGCTCAGAAGTGATTTCTTTGATAAAGATGATGAAACCTTCCACAATGCAAAGAACATGACAACCCTCAGGAAAAGGTTCAAGCAAAAGATAAAAACTATGGGTGGAAAAGGCAAGACTGCAGAGAAAGCTAAGAAGCTAGAAGAGGAAGAGGCCAAGAAAAGAGAGGAAGATGCTGTCAGATTGGTATAAGAAGCAGAGAATTGGTTGAGGATTGAAGAAGTAGAAAAGAAATGAGCCGTTGAAGAAGCATCTAAGAAGGAAGAAGAAGAAAAGAAAAGAAAAGAGGAAGTTGAGATAAAGAAGAAATAGGAAGAAAGTGGGGGATTTAGGTTAACAGAACCGCAAAAGGAAAAGTATCCCACAGAGCAAGCTGATGTATAAGAAGGATAAGATCCTACAGATCAAGAACAAGGAAAGTCCGATATTGATCCCTTGGGGCCTGTTGTTCCTTCTAGCAGTATGTTGGGAGAAGGTTCAAATTCTGAATTTGATTTGATTCCTTTCATTCCTACCGAAGGGGAGGAAATACCTGATTTTAATACTATATTCTATGACAAAGAAAAGAAGAGAATTTTTAAGAGAATCGATAAAAAGGTAGATATTGGAGGAAAGCCAAGGAATATGGTGATGGACAAGACAATAGTACTTTGTACTCATAAGTATCCACTGTTAATTGCAAGGGATGGGGTAGCTTTAACCTTAGCAAACGAAGACAACGTGAACAGGATCATGAATGATCTGGACCATTCACAGAAGAACGTAGCTCAGCTGAAGGAAACCTTGAAGAAAGAAAGGTGTGAAAGCCATAATCTAAAAAGAAAATATGAAGACATGATAGGTGAAGTCAAGGTTTCAAGGACATAATCCAAACTATGCAAGAAGATAAGGATGCTTTAGCAATATCTGTAGAAAATACATAGAAGAATTCTCAAGTTACCTTGGCAGAGTTACAAAAGCTACAACTAAAGTGTCAGAGTTTAAAGGCTGAGAAAGATAATCTTTAACTATTGTTTGGAAAGTTAAATGAGGAAAAGAACAAGTTGGAAAGCAAAGTTACTGAGCTAGGAATAGAGAAGGCTACTACAAAAGAAAAGGAGAAGCAATATCAGACGCAGATAGCAGATTTAGAAGAATAGAAGAATTCATTGACAGTATCACTAAAGAATGCTATGGAGCAAAAGGCTGACATCTGACCCTTAAAGGAGCATGTTCTAATGCTTAGGAAAAGGATCCATCAGATACAACTACAGATAGAAGATGGAAGATGTAAATTTCTGTAGATAGACAAAAGGCTGGAAGAGATTGTAAGTACCACTTTATATTTTCTGGATAGGACTCAGGATATATTGGAAATTCTAAAGGGAAGAATGGTTTGGGTAGAAACCAATAAATAATCTCCCACAGACCTATCCATCAAATATTAGCAAACATTGAAGCAATAATATGAGTTAATTGAATTCGCCAGTAATATCATAGAAGAATCTAAAAAAACAGTGAAAAATACAAAGACTGCTCGTGTCGAATTCTGCAGGAGAGTACTCTTCACCTATAATCAGTGTCAAACTTCTACTAAGAAGAGATTGGAGGTGCTACCTGAACATGAACTATTTTTAAAGCATTTACATGACAGATACAATGAGGATGAACAAGCAATCCAGCAGGTCAAGGATTTGGATGAATGGATATTAAAAAATGAAGTAGCACATGCAGCCATGAGCATACACTTATTGGAGGACCAGATGCACATGATTCCTGCTAGAATAGAGGGTGTGAAAACCCAAGCTTCCAACTATGACATTAACATTTGATTCATTGAGCCTTCTGGGTTTGAAAGCATAGCAACAGATGCTAATGCATGGAAAAAGTTCACAAACGAGCAAGCTGGGTCTTCCTAGTGAAATGTTTTGGGAATATTGATTAATAATGTAATATATTATATTAAATTTTGTGCACAAGCTATAGGACAAATTTTTGTAAAGGAAATGTTGGGGAAGCTCAAGAGGCAATGAGGGGCAGCCCAAGAGTTTTTTTCCTTCTGTATAAGTATAGGAGAGTTTTAGATAGTAAAGGACCTTTTTTCAGACTATATTGAGGAAGTTTATTGTAAGAAGAACTAATTCATCTTATAATAAATTGCTATATGTTTTCGGCTGGAGAAATTTTTGTGGAGTTTCAAATGTTTTCCAGGGGCTGGTTGGATGTGAACTATTTCTTTTTCAACTTTTTTCCATGAATTGTGAGATCATTATAACCTATTGAATTATTTCATGTTATGAATGTGCTCCTGTTTATTTTTTTGAAATTTCCACATTCGTGATTGAGTAATGAATGATTTAATTAACAATAAGCTATCTTGTTGTTCATCTTTCTATTGATATTCATGTGTTCAAGAATGTTAACAACTATCTTTGATTTTCTTTATGTATGTAATACAATACATTACTTACCATTAGTTACAGTTTTTCTCCCTAGCAATAGGTTAGTGAGTCTTAGTTAGTTTCTCTTTGTTTTGTGATTTAGAAGCGAGAGAAGTAAGATGAGAGGTAAGAAACTACGCATCACATTGTGACCCTCCTTGTTATATATATCGCCTGCATTTAGTTAGGCATTTTCACATCATACTTAAATATTAAAAAAATAAAAAAATAAACCTACAGTGGACCAGGCCGTAACCGGTAAAACACTTTAATAGTTACTTGACCTATGGTAGCTGGACCATAAACTAGACGGATTCCCTATACCAAACAATAATGAGCTAATTGGGAATGTTTATTGGGGACAATCCCTACTGTTGTTACCTACGATTTTCTATTCCTCAATAGTTTTGGTGCTAGAAGGAGGGCCACCAGTGCATGGTTGGTCAAAGAAGCCTTCTTTCTCAAAATTAATCCACTAGTGACAGTTCTGAAAACAGTTTGCTTCACAAACCCACTCCCGAAGAAAAAGAAACATGGTATCTTTATCCCATTGATAACAAAGTGGTTGATGATTTAAGGAGAATTACCAAGGCACATGCGAAAAATATTGGAGGATTACCTATTATCTCTGTCCTACCTATAAGAGAGTATCAGAAGAAAGATCGCCCTCAATTGGAAGACTGGGTGTTTGCAGAAGATTTTGAAGAATTGGTAGAAGCAGCCTTATAGGAAGTTGACCAACCTTTGGATCAATTGGAACCAGAT
>LPNX010815349.1:247576-271040 GCA_001517045.1 Pseudotsuga menziesii | reverse complement strand
TTAATATTAATACATATTGATATTCATAATTAATAATTAATAAATAGTTATTAGTAAACTATTCTAAAATGATGCATCCTTTCATGGTTGGTATCCAAAGTGGCTTTCCAATATATATATATATATATATATATGGCACTCACTTTGTAATATTTCATAATTCATCTATGAATTTATTCATATTTTATTATCTACGGATATGTGGGTTATTTCAGAAATTACTTAATTGAGAATATCCAACTATAGATGTTACAGTGGTATCAGAGCTATACAGACCTTGGACAACATTATTTAGACCTTGTGTAGATTTGGGTTTCCCAAAAAAAATAGGACTTTGTCCTTAAAAAAATAAAAAATAAAAAAAATGGTAAAAGTAACTCCCCCAAAAAAAGAGAGTTAAAAAAAGTGAAAAAAACTAAAAAAAAAAAAAACTAAAAGAATGAGGAAAAAAAAAAGGGAAAGAAAAAAAAAGGTTAAAAAAGAAAAGGTAAAAGTAAAAAAAAAACGAGAGGGTGAAAGTGAAACCACACCTGGTTTCTTAAAGTGGGTTTGGGTTTGAATATAAAAAGTGCATAATAATAACTACAAAGAAGCAAGTGGAATTTGAACCTAGGTGGGGAAGGTAACACTTATTCCTCCCAGCCACCCAATCTACTTGCATTTTACAAAAGTATTGGAAAAAAATAAAAGTCAAGGACTAGAATTTGGAAGGTTATATATTATTTTATATAACTTAAGTTTAATAATAATAATTATTATTATTATTATTATTATTTTATTAAAAAAATAATTATTTTTGGAAAAAAGAAGAAGGTTATTTGACCTAACAAGAAATAGTCGAAGAAAGTTTTTTTCCAAAAGAGACATATTGAGAATTATTATAGCTTTTGTATCTACCCTTCTAGAAGAAACGAAGACAAAAGTGAAGTAGAAACATAGTCACAAACAATGGCTATTAGATATTCGAAAATGAAGGCACGGCTACAAACAACAGTGGACAAGTTAGAACAATACAAGGCGATCAATAAAATTCTACAAGCTGAGGTTGAGACGAAAAAGTGGTTGAAAGAGTGGAAAGACAATGAGAATCACCGCTTATGGAATCAGAATTGACAGCTAGAACGAACCATAAGAGATAACAAGAAAATGTTATCTAATCAGGATAAAGAAATATCATGTTTAAAAATTCATAATCAAAACCTAGAAGACCAGATCAAAAAGTTAAAAAATGACAACAAATCACCATATGGATGCGATAATGAATTAGAAGAAGAAATAAAGCATCTAAACAAACTCATCATGGAAAAAGATGTTGAATTGGCACAAGTCAAGATGAGGTTATAAAATCAAGGATCAAAGATACGTCATCATAAACAACAAAAATAAAAACTCCAGCAGCAATATGACGACAGTAAGAAGACACATAAGTTAGAACTGACAAAAGACAACAAGGTTTTATCAATCCATTCCAAATAAATTTTCAGATTAGGTAATCATAACAAGACACTAGTCACAAAAATTAAGAAGTTGAAAAGTAGTCAGAAGACAGAACAATCTATGGAATACGTTGAAGGAAAACTTCTAGAAAAACAAGAAGAAAATCATTGTATCAGAAGGCATAATGAATATCTTAAGGAACAACTTAAGAAGTCTGAAGATGACAAAAAATCACATGTAGAAGTGATTAAGAAGTTTCAAAATGATAACATGCAGTTAGAAAACAAGTTGGAGAAGATACAAAACGAAACCTTAAAACCTCAAGAGACAAAAACACAACTTTCTACTCAGATCAATGCTAAAAAAATGACACTCGTAAAAGACAATGACATTGTAAAAATTCCATATCGACACCCCAACCATAAAAACATATATTCTAAAAACCGGGAAATGTCGAAAGACAGCGTTACCAATGTGATCAAATCTCCTAATGATAGATCAGTATGGAATGCCAATAGTCCACAACAAATCAATTTGCGATGGATTGATTCATCCACATATCGGAATTTGTGCTCAACTCTTAGTAGTTCGTATCGACATGTTTCGTCAACTATGACACCACAAAAAATGATGCAGAAACATTATAAGGCTTTGAGGACAAAGCCTTTCTAAGGGAGTGGCAATGTAACAAACTTAAATATTAACAACAAATAATATATACATATCAATATGAATTATTAATATTAATACATATTGATATTCATAATTAATAATTAATAAATAGTTATTAGTAAACTATTCTAAAATGACACATCCTTTCATGGATGGTATCCAAAGTGCCTTTCCAATTTATATATATATGGCACTCACTTTGTAATATTTCATCATTCATCTATTAATTTATTCATATTTTATTATCTATGGATATGTGGGTTATTTCAGAAATTACTTAAATGAGAATATCCAACTATGGATGTTACAACCAATGTAAATGCAAATCAGCCACCTCCACAACCTTATTGGAGGGATAGGTCTCCTTTAAATATGACATCTCCCTTGCATGATATGCCTTTGAGTTTTGACAAAATTTTACCAAAGATTGACTTAACCGAAGGGATTCTTGTAGATGATCATTTGCAGAGTTTTTACTTGGCTTTAGAGGGACTACGAGTTGGAGAGCATGAAGATGTGGTCTGTAGATTGTTTCCTCACACCTTGAAAGGAAAAGTAGCCTCATGGTATTTTTCCCTGCCTGCAAATTCAATCACAAATTGGAATACTTTTGAGAGACTATTTAGAAGCAAATACGTAGTCCATAGAAATCATGCAGCTTTAATGAAAGGATTAATTTCTCTAAAGAAGGAAAAGAAGGAAAAAATGCATAACTTCACTCAAAGGTTTGTTGTTTATCTAAACAAATTTAGTGCATCTAACGAACCATATGAACATGCCCTAATTGAATACTATACCCTAGCTCTCGAGCTTGATCTAGCCATGTTTTCCAAGAGATCGGTTAGACCCACATTAGTAGAAACCTATGAAGAAGATGAGAAGGTAGAGGCAGAGATGGAGAGTATAGAACATTACCCTGTGCAGTCAAAAGAGAAGACTTTTGGAAACAAGAAACCTTTATTGCTGACTAAGCCTAAGGATGAGCACTCATAGGATTTCGAAGGGATGGTGAATATGATGCAGAAATTATCAAACAGGGTGATAGATTTAGAAAAGGAAAAGGAGGCTCATAAACCATATAAGCGTTATTATAAAAAAGGGAAGAAAATAGTCAACCTAAACCTCCTCCACACAGTCCTTCAACAATGAATTTAATCGATGTAGGCATGGACAATTTTTGTACCTTTCACTAGCAGCCTCATTCTGAGAAGAATTTCCCACAATGGATTAATTCTATGACATTAGTAATGAATCAATTATTGGACTCCAAATTGACAGAAACTGGTGAGGAGAAAGAAAAAGATCATGAACATACAGAAACACAAGAGGAAGATACCTTAGTTTTATGGGACTGTGTTTCTATGTTTAATATGGAAGATGAATACTTTTCGATGCAAGAAGAAACACCAGAGACAAATGTAACAACCAGAAGTCAAAATTCATTAAAAGAAGATAACTCAATACTTCCAAAGATTAAGAAACCTTAGGAAAAAATGAAAAAGATAAAAAAGAACACTTCAACTGTTAACATACCTAAGTTTGTCATTTCAAGTCAAGATCCTAAGAAATTCAACACACCTATAAAGCCTATTGAAAGTATAACTGACAATGTCAAGAAGAATCTTAAGGAACATGAGATGGGATATGATATTGTGGAAGACATTAAAAAGGCTAAAGCAAAGATCTCATTGTTTGAAATGTGCAATTTACCTCAGCAAAAGGAGAAGCTTTTAAAAGTACTTGAGACACCAAAAGAGGAGCCTCCCAGTGACAACCAACATGAGGAATAGATTGGTGAGGCAAGTTTAGGAGGAAAATCTAGGTATAAAACTCCATCATTTCTTCTAACCTTTGAAATTTTCAACTATAATGTGCATAACTATTTAGTGTAATCGAGAGCATCAGTCAATGCTATGCCACTTTCAGTCTACAAGAAAATCAATGGTCAACCTAAACCAACCACTAGAAAAGTTCTTCAATTAGACATAACAGCAGTAAAAGTAATAGGAGAAATGGAGGATGTTCTAATTTTTTTATTGGCAGATGAGAGGGTATGTTAGTACATCGATAGTGTAGTAGCAGACATACCAGATGCTTATGGTTTGGTTTTGAGCTGAGACTGGTCAGCAAAGTTAGAAGGATATTTTGCATCAGATTGGTCACATTTGTGGTTTCCTTTTAAAGGATGTCAAAATCAGATAAAAGTGTTAAGAGAGCCTCAAATGAAATATAATGTGACTCATTTAGAAGGAAAAAATGAACCAGTAAACTCTGTACTGGGAAACTATTTCATTGAACTAGAACTGGGAAATTACCAAGCTGAAGAAGCCAGCAGTATACCTCATATCCAGCCCGATCTCCTTCGATTTTCACAGGTTGATGAGATCGACTGTAACATAGTAGATTTAGTTTCAGATGTAGTTCGCAATTCAGATTCAGTAGGAGTAGAAATTTTTTGGATTCTTTATTTCAGTGGTTCTAAAATATTGGAAGGATCAGGGGTTAGCTATGTCTTGATTGATACAAAAAAAAAAATCTTTCATGCAGATTAGAATTCTAATGCACAAATAACACAGCTGAATATGAAGCACTAGTTCAGGGACTTAAAAAAGCAATAGAATTGAAAGTAAAAAATATGAAAGAATATGGAGATTCTGAAATCATTGTTAAGAAAATTCAAAACAAAATACAATGCATTTCACCACATTTGAAAGCTTACCAAAATGAAGTTTGGGATTTTCTGATAAATTTTCATGCATTCAATATTGTGTCAATTTTTAGATTAAAAAATGCAGCAGCTGATTTATTAGCTACCTCAGCTGCAAGATTAGTACCTTCAAATAATAGATGCTCTATTGAATTACTTTTCATGCCTTCTGTTCCAGATAACATCACAAATCTAAAGGTTTTTGACAATGATCAGAAAATCTTAGAGTGTTTGATGAATGATGATACTTTCAAAGGAGCAATAATAGATGATGAAGAAAATCAAGCGGAATTAAAGTTCAGGAAATTTATTCCAAAAGGAGTTAGGACCTTGGAACAAATGTTTGATTTACATAACAAGTTCAAAAATCTAGCAAACATCAATACTCATAGCTCATCTTTAAAATTTGAGCTGATAAATTTAGGGACTCAAGCTGAACCCAAATATGTAAATTTGGGAAAGTGTTGTTCTCCTGACGAAAGGAGTGAGTTCATTAGTTTATTCAAGCAGTATAGGGATGTGTTTGCTTGGACCTATGAAGATCTCAAAACTTATGACACAAAGATCACACAACATGTTATCTGAATCAAATTTGAAATCAAGCCTTAACAACAACCTTTGAGAAAGATGCATCCTAAGCTAGAACCTTTAATTCAAAGTGAGGTCAAAAAGTTGTTGGATGATAAAATCATATTTAAAGTTAGACATTCGGAATGGGTTTCTAACTTGGTACCAGTATGGAAAAAGTTCGTAGAAATCAGACTTTGCATAGATTTCAAAAATCTTAATCGTGCATTAGATAAAGATAATTATCCTGTCCCACCCATGGAACAAATACTACAGATGGTTTCAAGCTCTGAATTTTTTTCGTTATTATATGGATTCTCCGGTTATAATCAAGTATTAGTAGCAGAAGAAGACAGGATCAAGACCACTTTTAGAACCAAGTGGGGAATGTTTGCATATAGGAGGATGCCCTTTGGACTTATCAATGATGGAGCTACATTCCAGAGGGCCATGGATATATCTTTCCGTGGTCTTATTAGCCATAGTGTTGTGTTTTATCTAGATGATGTTACAATATATTTTTTTTAAAGAGAAGAAAATGCATTTCATTTGAAACAGATTTTTGAGCGTTGCTGAAAATATGGTATTTCATTAAATCCCAAGAAATGTGTGTTTACAGTCATAGAAGGAAAGCTACTGGTGTTGGGCTATAGCGAATACCTGGGTTTTATACCATTCACTTCGCACCAACAAAAGACCCACAGTGTTGGCCCTTTCGGCAACAACCTGCGAGCAGGTTGCAATCTCACCCGAAATAGCTATGGGGTGCCGCAGAATCAGGTTTCTACAAGCAGAAGAGGGATATTACTGTACCTTTAGCCTATAATAACTTATATTAATATAACACAGATCTTCGACATTCACATATATAACTTCGTAGCTAGATAAACAGACAGTGACTTGCTTAACCCTTTACTGGGAATTCACAGCGAAGTTAGTATTTTAGCAGTGATCTTACTTATTAGATATATATATTTATTAATGCATGAAAGAACATAACAGAAAAAACACAAAGAACCACAACACAAGATATAACGTGGTTCACCCCCAGTGTAGGGGCTACGTCCACAGAACTATGTTTTATTCAACTCTTTACAAAAACCACAGCTCTGATCTACGCACTCAGCTACAGATCCCTTCAAGTCCTCAAATCCACACACACAGCTGCAGGCCTCTGTGCACACAGCTGTAGATATTCTTAATCACCCAAAAACCCTCTGCGCACACAGCTGCAGAGGTCATCCACGCACATAGCTGGGACTTAACCTTTCTTACAAAATGAGCCTTAGCTTCTCATCAATTCATTTTACATCAAAATCCTAACCTGACTCTTGTACAAAAGTGCTTATTTATACAATTGCACTTATTACAAAACCATGGGCTTAAACCATGGGCACCCCGAACCCTAAACCCTGGACTTAAACCATGGGCACCCCGAACCCTAAACCCTGGACTTAAACCATGGGTTTATTACAAAAAGAGGACTTTGACTCAACCCCGACACCCCTAAGACTATTTTGAGTCGTAACTCCACTTACAAACTTCCACAAAAACCGCGGAGTTATCAAACTCAAGGGCTGTTTAGGTCGGCGCCCAGCCCAACAGGCCCCTAAGACTCACTAGTGGCCCGTCCCGGGACACTCTGCTGCTCTTTTGGTAGACGAACTTTGTCAGCGAAAATAGTGAACTGCTTATTGAGACCATGCATGATATTGTCGGTTGCTTGCTCCTTTTCGACCAACTCCTACAATACTGCGGCTGATGCTTCACTGGCCTTTTTCTGTGCAAATGCATCATATTCCTTCAGAACTTTGAGTTGGGTGTCCACAGCAGTACTCAACTCGAAAGCTTCGTTGATAAGTGGCTGCATAGAATTTTCCACTTCTGCTTCTTTTGCTCTGCACGACTCAATTTCCTGCTGGAGTTCATTGCTTCACTTTACCTTGAGCATTTTCTCCATAGGTGGCAGAGTCTTAATTTCTGCTTTTACTGCATCCAACTCTGTCTGTCACTGCCTAATGGTTTCTTGTAGCTGTCCGACTTCTAGATGTTCTTGCAGGGTGGTCTAGGCCTCAACACTGTCTTCAAGCAAATTTGTTGTGCTGCTCACAGTATCCGAGATTTTTGCTGCGGAGGCCTGAATGTCTGCTCGACGTTGCTCCCTGACCTCTGGTGGGCTCTTCAGGGTGATGCGGAGTTGAAGCTCTGAAATCTGAGCCTCATGTTCTGCTTTGAGCTTCTCTATTTCACTGCGAGACTGCTGTGTGTAGTCTTTCAGCCTGACTAATCTTTGTTTTGGTTCTTCCACCAGCTGTACGTTGAAGTCAAGAAGACTTCAACATGCCTCATCCAAAACTCATACTAGTGTAATCCGCTTACGTTCTGCATCCCTCTTTCTATGCTCCACTGCCTCCAGCTGTGTTGCGAAGCCCTGCTGCTGACTTATGGAATTTTCCAACTGCAATTCCGAATAGTGTTCTCGTGCCTGGATTTCCTTCATAAATGCTAACTGACAGAGATGTAGCTCTGTCATGGACATATTAGTGTAATCGATTCCAACCTTCATACTCATCTCCGAATGAGACACTACATCCGTTAATATGAGGGTTGCACTCAACACTTGGCCTTTGTTATCTCTGGCCGGCCATTGCCTTAGGTCTGGCTGCGCGCTTACTGGGGCACTGCTTGCTGAAGCCTTAGTCAGTGATTTTTCTGCTAAGTCCTTCAACTCTGAAATGTGCTTTGCTACACCAGTGATGGCATGCAGATGTGTAGCTGCAAATTCAGACCATTTCTTGGTGATAACTTTTGTGGACTTCGATAGAGCCTGATTAAGCACCTCACTTGTTAGGCTGGGCTCCTCGTCAATATTCTTGTCCTTCGACGCCTTCGTTTTCTTTCGGGACTGGGGTTTGTTCACTTCCTATAGCTCCGGCGTCTTGCACTTATCCTACTGATTAGGGTCTGAAGCAGTTTTAACTGAGTCTTCTTCTTCTTCTTCATTGCCATCATCTTCAACCTGGTCTCTTTCACTCTGCTACGACTCAGTTTGTTCTTCACTGTCTTCAGGGGGGTCTTGCTGCTGTGTATGACTAGGGCCTGTGCCCACATTGGTAACTGAGGGAATTGGAATGGTGGGTTTTGTCCCTACGTCCTTCAACCATTCAGCCGGCCACTGTTGAACTACTGTGAGGATGTCTTCTTTGGTTACTACATACGATAACTTAAACCATTGATGCTTTTGATCCGCGCGGGCCTGGATGAAAATATGATGCATGTTGGTGCTGAAATGGGTTGCACCGTCGTATTGAGAGAATAAATCATTACTGAGCCTAGGGGTTTTTGTGATCTCATATGAGATACTCATCATATAAAAGGAAAATACACAGTTTGTCATCTGCTGTAGGGTTTTATCCTGGGAAACCCACAGAGAGGCGTACCGTACTGCGCCAGGAAAGTCCGGAGGTATAGCAGCAAATTGCGCCTCGGTAGGTTCTTGCCATCCTACCAAGGCGATAAGGACTATCAACCATGAATAGTGAAAGGGCCTACCTTTCTCCTGCACGTCGCGAGTGTCTTCAAGGAATTCCTTCGCGATATACGCTGCCCAGTTGTAACTATGGCCTTTGGCACTGTTCGCAGCAATTCTAATAACCGGGGCAGGCACTTCATATGGTCTGCACTTTCGCATGAGCTTGCATGCTAAAAGCTCAACTGCAAAGTGAATATTATGGTGTTGAATCGTGGAAGTGTGATACCCTCATTTTCCCTTCATCAGGCCAAAGCGTTCCTTCATGTTTTGTGCGAGCTTTGTATCCTCATGCTTTGAAGGAAATTCGGTCCCCGGATCAGGCCCCGCTATTGGTAAGGCTGTGATCCTATGAATGAGCTCACCATCAATAGGAATTTTATTGTCTCCTATCCATAGGTGGCCATCATGTACTAATGCCAGCAGCTACTTGACCACTATGGTCACCTGTGTGCTGCGACCAAAATGGGGAACATCAAGCATCTTTAGCAGACCAGCTTGATCTAGGCCAGCAGCCCACTGTTTTACTTCCAGCAATGTCACGCCAGTCTCTGGATATTTGATGAAATGAAAGTATTGTCCTAGTGCGAACTGTGGAAACTTCCCATGATCATTTGTGTCATGGTCAGCATACTTAAGCCGATCTATTTTCCCTATCATGGTCCCGACCAACTGCACACCCAGTGGCAAAGAAGGGGTGTGTACTGTGAACTTCTTTGTCCACCGAGGTGGCTGAACTCCTGGTCGAACTGGTGGAAGATACGGTGGATGCTTCGGTGCAATGTTCTCATCTTCTGCAGGTGGGACCTTTGCTGAACCAGAAGGAGGCATATTGGGGTCCTCTAGTGTTTTCCCTGATTGCTTGTGTCAGTCTTCGTTGTGCTTAGAATGCACTTTAGGCTTAAACTTATTTCGGGCAGATCGTGTCTGCATTGGTTGAGTCTGTGCTGGGGGAGTTTCTTCACGGTGTGTAGATGCAGGTGGTTGGTTGAAAAGGTTCGGCAAACCCATCTGCTCAAACTCTCTCAACAGTTCCTGGAACTCACGATCGACTGACATGGATGCAATTGTTAAAATCAAGAAACTGAAAAATGCGAACTTTGCAGGTGTGGGTGTCTTCTTATAGAATCTATCCATGAAATCTATCATAACTGTGCATTGATGGCACCAAATCTGACAGAGATCTGGTCCAAATGGAGGTATATTTTCCAAGATCGCATTAATACAGGCAGTTAATACAGAGAACGTACCGGCACCGCCAAATTTGATTTCTTCTAATAGTCATTTTTTAAGTTTCGACAGACCTTTCCTTCTTCGGCACAAGCAACAACTGAGGTTGCACCCTAATAAGGACATTCAACACCTCTGGATAGCATTTGCGACATGGAGTCGAGCTTCTACCCATGAAAAAATGTCATCCACAGCTTCAATGATTCCTTTTATTTCAAGGAACTTCATCAGACATAAGTCCCGATACTCATGGAGAAGTTGGGTCGCTTTGCTTACCATTTCTTCATCCCAATAATCTCCACTGGTAGCATACTTAGGCTAGTCTTCTAATCCAATGTTGATTGTCTGCATCTTCAGGGGCTGATTCACTTCAAGGGCTTCGACTGCTGGTCCGTGTATGTTGCGGTGTCCTTCTGACTTAGGAATATCAATATTGTGCGAATCATCATCCTCATCAATTGCGAGGTTATAATATTCGACTACATGAGCTTCTTGTGCTTTCCAATCTGGTTGGTATTCTTCTATCTCTTGATCATCAAACACCTTAGTATGGATCAACCTAATATTTGTGTCTAAAGCAGGGAAAACCTCATTAATATAAAATGTCAATACAAAACTATCAACAAGAGTATCCCAACTTACAGTACCATGGCAAATCTCGACTTCCGCATACCAGTTCTTTGCTATAGGATCCAAGGTATGCACAAACCTATGTACCCACTTTGCATGAGGTACATGCTTCCAGGATTTGTAGCATTGCCCCAAATGCTTATGAGGGTTAGTCTTACCATTAAACCTGCTTCGGACCTCCTGGGGCTGATCCATAAATCTCAGGCGAAGGAACTTCTGACAAGCTTCCCAACTAGGAATGTTCTTCTTATAGCTATTCCACCATCTGGCTGCTGTAGCTCTGAAGGCTAAATCTAAAGTCTCCATTTTCTGTGTGTCTGGTACCTGCGCTGAGAATTGCACAATAAACTATTCTAGGTCTGTCAAACCATCAAAAATAGGTAAGGCTCTTGTCTGCGAACTAAGCCATCTAAGAGACTTGGTAATTCTTGCACAGCGGTGTCCATGTAGCTCATACAATCTGTTCTACCAATTCTCTAGACCATCATCTGAATCCGTCGTGCAGGAGCTGTCACACTGCCAATCCATGATACCTTCAGTAGTAGGATCAACATAATATTCTTCCTTCACTATGATATTGTAGATATGGTCCAGGACATCCTGATCTTCATCGCTGAGTGGTTATGTGTACCTTTCTCCTTGAGAAGGGTCCAGTGGCACTATGACTCTCAAACCTTTCCCTTAGAAAGTCATCTGTCTCTTCTTAAGGTTAATGACTGCAGCATTTTCCATTGCCCATTCAATTCCTAACAAGGATGGATAGGGGTTTTTGTCGTTAATGATCTCAATAACTTCGAAGTCTGCTACAGTACAGATGCCATCAATATCTACTAGGACATTGGGGAATCGTCCTAAGGGCACAATCTTCTACTGATTGGCTAATCTCAACTGTATAGGGGACCAATCAAGGGTAGGTTCTCCCATTTGTTCCCAGGCTTGGTTAGTTAAGACATTTACCTCTGATCCTAGGTCCAAGATAGCATCAGTCATATCATACTCTCCTATCTGAGCATTCAATCTCATTTCCTTGCCAGTTCTCCTGACTCTATTAACAACTTTTTCCTAACTAGAACTTTGCTGAGGTTCACAGGAAGCAATAAATTTCTACAACTCACTTAAATAATTCTAATTTCTTAAGAGCTTCAGACAACTCTGTAAAAAGGAGGACAATGTACTTACTTTGTCCGTCGAAGCTTCTTGCGGCTACGACTGCTGCTGATGTTGTTGCGCAGGTGCTACTGATGTGCTAGGAGAAGCAAAATCTCTCTTGGCTTCCATGAATGTCTCTTTTTCTCTTTCGATATCAAATGCTGGGACTTTCTCTGGGGCCTTATGAACCCAAGCCTCATCAGGCTTTTTCTCCTTATTCTGGATGTGCGTCATAGCTCCACTCCGGGTAACAACATTAATGGCTGGGGCAGGTGTTTGCTGGACGGGAATCATCTGAATATTCTGAGTAGGGTCATTGTTTCTTTCCTGAATCTTAGCTATCAACTGTGGGCACTGCTCGATCACATGATCAACTGCTCTGCAACACCGACATGTCGTAGTTGGGTTCCGACAGTCTCTCGCTAGATGTCTGGCCTGGTTACAGTTATAACACACCAACTGACCGTGTCCTCTGCCAACCATACCACCATGACCACGACCTACAAAAGCACCTCTACCTGATGCACCACCATGGTAACCATAGCCATCATTGCTCTATCCCTCATTTTGTACCCGATAGGCATCATAGGTGTGCTCTCTCATGAGGTCATAACTATGAAACTCATCTTCATTATGTCCTACGGACTTACCAAAATTACAGTAGGGGTTCTTGGGGACTTGCACATACCTCTGTAGCAGATAGCAATTCTCAGGTCGATGCTAGCCAGTTGTTCGACAGATCTCACAATATAGAATAGTAGGGTTGAATGGGTTTGGCGCACCAGTATTCAGGTAATTTCTTACCACAGGACACTGTTCCTTGTCGTGACCTTCTGTCCGACATTGTGTGTGCCAAACCTCTTCACGACCGGTTTTTCCTTTCTTCATATCGTGAAGCTCCAGAGCCATCGCTGCCAACTGTGCTTGGATTTGAGCAATAGCAGAATTATCTTTGACAGGAGCGGTTTCAAGTTTCATCACGATTTCTAGAGCCTCCTGCTGGTCAGCAACCTTTTGTTGCATGAGTGGAGTTCTGATATGTGGTAGCAACGCTACAATGAACCATTCCTTGTGTTGCATAGGTCCAATGGTGAAACTGACTTGGTCTAGCAGAACTTTGAACCTCTGATCAAAGTCCCACACTGATTCATCGCGCCTCTATTGAATCTCTTTCAATTCAATGATACACTGCGACTCTGATTTTGGCTTCTTAAATTCTTTGATTATTGCCGCTTTAATATTGTCTAAGGCATGGCTCTGAGTACTGGATAATTTCATGAACCAGGTTAAAGCCCGATCTCTGAAAGAAGTAATGATCTATGCCCTTCTTAAATATTGATCCGTAATGTTCTTAGCATTCCACACTGCTTCACATAAAAACCAGAATTGTTTTGGATCCTCTGATCCAGTTCCTTTGAAAACAAGGAGCTTAATATCATCATGCATGTGGGCCATAGTGGATCTAGGGGGGGTTGGAGGGGGACTGGAAGTATGCGGGGGGGAACTTGCTGGGGTAGACTGACCTACGACAGAAATACTTGGGTTAGGGTGACTTTCGGACTGCAATGGGTTCTAAGGGTAACAGGTCTGCGCTGCGGGGTTACCGGAGGGTTTCCAACAGAAGGGGTTTCTTTGGGTTCTGAATCTATGGGATTTACAGGGGAATACTCGGTATGCTAACCCAGGGAATAGGATCCAAAATCTCTCTTGTACCTTTTGCCACTTCGCAGCAAACCGCTTTGCTCGTCGAAGGTATTTTCACTTGCAAACATAGGTTAGTAATACTAAATCTAACAGTCTAATTCAATGAGAAATATACCTTTTTCAGCTAATAGAATTTTAATTCTCAAACTAAATGAATTCAAAAAATTACCCCTTGGTCCTTTGAAAAACTACCGCTTGGCTTCACTAAAGGAAGTAATCGTGTCAATGGCGAACTCCATCACAAATGCTTCAAGGGTTCGTGTCATCCAAAAATCAACAGCTCGAGATATCTCATTGGTCACCCTTTTCAATAGATTAAATATTGCGGGGGTCCAAGCAGGAAATTGACCTTCTTGGAAGTTCATCCTTCTCTCTATCAACCTGGATAACCATTGGTGCAACTCTATGTGGATACTACCAAAGAAAATTTCATAAACATCACAAAAGACATACCTTTGTAAAAAGTCGTTTGCACTATGACGCGGATCTTTGTTCTCTTGCTCAGCAAATTTCAGATAAGTCTCATCAAGCCAATCACCGATTTCCTTCACAGAGGGTCTCTAGAACATAGCCCTCGAGGTACGATGTAAACCCCTCTTGAGCAAATACTGAGGTCAACCGGCAATGGAACCAATTTGTTGGGCTATAGGGTAGACCTGGGTTTTATACCATTCACTTCGCACCAACAAAAGACCCACAGTGTTGGCCCTTTCAGCAACAACCTGCGAGAAGGTTGCAGTCTCACCCGAAACAGCTATGGGGTGCCGCAGAATCAGGTTTCTGCAAGTAGAAGAGGGATATTACTGTACCTTTAGCCTTTAATAACTTATATTCATATAACATAGAGCTTCGACATTCACATATATAACTTCGCAGCTATATAAACAGATAATGACTTGCTTAACCCTTTACTGGGAATTCACAACGAAGTTAGTATTTTAGCAGTGATATTAATTATCAGATATATATTTATTAATGCATGAAAGAACATAACAGAAACAACACAAAGAACCACAACACAACATATAACGTGGTTCACCCCTAGTGTAGGGGCTACGTCCACAGAACTGTGTTTTATTCAACTCTTTACAAAACCACAGTTCTGATCTGTGCACTCAGCTACAGATCCCTTCAAGTCCTCAAATCCATGCACACAGCTGTAGGCCTTTGCGCACACAGCTGTAGATCTTCTTAATCACCCAAAAACCCTCTGCACACACAGCTACAGAGGTCGTCCATGCACACAGCTAGGACTTAACCTTTCTTACAAAATGAGCCTTAGCTTCGCATCAATTCATCTTACATAAAAAGCGTAACCTGACTCTTTTACAAAAGTGCTTATTTATACAATTGCACTTATTACAAAACCATGGGCTTAAACCATGGGCACGCCGAACCCTAAACCTTGGACTTAAACCATGGGCACCCCGAACCCTAAACCCTGGACTTAAACCATGGGTTTATTACAAAAAGAGGACTTTGACTCAACCCCGACATCCCTAAGACTATTTTGAGTCATAACGCCACTTACAAACTTCCACAAAAACTGCGGAGTTACCAAACTCAAGGGCCGTTTAAGTCGGTGCCGCAACAACTGGGTCATGTCATTTCTAAAAAAGGGATCTCCATAGAGCCAGAGAGGATTAGAGCTATAGAATAGATCCCCTTAACCCCATAATAAAAAGGGTATGTAGTCTTTTATGGGGACAATCAATTTCCTGCAGAGGTTTGTGCCAGACTTTGCACAAATCGTCAAACCTTTGCAGGAAATGGTTAAGTAGAGTGTACATTTCAAATGGACTGATTTAGAAAAGAATGCATTCAGCAATATCCAAACATCTATTTCTCATGCACCATCACTCAAAAGTCCAAATTTTGAAAAGGATTTTATACTATATACTTTCACTTCTGATGATTCATTAGCGGCGGTGCTTACACAAAAGGAAGATGGGGGAGATGAGTACCCCATATCATTTATGAGCACTAGTCTACAAGAGTCTGAATTGAATTATCCAACAGTTGAAAAACAAGCTTATGTAGTTTTTAAAGTGGTAAAGCAATTCAAGCCATATATACTTAAGAATATCACCAAAGTAATAGTTCCACACCCCACAGTACGATCACTTTTTGTACAAAAGGAGTTAGGAGAAAGAAGAGGCAACTGGATGAATTCTTTACAAGAATACGATCTTGAGTTCAAACCAGTATCCATAGTTAAAGGACAAGGACTTTGTAAACTAATGGTTTAAGGTCAAAACAATGAAGATCATAGCTGGGATAATGAAGCTGAACTACATATGGTGAATGCATGTCCTCTATTTATAGCTCCAGACTCCTGGTATAGGGATGTAGTCCATTATATTCAAGATGGATATTTGCTGGAGCATTGGAGTCCCAAGCAAGGAAGATCCTTACATCTGAAATCAGCTCTATATCAGATTGTTGATGGAGTGATTTTTAGAAAGAACTAGGATGAGTCTTTCTCATGTGTTTGGAACAAGAAGATACAAAGAAGGTCATAGCAGAATTGCATGATGGACCTGTTGGAGGTCACTTTTGAGGTGACACAACAACACATAAGATTCTCAGAGCTGGATATTACTGGCCCACATTGTTTAAGGATTCTCATGCTCATGTTAGAAAATGTGATGCTTGTCAGAGAGGTGTTGGAAGACATGCCAAAGTAGCATGACCATTAAAACCAATAATTATATTAGAACCATTTGAACAATGGGGAATCGATGTTATTGGAGAAATCAATCCAAAATCCTCATTACAACATAAGTACATTCTGATAGCAACTGATTATTTTACAAGATGGGTCGAGGATATTCCATTACGAAAAGTAAACGAAGATGCTGTTATGGATTTATTGCAGAACCACATTATGACTAGGTTTAGGGTTCCAATCTCCCTGGTTTTTTACAATGCTTCTTATTTTTCTTCTATTAGATTAAATGCATTTGCTAATGAAATAGGAATTAAATTGCATTATTCTACAAATTATTACCCAGAAGGAAATGGTTTGGCAGAATCCACAAACAAAAATATGATGAGAAACAAAATAGTGATAGAAAATCAATGGAGCTATCATTTAGCTTTACTAATGCTCTCTAGGATGATAGAGTCACACCCAATAATTCCTTAGGTGTGTCACCATACACTCTCATTTATGGAAAATAAGTTGTCCTCCCTCCTAATATTCTATTTCCATCTTCCATAATAGCCCAAGAGTCTAGGGGTACTGATAATGAAATTCTATGAATCTGAATCTATAATCTGTTGAAGTCAAAGGAGTCTAGGTCCAAATCTCGGGAAAGTTTGAAGCATCAACAATAAATAGTGAAGCATTGGTTTGACAAGCACAAAGCTGGGAACAAAGAGTTCGAAGTAGGAGATCTGGTTCTTAAGTGGGATCACCCGCACGATGAGAAGGGAAAGCACACTAATTTTCAGCAGTTATGGGTAGGCCCTTTTCAAATTGCAGCAAAGCTAGGCCCCTCGACTTACAAGTTGCAGAACTTAAAGGGGTGGGAAGAGAACTTACCAGTAAATGGTTCAGTTCTCAAGCCTTATTTTTCTTGATCATTTTGATTTTGTTTTCTTGTACATAAATAAACGTTTTGTTTATTGTTTACTTTAGAGTATTTTAGTGGTTTACTTTATTTGCTTAGAGTTTGATTGATTGTAAATTTTTGTTTTGCTTAGGGTCAATAAAACAACATGACTTTTGGTTGTATGGAGTTCATCAGAATTTTGGATTAATTGAAATCTTTGACTATAAGACTACCTACTATTGATTCATATAATGTTTGAAAGAATTTCTTCAAGTTTAGCAGATTTTAAAATGGTTATGAACACATTGAAGTACTACTTAATAATTGTGAAATAACTCAGATAGAAAAGTCCAGAGTACTATTTTGAGGCTCCATTCATCTCACATTAAAAGCTGTCCTAGGGGGTTAACAACAAAAGACCCATGGAAAGGAAGCAAGGTAAACAGTGTATTATACTTAAATAATCCCATGCCATGAATTAAAAGCCAAAAGGATAACGAGAGTCAAAATCTCTAAGAAGAAATATGTATCAAAACATGTATTAAACCACATCAGTATGAATGATATTTCCAAAGTTCTTCTCTATGCTTGAGTTGAAATTAAAATATCTCTCACACAAAAGGACACTATGGATAGAGGAGCCTAAATTAAAATTCAGAAAGAAGGCAAACAGGAGGACTTAAAAAAAAAGGACAAAAGTCCAAAAGCACAGAAAAGTGCAAAATGGAATGGGAATGAGGAACAAACAGATATATCTATTTACCATATGTTACGATCCTATGGTGTCTAAGTTGGAAGCCACTAAAAGGTAGAGGTAAAATAAAACTCATATTCTCGGCCTCAGAAGAGTTATATGACTTTGAAATTGTGGTTCCCATTCTTAAACTTGGACTATTATCAATGGTTAAAGTGAATAAATATTGCATTTGGGAATTCACATATCTTGAAGAAATCTAGTAAAGTGGTACCATCAGAGCGGTCTATTTATCAAAGGAAAAGTTGTTCAGAGATCTGTGTTCACCAGGTAGTCACCAATTGTTGTAGCTGCAACAATTCCCCTATAAAATTTTATTTGTAGGGTCCCCCCTTTTTTCGTTTGAGTTTCAAAATGTACTAGGAGTATTTTATTACTGCCAAAGTTTGCCCTAAGTTGAGAAAATTCTCTTTAAAAACTTGGTGTTTTTGCTTATCTATATTGGATGATTAGTCAACTATCCTTCCAATATCGGAAGCATAGTGGACTAGCCTTCTGACATTGTGGAAGTAAAGTCATCTAGCTTGTCGAGTGGTCTATCGAAAGCCTCTAGAAACCTTCATCGATGCATCGGAGTTAATTTGCTTTTCCTCTCGGACTTTGTTTGCCGAAGTTTCGGCTCCTTAGTGCATGACTTATCCGATGAACTGGGTGTTCTTTCACCTTAGTGTTTCTGTTATCTAATTAAATATTTTCTCACTGTCATGTTGGTTGAGTGGAAAAGGCTAGAGTTGTAGTGTTTATCCCGCCTGACATTGTAGAAAGCTAGTCCTGAAATGATCTGAAAGCTTTACCTTTTCGTTTCTGATTCCAAAGAGCTTAACTTTGTCAGTAGTCGATACTCGTTTCCCAAAGAAATCATTGGGGTAGTAGAGTAGTCTAACACTGATGTTGTGGAGGGCTATCAACAATTGGTTTCGATAATAGTGAATAATGGATCCGACGTCTAAGGTTGTTTTCTATGTAATGCCAGGTACATAGTTCTTTTCATGCCTACTATTGCGAATATCCTCTAGACTATTTTTTTGATGGTTTTAATGTTTTCCCGTCGATGGTTTCTCGCACAGTAAAAGGTTATATATATATGCTTTATATCATGCCTTGTGATTTTTCAAGTTTGCACTATCGAAACCGTCCGAAAAAGGTGTGCGCACAGCTTTCAAGACCTGTTTTGTCCTCCTCTGCACCTGTGGAAAGCTTTTCCTGTCCGGGTCGTCCACATCACCATTTCCAGGTAGGTTACCCATGATTTTGTCTTTTGGGTGGTGTTTTTTTTTACTGTTGAACCATTTAGTCGATGGAGGTTAGGTTTTCGGCATAGAGGTTAGGGTTTTTTCCTTCTTACATTTTTTCTTGTGAATATTTGACCTCATTAAGGGCATAACCCGCTACTTGAGTTTTCATTTGGTGGGAAGGTTGAGTCTATCTACTGTTAAGCATTATGAGTATACCTGCATCTTGGGCACAAGGTTTTAGGGTATGGTGTAGAAAAGAGTTTCACCATCTACACCACCCTTTTCTAGATCATTTTATGGGCGGCCTGAGGTTAGGAATTCGTCTTCCTTATAACCATATTTTCCCATGGGAATCTGGAGGACTTTCAGTCGATTAGGGTTTTTGAGAGAGTGAAGCTTGGGTAGGTTTAGGAGGCATCATTCTATCTGGTTTTCTATTTTAAATCACTCATTTGAAAGACTATGTTTAACCTAATTTACCAGCATGCATGACGAAGAGGTAAATAGATATGTATATTTTCTTATTTATTACTATATCAATTGCTAGAGTTAGTTAGACTAAAACATATTGCATGATTATTATAAGTCGATTTCCATTACAGAAACATGCCAAAGAGACAGAAGAAGAAAGCCCAAGTGGCCGAAGAGGAGCCTGAGGTAGAAGTAGTAACCAGGTTAGAAATCATCTATGTGTTGATGTATTTGTAACTTCAGAATGTATTCACTCATATATCTTATGTATTGTACCCCGATGTTTATTCCAGGAAGTGTCTGTAATGTAATTGATTCATGTCATGCATCAATGTTCCCTTCGAGAGATTCAATAATGTAAACAAGTCATTTCAAGTCATTGTGGGTAACCCTCCTATTGTTCAAGGGTTAAAGTCCCCGCAGTTGTGGGGCCCTAGGGTTATTAGACTATCCTAGAGAAGTTGGCCCCAGATGATTTATTGTAAGTTAGGGCAATACTCCCCACCATCTAAGTCAAGTTTAACCCTCCTTGTTAATTAGAGGGAAAAGTCACCACAATTGTGGGGCACTAGGGTTATTAGACTCTCATAGGGATGTTGTCTCTAGTAAAGTAATTGTTAAGTTAGGCCGACATGATGGAGTGGAAATCAAGTGAATGAAATAATATAAATAGAGAGTGAGCCTCTCTATTTATTACACACACACTCACTCATTGGGGTGCATGAGTGAGAGAAGAAGTTGTTAGGACAAGAAAGAGAGAGACTACTACTGTCGGGAGATCATCTTACTGTTTTTGGGGTTTTCCTTTGGTGTTGATTCTATCTATGAGGAAATTATGGGGTTTTATCCTTTATGGTTTCCCTGAGAAAAATCTTTGTGTTCATTTTCTCTTTTGTTTTATTGTTGTGCATGTTATTCTCTTAGATAAGATCCTAAGATCATAATGCTAGCTTGAATGATAAAAATCTGACATGGTATCAGAGCTAACTTGAGAAGAAGACATTGTACAGCTATAGAAGCTAGGGATTCTTAATTTTTGGGTATTTCTCAACAATCCATCATCAAAATTATGCTAGGATGAATCTCCATTGAAGGGCGCATCTTTCTGTCGAAGCATAATTTGATTCCAAGCATTTTCAGTTTTCAGTGTAGGAAATTAGGGCTTCTTACAGAAGAGGAATTTTTGAGTGATCCCGACATAGGATTACTATCCTCATCAAAATTGAAGTTTATAGACCTGGGTAAATATTTTTGGGTTGGGTGAAACTCTGAGAAATTCAAACCCTATTTTGACCCCGAGCCGAAAAAACCCTAAATACTAAAACTCATAAGTTTTGGTACATTCCCTATATCTTGGAATAGCAGAATCCTTAGGGGCTGAAACGTTCATAGGTCGAAGATAAAATCCTGTTGTACACTGTATCCATGTTTCAACCTCAGGTTCACTATATTCTAGGAGATATGGTTCCTCCAAGTTAGGGTTCCAGCCTCTCCCAAGATTCATCCCTAAATAGGACACCTAGGGAGAATTGCTATATCTTGGGCTACCAAGGTCAAAATGAAATTTATGAAGATTTTACAAAAACAGAATGGATTTTAATTTCTATGGTAGAATTTTTAGACCCTAAAGATGAAACAGTGACACGTGGCAGTCCATACAACTTCACTATGCTGAGTAGTCCTGAAACAGGTCACCTTGGGAAAACGCTCATAAGTTCCAATTAGTAAAACCAATACTGATGAAACCTATGGTGTTGGAATAGGTACAGGAGGGGATACCTTAGAGATAAATTTTAGACAAAGAGGATCTTTAATTTTAGAGATACCATAGAAACAGTATCATGAATTTCTGTAGAAGAAATTGGAAAACTAGGGCTTCCTGTTCCAAGAGCTTCCCTCCACTGTTTTCAGAAAAGGAGTACATTGGACAACTTGCCTTGAAGAGGTCTACCTTTATATCCAATAAGATCCGAAATATTCCAAGTTTTGAAAATTAGTGTTTCTCTGACAAACCCTAAATCAACCAGCTCCAGAACCGGGATGGACACCTCAAATCGGTAAGATCTAATCCTTTGCTATTTTCATTCGAGGTTCTCATTTCAAAGTGATCTATCACATCATCTTGATGATAAGCTTGGTGAAGTTGACAACTCCCAAGCATGGAAGTATAGCATCTCACTAGTTATTGAAGGAAATGAATTGGACACCTACATAAGTAAAGAGGTTCCACTTCCAGAGAGAGATGAGGCTAAAGCCTTACTCAAGAAGAACTTGGTCAAGGCCAAGAAGATCATTGCTGATTCAATAGAGGATCACCTTATACCACAAGTGTCTTCCCTAAAGACACCTGAAGAGATGTTTTATTCCTTGACCAAGCTATTTGAAGGGAAGAACATAAATAAGAAGATGAATTTGAGAAAACAGTTGAAGAATGTGAAGATCCAGAATGCAGAGACCGTATAGTCATACCTTACAAGGGTCTCTCAAATAAAAGAACAACTTGAAGCAATAGAAGAAGAAGTGGAGAATGCAGAAGTGGTGATAATCACCTTGAATGGCCTCCCATGATCATGGGATTAATTCATTCAAGGAATGTGTGCCAAAAGGAAGTGATTACTTTCAGTAGACTCTGGGAAGAGTGCACACAAGAAAAAGAAGCTCGACTCATAATAAGAAAAGGGAGGATGGGAGAAACTGAAGATCAATCTCTCATGATCCAAAGAAGATACCTCAAGCGATGAGGAATATGAAGAACTCAATTCTTGAAGAACCTCTTATCCATATTAGCATTTGGATAAGAAATGATGAATGAAGAAGATGATGAAGTTGAAGGCTCAAGAATGAGTCTACCCACGAAACAAATAAAGATAAGTATTCAATTGTCATTTCATGATATTGTTTTGTTATGCATTTGTTTATATTCAGTTGATGTTTTATGCATAATAGAATGTTTGCATTAATGAAACTATACTACTAATATGCATGTGATGGGTAAGTAGCTCATGGTGCTATACAAATCTCCATTGCTACTTATCTAGAATGAAACCTATTTGCTGACATATTCGATTAGTGTACAATCTCAATGTTGTCCTGGTAGAGATGGAAGACATCTAGAAACTTTCTGTGAGATATGGATGAATGTTGTATTGGCTAGATAGTTGCATGATCGTATGTTTATGTGTAATAATTTTTCATTATGAATATATGTTATGGAGAGAAATTCCTATGGCTTGGGGTACCACAACAGACAACTTTGACTCCAGAAATCAATCTTTCCCAATATGCAATAGAAATAAAATGTCTAACACTAAAGGATCAGACCTCGTACCTTATTCAGGACGGTTGAAGTAGATCCCCGTTGAGCTTTCCAATCTTCAGCATACTATATATCATGGTGTTAGATATATTCTAGCATATATAATCAATAATGTAAAATAATTTGACATATTCCAATGGATACAATATTCAATCAAATACACATCATTGGACAGGAAAAGATAGTTCTTATTAATATAAATCAGAGATTACAAGATAGATACAACCTCTGATGATACGTCTGCAAATCGGAGAAACTGAATCCCCCACTTGGGCCTCCACCACCTCAATCCTCCATCTCACAATAGCAATCTCACTAGCAAAAGGCAAGCTTGGGAAGAACACAAAAGTGCTCCAAAGGGACAAAGGGATGCAGACTCAAGCATAAATTCCAGCAACAATGGACTATAGTTTCGTTGCTTTCAATCTCTCTATATGCCTTCAATGTACCAAGGGGTTCCTTATATAGATTCACAAGGGATAATGAAGGGTCGAATCTGAGCAATA
>LPNX010815349.1:188731-246002 GCA_001517045.1 Pseudotsuga menziesii | reverse complement strand
ACAAACTAGGAGGAGACGAGTGTCATAAGGGAAAACAAACTAGTTCCAAGTAGTGGAACATACCTATGCTCAATGCAAGGATAAATGTGTAGGATATCGACACTCGGGGGAAAATCCCCTCTCGATAAAAAGGGAATCAAGATGCAAAGGATATAAAAATGGCTCTGCATGGCTAGACATGAGACAATCTCAGGCTATATGGCTGAAACGCAATGTCAGAGGAGCCAGCATAAAGCTCAATCAGGTAGGAAAAGCTCATGATAATGCATTCACAACTTGACATAAGGGGAGTCCAGAGGGAAACAGGCCAGCATAAGATCAAGAGGAGTATGAGGCTCTTGCTAAATGTCATGGCAATACCACACCCTAAAGGAGAAAATGTCGGCATGGACACCAAATGCAAATAAGGCACTAACTAGGGTACCCATGTAAGGTGAAGCTCTACCACTCACATCATGCCACTTCTAAAGCAGCAAGAAGGTTCCGTGACATAATAGAGTGGGTTCGTACCTAAGGTCATGGTGACATGGTCATAAGGTCATGCAAAATGCAAACGATGATGAACCTAACCTATATGCCAGTGTAGACGTTATACCTAAGATCAGTACGAACGGGTCAATCCAATGGCTGAAACGACACTGAAAATGGTCTTCTACGTCACAAATTATGTCAGAAATGGTCCAAAATGGTTAGAAACTATCAAAACTATAGAAAAGGGGGTAAAAATTTTCAAATATTTGAAATTTTTTCTATAAATAGTAAAAAATATAACTCATTTGAAACTTTTACCCATTGGAGCTCTGATATTCAACTGCAAATTCCAGGAGATCCAGCTGGCGGAATTCACAACCGTTTCTTCCAGGTAGTTACTCATGCATTTCACTATAATTTTTGTTGATTTTCATGGAAAAATAAGGTAGTTTAGGTCATCTCTACATGAGCGCTGCGGCCCACACGGATATCGAATCTTTTTTAGCGTATAGGGCTGGCTATACGTGGAAAAGAGGCTAGAAACTGCGTACATACGCGGCTATTTACAAAACAGTCATGTATGACGCCGCGCAAGTGAATTTACAAGAATCTAATGGGCAAAATGGTAATTTCTCTTGCAGAATGGTGCTAGAATGGAGAGAGCACGAGCATGGTGAAGTAGAGGAAGCTGTAAGGGCTGACATGATGGCTCAATAAGCTCTAAGAAGATGCGAACTCTACAAGTTTTGGTGCCTTGATGGCTTAAGGGCCAAACCAAGACTGCTAGAGATGCTGGTAAACTATTGGGATCCAGACTCAGAGTCCTTCAGGATAGATGGGATGTCTCTCACTATAGAGGTGGAAGACATATACTTTATCATAGGTCTATCTAGACGAGGGGATGTGGTGAACCTTCGTTCCTGAGGTGGGCCAAGCGGTGGGCTTACTATCGATGAGTACGTAGCTATGTACTGCTACCTAAATACTGAGAAGGTGGGAAGTCAAGTCCCCACCAATGCTATACAGGTGCTGGGCCTAAAGGCCATACTACTGACGCTGGGTAGGATAGTAGGCTTAGCCTCACTCCATCAGGCCTCGCGACCACTGATGTACTATGCGGTGGAGTGTATGAGATCGACCATATACGATTGGAGTACTACACTATTGAGCAACATGAAACACCAGCTCAGTGAGTGTAAGGCAGGTAGGATACGAAACTTCGGGTTCAGCAGCATATTGAGCACGTTTTTATTCGAGCGTGTTCCAGAATTGAGCCCTAGAGTGGACATTCCTCTCCACGGGGTTCGAGATCCGGCCCAATGATGTTGGGAAGATGCTATGCGCAAACTGGGGGGTGGTAGGGTGGCCAACCCATATACAGTTGACTTCTTTCCATGGTGACGATGACAGATTGTTGCCATAGATGACTACCTCTATGGAGGGATATATTTCCGGGGGGATCTGGACATGCCATTGCCACCAGGATCGACATACGAAGAGATAGGTACCGAATCTCGACTCTCACTTCTTCTTTTTTTAAGTTTTTTGAGTTATTTTTTTTTTTTTTTTGTATTTTCTTGATTATGTGGAATCAAAAAGACATGTTTTTGTGTGACAACACATAGTGACATCTACCATTCATGTGTATATGTGGGACCATGGCGACCAGAGGGCTTCCCACGTCATAGACGGAGGGGAAGAGGGGATGACATCACAGGTGCATATGCGGAGCGAACGCTCCAGGGCATTCATACCAAATTCGTGCGACTGACTCATAGAGTTCCCATGGCGCAAGTCGAGGACTTTCCTCAGGGCATGCAGCGACAGGTGGTGGGTGTGCCATGCACATGGGTGCATTTATTCAGATGGCTAGCTAGAGCCATAGTGATGTATCATGATCACAACCATCCCCCTCCATAGGATTAGACACCTGGGAGTATATATGTTTTGGACAACCGTGTATTATATGATGGAAGCTTTGAAAGCTCCACTTTTTTATATGACACTATATATTACCACATTTTCGATTTATATAAAAGGTTTTATGGTGATTGGTTTATTTATTTACATGTGTAAAAATGTTTATGAGTAATTTATTATGAATGAAACAAATGCTAATCTAACACGTAGTTAGCATATGAGTCAACAACTTGATTATCATTCCTTGGAATGTGTATATATGTAATACTGTCAAATTTCCATTCTAACAATCTCACACATAAGAATCTTCTCAATAATGTTGGATCTCTAACATGGTACAAACCATTGAGCTGTGACACTACTAACTCCGAATCAAGACGTACCTCAAGAGATAGAACGCCATGTGAAATGGCATCCCGTAGAAGCTCGATAATGGCACTATATTCAGAAACATTGTTGGAATATGGCCATAGATATACACCTCCTGAAGACAGTACCTGACCCATAGGAGTATAAATCACCCAAGAAGCAAAGGCTGAGTGCTGAGTGTGACAGCTTGCACCATCCGCGAATCCTATGTAGGTGGAAGATTCCATTGACATCTGCCAAAAGAAACAGAAACTAATCACAAACCCAATCACGATAAGAAAAAGACCTAACTATGCAAAGCTGTACAATAATATAAAACAAGCAGCCTTGGCTAAATATCATGCATAGTATTTTTTGAGATAGAGCCCATTTCTAGGCTCCACCAAAGCTCTGCCTTTGTAATCGACTAACTCATAGGCCCCCTTCTCTAAGATATGCTTGACCACGTAAGGACCACGCCACATAGGATTAAATTTCCCTGCCCCCAAGGGTTCTTTCAATTGAACCCACAAAAGGACCAAGTATCCTTCACTAAACAATCTTGGATGGACAGACTTGTCATATTGGACCTTAACACGACGCTTATTAACCTCTAGAGCCACCAAGGCATCTCGATGCTGCTCATCAAGTTGCTAGAGGTGGACCAAACGTTCCTCCAAAGGTGAAGTGTCTGGTAATAGCTCCACAGCTAGCTTCAACAAAGGAATATCACATTCAACCGGCAATATTGACTCCACTCCATGCACAAGCTGATATGGAGAAAAACCAGTGGAAGTCTTAACCGTGGTTCGATATGCCCACAAAGCAGGGTACAAAATAATATGCCAATTCGTCTTGCTCTATGCGATGGTTCGTTGGAGAATGGACTTAAGTGATTTATTCACTGCTTCAACCTATCCATTCGCTTGGGGGTAGTAAGAAGAGGAGTGCTCTTGCTTATACCCTAACTTGGATGCCAACTCTTCCATCATACGGTTCTGAAAGTGTGAGCCATGGTCAGTGACAAGCTCTTTCAGAATCCCAAACCGAGTAATGATTTGGTTGAATACGAAGTGAGCGGCTGTCTCACCATCGGATTTTACTGTAGGCATTGCCTCAGCCCATTTTGTGAAATAATCCACAGCCACTATAATATGATGGTGCCCCCCAACCGAAGCTGGGCTGCAATCCATAAAATCAAGCCCCCACTTGGTGAAGGGACCGGCGGTGATAATGGGATGTAATAGGGTAGGATTTGAGCGCATATTCCGTGTGAACACCTGGCAAGGGTGGCACCTCTTGACCGCATCAACACAATCTTTAAATATCGACGGCCAGAAATAACCCGCTCTCAAAATATTTTGAGCTGTAAAAAGCCCAGATAAATGACCACCACACGCCCCTCCGTGGTAATCATTCAGCACAACCTCAGTCTCCTTATGAGTTAAACAACGTCGTAAAATGGAATCTACCCCACGGTGGTACAAAGTATTGTCCACTTTAAGGTAATTCTTAGAGACGTGATGTAATCGTCATCGTTCATATCGCGAGAGGTGAGTAGGTGTCCTCTGTGTTTTCAGATATACTATGATATCTCCATACCATGGATCAAACGTTGAGAATAAGAAGATGTGTTCATCAACAAATGTATCTTCACAAACCGACTCCTTGGCCTCGCTCTAGAAATCCTATATAAGCTCTGCAAAAATCAACAACTTCTTCGACTTTGCTGAAACAAATTCAAGATTGAACTCTTGCTGAAACAAATTCAAGATTGAACTCTTGCAGGATGACAATCCATTTATTATACTTTCCCCCAATCATCCTTCGTGTGAGGATGAACTAAAATGGATTGACATGGGCCACAACCGAGGTCTGGAGAAGGAGGATATAATGTCTCAAATGCTGAACCACATGTACGGTCGCTAAAGCAAGATTCTCGACATGAGAATAACGAATCTCTACATCAATAAGGTTTTGGCTCAGATAATATATGACATGCTCCTAGAGCTCCTCATCCTCCTAAACCAATACCATACTAATCATCTCTAAAGACACGACCACATATAATATGAAATCATGGCTATAATCTGGAGGACTAATCACTGGGGCCGATGGTAGGGCTCGCTTAAGTGCATCAAAGGACTCCTGGGCTCGCTCATCCCATTTAAAGGGAGTATCCTTCTTCAAGAGATGCATGAAGCCTCTAGTCAAATTGGAAAAGTTGACCACAAATCTTCGCAAGAAGTTTGCCATACCTTGCAAACACTGAAGATGACGAATATTCTTCGGGGGAGACAACTGAAGTATTGCCTCAACCTTTAAGGGATCGACTCTTATGCCCTCCTTTGAAACGATGAATCCTAATAAACGACCTGATTTTACGCAAAAGATGCACTTATGAGGATTTAATCAAACCGAATAGTGCCGGCATCTTTCGAAAACCAATCTCAAGTGATACGAGTGACGCATTCTCATACGAGAATGAGAAGCAAGGTCATCCAAAAATACTTCAATAATAGACTTGAGATCGTGGAAAATCAAGGTCACTATTTGCTGAAATGTAGCTCTGGCGTTTTTAAGGCCGAAAGGCATCTTCCGATATGCAAAGGTTCCCCAAGGACAAATAAATGCAGTCTTGTGTTGGTCCTCAGGTTTAATATGGATCTGATTATACCCAAAAAAGCCGTCCATAAAGGAGAACACCTCGCTACCCGCACACTCATCCAAAATCTGATCTATAAACGGTGTGGGGAAGTTATCTTTAGGACAGGCACAATTTAAATCACAGAAATCAGTGCATATTCGGATCGCTCCCTGCTTCTTATCCACCGGAACGGGGTTTGAAACCCACTCCATCAAGGGAACAGGATAGATGAAACCGGCTTTCAACAGCTTCTCTATCTCCGCCTTAATGGCGGGTGCTTTCCTAGGATTCACGACGCGTAAACGTTGTCGAACAGGCTTAGCGTTGGGGTAAGTCTTAATCTCATGTTCGACAATCCGAGGGTCGATACCTGGCATCTCATCATAAGACCAAGCAAAAATATCACGGAATTCCTTGAATAGCTCGGTATATTCGAGAATCTCAGCCTGGGAACAATCTGCCTCAATATAGACATTCTCAATGGTGCCAGGATTTCGAGAGATGTTGATAGAAATTGTGGAAGATATGTTCGCCATGTTCCCATCAGCCATCTGACCAGGAGAGCTTAATGGAATCATGGGACTACCAACTCTCTGACTAAGAATCTCCCTATAATCCTCATGCTCCAAATGATCAAGCGGTGGAAGGAAATATGATCTATGATGAAGTTCCTCCCATGGTGGCTCAACACCCAACATAGCCTCGATGATCGCTTCATCTGAAGGGAAAACCGTATCCAGGCAGTTGTGGGCATGAGAACATTGTACTGCCCATGCCGGAAATACATAGGGGTCTTCCTTTTCCATCCGCGAAAAGGAAGAACAATGCTCTGCAACATTCATAAGATTGGCTTGATAAGCTATCATGGTTGCAGGAAGTGGCACGTTGGTTTCGACAGGCTCACTCGAAATACTCAGTGTGGGAAGAATCCAAGGATCTCCCATATGAGTCGTGCGAAAAGACACTGAGGTCATAGAAGTTGAAGCCCTATTGGAACAAGATCCTATCATGAGGACCGGCGTAGGAAAACTAAAGCTTCCCATGAGGGATGGATACATGCCTACACCCACACTCCCAGTTGACGGCTGAGAGTGCTCAACGATCGGAACCGAAGTTCCCAAAGATGCAGTAACAGGGGAATTCTTGAATGCCATTTAATCAATCGTTACAATCTTCCCATTATGAGGAAAGCATACAACACGAAACATGGAAGAAGCAATGGCTTGCATACTATACATCCAGTTCGGACCCAGCAAGATATTGTAGTCAAGGGGTGCATCAACCACCTCAACCTCTATCGCAACGGTCTTCCCTCCCAAATGGACTTTAAGGGACGAAATGATGCCATGTGGCCTAAAAGATCTCCCATCAAAAGTAGTTAACATAGTTGCTGATTTCCACAACTCAGGAGAACCAAGACCCTTCCAACAGGATAAAGACATCACAGATGCAGCAGTGCCCTCGTCAATCACAGTGTGCTTGACGATCATATTAAGACATTCTACATGTACCAAAAGCGACACATAGTAGGGTAAGCGAGGCTAATGACCTGTGGTTTCAAATTTGATCACTGAGGAAGAATCATTACCGTTCACACCAAGAGCAAAAAGCAAAGCCTTCCTTTGCGAAGGACAACTCTGAAGCACTTCCAATGCAGACATCGCACAAGGACTATGGCCCAAATCCTCAACAACTGAATAATTTTGGGTGGCTCAGGCATTTGGATTATGCCCCGAGTGCTTAAGTACCCCCTTAGGAATGCGAGGTGTAGCCTCAGGTTTATCCGCAGGTTTCTCAATGCGCAAAGGGGTTCCTAGTGGATCAGGTTCTTTGCCTGGGTTGGGTTGTGACGATCCATAATCTTTCGCACAAGTCACAAACTTAGTAGCACGGACCATGTTAATGCACCCACGAGCACTAGCCTTTGGTGGATCATTCTCACTAGATTGCTCCTGAGACTTCGAGTTCATATTCTGGTTATGCGGTAAAGGGTTCATTAGCACAGCTGGGCCTTGTGCTAAGAGTCTCGAAGCTTCATCAATTCTAGGGCACAAGTAAGTGAGGTGATCATCCTTACATATCTTGCAAGGGAACTTAACCTTACGTTTCTCTTACTTGTCCCCACCAACATTCTGACCGTTCTTGTCATTATTGGAAGCATTCTCATTCCTATTCCCACCCTTTCGATTATTATTCTTACCCTTTTTTCTATTCCGTCCAGGTTGCTGGTTACCCTTCTGGTCTGACGATTGCACAGAAAGTACACTCGCCATTTGGGCGGGTTGAGACAAAGCCGTAGCTTGTCCCAAAGCAAACTGGTTGAGCGACAATTGACTAACTTGTTTTGCAACCGAATCTGCAGGTTTCGCACTTGCACAACCCACAATGCCATCGACATGTGGTCTAGGTTTGACCTTGGGATCGAAACTAGAATGAGGAGCGTTGGGAATAATCTCATACAACAAACCAGACTGAGCATAAATCAAGTCCAGTTCCTGCGCCCTAAATATTGCTTGTTCCTCATTCTGTACTCCGGATATAGAAACATCCTTCGCGATATATGGCAATAAAGACTTGAGGAACCACTCGAGAAGGAACTCCGGCGGTATAAAGGATTTAATTAATCTCTTCCGTCTACGCCACTCCTAAATATGATCAAAAATATGGGTGGATTTATCTTTTCAAAATGTCGACAAGAGTTCAATACCAACATCATAGCGCACTGGTAGATAGAAGTGATTAATAAAAGTCATCACAAGATTGTCGAACAAGGTAAAAGCTCCCTTTGGTAACTTTATATACCATTTCGCAGTAGGCTCTGTGAGGGTGCGTTGCAATAGTCGCAAGCGGAGTGAGTCCTGATGCAACGAATTCGAAGAGCACCAAAGGTAAAATGTGGTAACGTGTTCGCTCAGATCCTCTCCTAGTTTTCCTTCGAACTTAGGTATGTCTGAAGGAAGCTTGGTAGGGACAGCCGGCCAAGTCGGGTCATGAGCCACGGGATCGTTCATAAGTCTCGATAAGTCAGGAAGGTTAATCGTCGTGAGGAAAGGGAGCCTAGGATGATGAGGTCGATGGACCGCTCCCTGGTTCACATAGGTTTGAGCACCACCATGGCCTTGGCCATAGTGTCCTCCTCCTGTCTGACCTATATAAGGTGACGTGGAAGTACCATAGTAAGGTGGACCTTGACTAGTAGGAACTATGAAGCCATAATTAGGAGAGTAAACAGGTTGTTGATACCTGCCTCTGTAAGGTGAAGAAACCTATCCATACTGTGGACCATAATAAGTTCCATAGGTCATCGCATGCGATGTCCCATGGGACACTCCATAGGTAGGATGATAAGCTTCGGAAGGGGGAACATACATACCGGAAGTAGGTATATATGCCCCCGACATAACAAGCTGACCACTATAGCCTCCCGTAGTAGCAGGTGGTATATGAAATTGAGACACAATCGGCCTAGTAACCGCAGTATGGATCTAACTCGTAGCCATATATCGGCCCGAAGGACCACTTGGATAAGGTGGAGGATGTACATTTGAAGAACTCAGAACCGAGGATGAAGGAATCTGAGTAATAAGATATGTACTACCGCCTATCGTCACCCATCTCAGACCTGGTATCCTAATTGGATCACTAACGCTAGACCTAGGAGGGGGATAAGATGGGGCTTCCACCACTGGGATGGAAGGTGCAATGTGACTAGTACTCCCAAACCTCTTCGCAAGGTAAGGAATGGGATTGACCCCAGGCATAGTGCTAGGCTCAAAGTCGGATTCGACATGAAATGTCAAATCATGCATAGGAAAACCAGTTGTAGCATAACTACCGTAGCTAGTACTGGCAGGTTCAAAGTGAGTCTTGGCATCTTCCGGCATTCCATACCAGTAACATGTCAATGGGGAATCAGCCCTTGGGTGAGTAGGTCTATCATGCAAAGATCCTATCTAGGAAATCACAGGACCGAACTCAGCTAGGTCAGGTGAAGGATCATATGTAGGAGTAAGTTCCCCATCGTCAATACGAACGGGAGGAGGTGGCTCAGAAATATTCTCTAAATGATCCTCCATGGTGTGTGAATCAGTGTGTGACATAGTCCACCTGGACAGTCTAGGCCTCTCTCCCAAAGGAGGACGAGAAGTGGAAGGTGGAAGTCCTGCTAACCGACGAGAACGGCACGGAACCGCACTCGAATCCACAATGACTCAACAAAAATCAAAGACTCTCTATTTACGTAAACCCTAGGCCAACTAGAGTGCACAGAGCAATCACTAATAAAATCTAAAGCCAAATGTAAAAAAAAAAGGGCTGGATAAGTGAGCTCCCGAATGAAGCAGGTATGTCTCACCTAGGAGAGTCCTGAGACTCCCATACAAAACAAGCAGAGGTATGTAACCAATTATTGTGGCCCTCAGTTTCAACGCGTATAGCAACTATGCTGTCCGACCCCAACCTGGACAGGACACCTGCAGAATAACCTCTACAAGTACCCCCTCAATATCCTAGGTAAGGTCACTAAGGTCACCTCAATATAATCAAAGCTCAGGAGGATATTCGCAGGCGGGATTGACCGTATGGGCAGGGTAGCAAAGCCTGAAACTCTCGAAAGAGCCCCCAGATATGAATACAATCCTAGAAATATCTCCGGTGCTACTCAGTTATGACTAGGGGTCATCCCAATCAATAACCACTCACACTGCCTCGTGCTTAACTCCCGTTTGAGAGGAGGATCCTCAGAACGATGGTTATACCAAGGATTTCACACACTCCCTGGATAGACACCTAGATGTTGTTGTTTAGTGATCTTGGATAATTGACTTACAATGAACTATTCCAAGATCCTAAAACCTAAGCTTGTTGGTGCACACTAGAAAAGAAAAGAGTGTAATTCATTTTAATTAGCATTGATTTTAGTTGGCTTTATTACTCAAAAATAGGATATGGTCATGCAACTAGTGGTGTTATGACGCAACATGAAGTAAAATGCACACCGTAACAATCAATGCAAATGCATTGTGTCCATGTAAACATGGTATGCTACTACGTGAAATGCACAATTCTTCTTCAAATGATGAATGCAAATTTTCCTATATGAAGTCCTAACTAGTACTCCAAAGCAAATCTAGATCTAGTGCAAGTACAATGCAAAGTGCAAAATGCAATGCATTATGATAAGCAAATGTTTTTGGATTTTTTGAAAATATAAGAGATGCAAAAAGAAAAAGAATGATTCTACCACCCCCAGACTTTGCAAGCACACATAGACAGTATCCAAGCAAATCACTAAGGTAAAATAACTCGAATGCACTAATCTCAAACAAAAAATCGAAAATGCCATGACAAGAACTTTCCTATAAAAAAATTTAGGCTAAAAGAAACGTTTCCAGTCAGAACCAAAGGTCAAAACAGACTCAGGCAGTGCCAAAGGAGACTCAGCAACTAACAACATTCACCCAGCAACCCATTAACTTTCACAAAAAGGGAAAAATCCAGGGTATACATGACTGTTCACAGTAAACCCGCATGTATACGTGGAAATCACAGAGGAAACCACGTGTATACGCGACTGTAAATCAAAAACCCATGTATAGGAAGAAAAGGTGCATAAAACAAGGAAAATAGACAGGCTGAGACAAACTTCACTCCAATCAGACTCTACCAAGCATACATGCCCCCAGACCCAACACAGAAACAAGAGAGAAAGAGCAATTCAAATACATTGAATGCCGAGAAAATCACCCCCAAAGGACAACTACTAGGAACTCCCCAGTGGAGTCACCAATTCTGATACGGAGAGAAATTCCTATGCCTTGGGGTACCACAATAGATAGCTTTGACTCCAGAAATCAATCTTTCCCAATATGCAATAGAAATAAAATGTCTAACACTAAAGGATCAGACCTCGTACCTTATTCCGGACAGTTGAAGTAGATCCCCGTTGAGATTTCCAATCTTCAGCTTGAATTGATATAATACTTCCTCAACAACAAGTAAACAATACAAGCATACTATATATCATGGTGTTAGATCTATTCTAGCATATATAATCAATAATGTAAAAGCATTTGACATATTCCAATGGATACAATATTCAATCAAATACACATCATTGGACAGGAAAAGATAGTTCTTATTAATATAAATCAGAGATTACAAGATAGATACAACCTCTGACGGCACGTCTGTGAACCGGAGAAACTGAATCCCCCACTTGGACCTCCACCACCTCAATCCTCCATCTCACAATGGCAAGCTCACTAGCAAAAGGCAAGCTTGGGAAGAACACAAAAGTGCTCCAAAGGGACAAAGGGATGCAGACTCAAGCATAAATTCCAGCAACAATGGACTATAGTTTTGTTGCTTTCAATCTCTCTATATGCCTTCAATGTACCAAGGGGTTCCTTATATAGCTTCACAAGGGATAATTAAGGGTCGAATCTAAGCGATCTCAAGGCATATGGAAGGCCAAGAGTCAAATGAGTCGGATCCATGTCAAGGAAAACTCCAAAAGGATTTGGACTATGCAGACATCCCGATGTACCCGGTTATAGGAGTCAAACCCATGTATGTACACGGTTATCGGGGAAAAAACCACGTATATCATCTTTTATATAGTTTTTAGGGATGATCAAGGAAACATCAAAGGATAAAATATGGTCCATGGGGTCTAAAGAGTCTGCAACGGGACAGGGGAAGGCCATACAAAGTGTGATTCACCTGGAGTGGTGAAATCCGCTATAACAATATACCTTATGAAATGTTTCTAACCATACAACTAATGCATTTGAATTGTAGGAAAGATCACATAAAATCACCTACAAGCAAATAAGGATGAGACTTGTTCCAAAGAACAAGTGATGATAGTTCAAGAAATAATCCAAGATGAAGAATAATATGATGAATACATTGACATCATTGATGTAGAACCTTCTAGCTCTGAAGAAGTAACCAAGAAGAAAGGGAAGACGAGTTCAAGAAGAATGATGTCTAGGATGCAGTATCGATACGTGAAGGGAAGTTTATAGTTCCATCATGTAGTAGATGGAAACATCATGGGATACAAGGAAAGATTCGTAGGACGAGGCTTCTCACGAAAATAAGGCATAGACTATGAAGAGACATTTGCAGCTAGTGGGAGTTGAGACACATGACAAGAAGAATCATGTTTGCAAATGAAAGAAGGCCTTGTACGACCTCAAAAGACACCCATGGGATAACACATACATGAGGAGCTTGATGAAGATCTGAACCTTTGCTACAAGGTTGAAGATGAAAGTCTATAGAGGATGACAAGCTCACAGATGGGTGCAACAATAAATTTTGGAAAGGTTCAAGATAGAGGATCTTGGTATCCAGTGATCCTAGATGGATACATAGAATATTAGTAGCAAAGGAAGCTACTTGTCACTCCAGTATAGAATGTTTCAGTACATAGAGTATGAAAGACAGATGGAGTGACTACAGAAGATCCTGAGGTTCAACATGGTACAACAGGATGGACAGATTACTGATGACTCTAGGATTTACTAAGAGTAAAGAGGATTCCAACCTTTGCTTCAAGGTTGAAGGTGGAATACCAATGATTCTCATGTTATATGTTGATGACTTATTCCTGACAGAAAAGAGGAACTCATTAAAGTTGCAAGAGGAAGCTTGTTGCCAAGTTCGAAATGTAGGACTTGGGCATAATGCACTATTTTCTAGGCATGGAGGTGTGGTAGAATGCGGATGGAATATCCCTGGGACAAGGGAAGTATGCAGTAGAGATCCTAAAGAGGTTCAGGATGATGGAATGCAAGGCCATGACTACACCTTTGGAATCGAAGCTAAAGCTATTGAGTGATGCTTCATCAGAGATGGTTGATGCTACGATGTATCATCAGATGATTGGGTCCTTGATGTACCTGATGAATACGAGACCAGATATTTGCTTTTCTATGAACACCTTGAGACAGTTCTTGACAGATCCGAGGTACATTCACTTGATTGTTGCAAAGCATATTCTAAGGTACATGAGGGGTACAGTTGATTATGGGATCAAGTATGAGGCGAATCAGAAGATTAACCTGGAGGGTTATGTTGATTGAGATTGGGAAAGCAGTGCCATCGATAGGAAGAGAAATTTAGGGTGCTACTTCAATCTGGGATCAGGTGTGATCTCTTTGTTTAGCAGGAAACAATATTGCATGGCACTGAGTAAAGCTGAAGCAGAGTATGTCGCAGCTTGTTTAGCTAGTTGTGAGGCAGTATGGTTGAAGAAGCTACTGTCTAATTTATTTGATATCCAATTGGATGCTACTTGTATATATTGTGACAACCAGAGTTGTGTGAAGTTTTCAAAGAACCCGGTGTTCCATGACAAGTCGAAGAATATCGAGATCAAATATCACTATATCAAGGATATGGTGCAGAGAGGAGCAGTGAAGCTCCAGTATGTTGCAATGGATGAACATATGGCTGATGTGTTGAAGAAGCCATTGGCCACAAAGAAGTTTGAGTACTTTAGGGAGGAGCTTGGTGTTCTCTAGATCGAGGTTTCCCCCAAGGGGAAGTGATGAGTTTGTGAGCCATTCTGACATGGTGAGAGGATTGGCTCCTTCCATGGTCAGATGTAAGGGATGAGCCATTCTATCATGGTGAGAGGATTGGTTCCTTCCATTTCATATATGAGTGCTGAGCCATTCTAATGTGACTGTAGGATTGGTTCTTACATGATCAGATATAAGTGTTGAATTCCATTCTCTGAATGGCGGCACCTGGTTAGTTACCAAGAATACTCAGTCTGGGGTTGAGGGCCATTTTGATATGACTGTGGGATGTGTTCTCACATGATCAGATATAAGTACAGGGCCATTTTGATGTGATTGAGGGATGTTTTTCCACTTGATTAGATATAAGGGATAAAGCCATTCTTTGGGAGAATGGAGGCACCTGGTCAGTTACAAGGAATCCTCAACCTGGGGTTGAGATCCCTTTCAACATGTAGGCTGGATTGGTTCCTTTCATGGTCGAATATAAGTGCTGAGCCCTTCCATGGATGATAGATGGGGTTTCCTATCATGCCAGTGGATGTGAGTGTTGTGCCTTTCCACATATGATAGTAGTTGTGTCCTATCATGCTAGTGGATGTGAGTGTTGAGCATTTTCACAGATGGTAGTAGGTGTGTCCTACCATGCTAGTGATTGTAAGTGTTGTGTATCTCCACATATGGTAGTAGGTGTGTCCTACCATGTTGGAGGATCTGAGTTCTTTCCATTTTCACAGATGATAGTAGTTGTGTCCTATCATGCTGGAGAATGCAAGTGTTGTGCCTTTCTGACATGGTGTTGGATGTGTTCCTCTCATGGTCAGATGTGAGTGTTGGCCATTATAAATTAGGGTTAGATATAAGTGCTAAAGTATACCTACATGGAGGCTAGGCATACAACCAGCATGAAAAAGGACTGGCTCTGTAGAAATTCCTGTGATGAGACGAATCATGAGATAGCACCTGTGATGATGACCCAGTGATGATCTAGATCGAGTGATGATCAAGATCTAGTGATGATCATCTAGTAGTGATGATCCAAATCGAGTGATGATCTAGATCTAGTGATGATGATCCAGCAGTGATGATCCAGATCGAGTGATGATCTAGATCTAGTGATGATGATCCAGATCCAGTGATGATGATCCAGATCGAGTGATGATCCATATCTAGATGAAGATGAATTAAAGATGAAGATGACTTAAAGATGAATATGACTTGAATATGAAGATGACAAGAACTCAATGATGATCTAGATGATACAGAGAAGAAGACTTGTGCTGATAAATTGTGTCAAGAGAATAAATTCCTAGTTAAGAGGGAGTGTTGATGTATATGAAACTTCAGAATGTATTCACTCATATATATTATGTATTGTACCCCGATTTTTATTTTGGGAAGTGTCTGTAATGTAATTGAGTCATGTCACGCCCCGATGTTCCCATCGGGAGATTCAATAATGTAAACAAGTCATGTCAAGTCATTGTGGGTAACCCTCCTATTGTTCAAGGGTTAAAGTCCCCGCAGTTGTGGGGACCTAGGGTTATTAGACTATCCTAGAGAAGTCAGCCCTAGGTGAGTTATTGTAAGTCAGGGAAATAGTCCCCACCATCTAAGTCAAGGTTAACCCTCCTTGTTGATCAGAGGGAAAAGTCCCCATAGTTGTGGGGCACTAGGGTTATTAAAATCTCCTAGAAATGTTGGCTCTAGTAAAGTAATTGTTAAGTTAGGCTGACATGATGGAGTGGACATCAAGTGAATGAAATAATATAAATAGAGAGTGAGCCTTTCTATTTATCACACACACACTCACTCATTGGGGCGCATGAGTGAGAGAAGAAGTTGCTGGGACAAGAAAGAGAGAGACTACTGCTGTCAAGAGATCATCTTATTGTTTTTGGGGTTTTGCCTTTGGTGCTGATTCTAACTTTGAGAAAGTTTCGGGGTTTTCTCCTTTATGTTTTCCTTGAGGAAAATCTGTGTGTTCATTGTCTCTTGTGTTTTATTGTTGTGCATGTTATTCTCTCAGATAACATCCTAAGATCATAATGCTAGCTTGAATGATAAAAATATGACACTATGAGGACACTAAAGCCACTATTGGAGTAGAACCAGATTACAAATGGGGAGAAATTTTTAGAATGATCACAAGCCAGAATGTCCCTGATGCTGGATTTGAGGAAATGACAATTTATGCTAGCATTGAAAGGTCGGCTTTGATGAAAGTGTATACTATGCCTGAATTGTTTATGTGCTTAGAAGTAATAGGTTGGATTCTGCCTAGGGCGGATGTGACGAGAATGATATTTGCAAATACTGGAAACAAGGCTATGCTGCATACAACCCTACCTATGTGTCTATGGCATACCATCTACCCACACCACAGGCATATCTAATGGAAAGTTGGTTAAAGGAGGTAGGTCTGGACCTGGTAGAGATGGTAAAGAAGATGATGATCCTAGGTAAGAATTTCAGAACTAGGCCTTCGGTAGAATATGATACCTCAACTCTCTATGCTCCTTACAGATTTATTGCTTTGATGCTTAACAAGATTTTTGGTAGAGCAAATGGAAAAAGTTTCAATATTGGTTGGATACCAGTCATATTTTTTGTTTCTACACAAGGAACTATCTTCAACTGGTCCAGTATAGTGTCAAATAGTATTTCAGCATGTATAAGTGCATCCTTGGGAGGAGTATCCCAGAAGAAATCTAAATTCTACATGAGTTATATTTTAATTGATTGCATATTATGCACTCAGCCTTTCCCTGCTTTAAAGTGCAATTGGGAGAAGGACAGAACCCTAGTATATACAACTTATAAATTGTTTTGGGTTCATAAGTATTACAGTTACTATAGGGAGATTTGTGAGCATTTCATTATGCCCCTATATACTCTGATTTTCCTAGCATAATGTAATTGAATGTCCGAGGAAGCATTTAAGGTCATACAATAATTCGGGAGTTATTATCTGACAGAGGATGGATTGTATGTGAGGATGTATGGTGGTTCGAGAGCTCCTTCTCTACTCCCAAGATATGCTACCGATTATGTACCACAAGGAATCTATTAGACAGTTATACATCGATGGAGTATGGAATTATTGGTTTGAACATAAAAAGGTAGTGTACTCTGTAGTACCCTTATTCATTGGAAGTTATAAGTTTTCAAGGGTCAAGAATGCAGCGGAGTTTGTTAAATAATTAGAATATTTTCACTTTGGAGAAATAAAATTTCACAGAAATGACTCTGAAAATAGGGTAGCTGATTATTATAAAGAAGCAGAAGTTCATTTCGAGTACACTAATTTCTGGGATAAAGATGAGGAAACCTTCAACAATGAAAAGAATATGACATCCCTCAGGAAAAGGTTCAAGCAAAAGATAACAACTGTGGGTGGAAAAGGCAAGATTTCAGAGAAAGCTAAGAAGCTAGAAGAGTAAGAGGCCAAGAAAAGAGAGGAAGATGTTGCTAGATTGGTACAAGAAGCAAAGAATTGGTTGAGGATTGAAGAAGAAGAAAATAAACGAGCCACTAAAGAAGCAGCTAAGAAGGAAGAAGAAGAAAAGAAAAGAAAAGAGGAAGTTGAGATAAAGAAGAAATAGGCAGAAAGTGAGGGTTTCAAGTTAACAGAACCCCAAAAGGAAAAGCAGCCCACAGAGCAAGTTGATGTACAAGAAGGACAAGATCCTATAGGTCAAGAACAAAGACAGTCTGATATTGATCCCTTAGAGCTTGTTGTTCCTTCTGGCAGTATGTTGGGAGAAGGTTCAACTTCTGAATTTGATTTTCTTCCTTTCATGCCTACCAAAGGGGAGAAATACCTGATTTTAATACTATATTCTATGACACAGAAAATAAGAGAATTGTTAAGAGAACTAAGAAAAAGGTAGATACTGGAGGAAATATAGGGAATATGGTGACGGACAAGATAGTAGTACATGGAAATCATAAGGATCCATAGTTAATGGCAAGGGCGGGGATAGATTTAACCTTAAGAAATGAAGAAAACATGGACAGGATCATGATTGACCTGGAGGAGACTCGAAAGAACATAGCTCAGCTGAAGGACTTGAAGAAAGAAAGGGATGAAAGCCAGAATCTAAAAATAAAATATGAAGACATGATAGGTGAAGTCAAGGTTTCAAGGACATAATGCCAAACACTGCAAGAAGATAAGGATGCTTTAGCAATATCTGTAGAAAATACAGAGAAGAATTCTCAAGTTACCTTGGCAGAGTTACAAAATCTATAGCTAGAGTATCAGAGTTTAAAGGCGGAGAAAGATAATCTTCAACTATCATTTGGAAAGTTAAACGAGGAAAAGAATAAGTTGGAAAGCAAATTTACTGAGCTAGGAATAGAGAAGGTGACTGCAGAAGAAAAGGAGAAGCAATATCAGACGCAGATAGCAGCTTTAGAAGAACAAAATAATTCATTGATAGCATCGCTAAAGAGTGCTATGGAGTAGAAAGTTGACATCCGACCCTTAAAGGAGCATGTCCTGATACTTAGGAAAAAGATCCATCAGATACAACTATAGATAGAAGATGAAAGATGTAAAGTTCAACAGATAGACACCAGGCTGGAAGAGATTGTAAGTACCACTTCATATTTTCTGGATAGGACTCAGGATATATTGGAGATTCTAAAGGGAAGAATGGTTTGGGGAGAAACCAATAAAGAATCTCCTGCAGACCTATCTGTCAAATATCAACAAACATTGAAGCAAGAATATGAGTTAATTGAATTCACCAGTAATATCGTAGAAGAATTTAAAAAAAAAGTGAAGAAAACAAAGACCGCTTGTGCCAAATTCTGCAGGAGAGTGCTCTTCACCTGTAATCGGTGTCAGACTTCTACTGAGAAGAGATTGGAGGTGTTACTTGAACATGAACCATTTTTAAAGAATTTATAGGATAGATACAACAAAGATGAACAAGCAATCTAGCAGGCCAAGGATTTGGATGAATGGATATTAAAAAATGAAGTAGCACATGTAGTCGTGAGCATACATTTATTGGAGGACCAGATGCACCTGATTCCTGCTAGAATAGAGGGTGTGAAGACCCAAGCTACCAAGTATGAGATTAACATTTGATTCCTTGAGCCTTCTGGGTTTGAAAGCATAGAAGCAGATGCTAATGCATGGAAAAAGTTCACAAACGAGGAAGCTGGGCCTTCCTAGTGAGATATTTTGGGAATATTGACTAACAATGTAATATATTCTATTAATTTTTGTGCACAAGCTACAGGACAAATTTTTGTAAAGGAAAGGTTGGGGAAGCTCAAGAGGCAATGAGGGGCAGCCCAAGAGTGTTTTTCTTTTTGTATAAGTATAGGAGAGTTTTAGATAGTAAAGGACCTTTTTCAGACTATCTTGAGGAAGTTTATTGTAAGAAGAACTATTTCATCTTATAATAAAGAGTTATATGTTTTTAGCTGGAGAAAGTTTTGTGGAGTTTCAAATGTTTGCCATAGGCTGGTTGGATGTGAACTATTTCTTTTTCATCTTGTTTCCATGAACTGTGAGATCGTTATAACCTATTGAATTATTTCATGTTATGAATGTGCTCCTGTTTATTTTTGTGAAATTTCCACATTCGTGATTGAGTAATGAATGTTTTAATTAACAATAATCTATATTGTTGTTCATCTTTCTATTGATATTCATGTGTTCAGGAATGTTAGCAGCTATTTGTGATTTTATTTATGCATGTAATACAATACATTACTCACCATGAGTTACAGTTTTACTCCCTAGGGATAGGTTAGTGAGTCTTAGTTAGTTTTTCTTTGTTTTGTGATTTAGAAGCAAGAGAGGTAAGACGGAAGTAAGAACCTACACATCACATTGTGACCCTCCTCGTTATCTCTATATCCTGCATTTAGTTAGGCATTTTCACATCATACTTAAATATTAAAAAATTAAAAAAATAAACCTATGGTGGACCGGGCCATAACCGGTAAAACACTCTAATCGTTACTTGACCTACGGTAGCCGGATCGTAAACCGGACGGATTCCCCATACCAAACAATAACGGGCTAATTGGGAATGTTTATCAGGGAGAATCCCTACTGTTGTTACCTATTATTTTCCAGGCCTCAACAACTTGAAAATGACTTTCAAGAAGAGATATGCTCTAGAGAGCGACGGAAGGGCATACCGCATTGATAATATCAATGACCGCATGGTATGTATTAGTGCTAGGATCTTGGCAAGTAAATCATACGAAAGAACCACTTGGTTCAATGCAATTATGGGGTGGTCACATGTGTTGCATTGTGTGCACAAGGTGTGCAAATGAATTGGTCCCTTTTTCTTCTGAACAAGTTAGTAGAGGATGCAATGGTTGGGAAGGTGTGTGAAATACCATTCACATATAGTTGGATCCTCATTTTGAATGTGTTAGTGGATTGGATGGAGTGAGATGATTATGAGGGGATGGACATCAAAGCAATAGAGGTATGCAAGGGTGTGAGATATCAGAATTTATGGTGGGTTAAAGAAGCAGAGAGAATGGTAGACTGCTCGATCCAATTTTGGATCTACTAAGAAGCGTTTCAGGAGGCGGCTATAAAATTTCCAATATTGTCGAAGGAATCCCCAACAAAATATTAGAGGATTGCACATTTCGAAATTGGACCCCATGCTATTCATGTTCAAGCGTGATGCGACCCCGCCAAGCAATGGTTGCCAATGAGGTACAAAGTGACTCATGCAGAACTAGAGGCAATGATTAATGATTGGCCCATGGAATGTAGAGAACTAGTCAATGTAACAAAAATATCGCTCGGACCTTTGGCAGATGCACTTGTTGAGCCCGTGTGCAAATATTACCAACAATTTGATGAAGAATCATTAACAGAGACACCTACTGACCCGAATGCGCAGCACATATTTAAGGAACTGAGAGAAAAGAGGCACATGGATCATGCTGCAAATAGTAGCACCAAGTTTTCAATGGAAGCACAATTAAACCAGCTCATTAAGATCATCAACAATGCAACTAATGCGTCTGCAAAGGAGATAAAGAAATCGACACAGAAAGGATTCGATGAGGTAAGAACCAAAATAGATTCTATATATGACATTGTTTCAAAGAGATCACCATAGAGTATGACTGTGCAGGACACCCAGTCAATCATCACTGAGCCCCAGGATAGGAATGTTCAAATTCCCCCGACTGCAATTGACACTAGAAGTGGGGACCCGAATACCTCCCTGCAATAGTTGCATCACATCACAATGGATATAACCAAGATTCCTACCCCGACGTTGGTATACATGCAGTGTATTTCCAACCAAGAAGTGGTGGATATACAAAAATAGATCAACGATCAATTTCTACGATCGCAGGAGAAAGTAGAGGTGACTTAGAAGGAATTTGATGCACTAGGAAGTGCAAAGGATAAGATGATAGAATAAAAAGTGTAGGAAATAGAAGAAATGAAGAAAGTGAAAGAAAAATTGAAGATGGAGACTACTGAGGAAATGACAGGGCTGAATAAGGAGATAGATCATCTTATTGTTGAAAAGTCCCATCTTTTTGGAAGTCAGGTACAAGTAGAAGAAGCAGTTGAGGACACTTGTAAGCACACCGGTGAAAACATTATGGAACTAGATGCAGTAGTGAAAGCAAAGAGACTTGGGGAAATTATTGTGTAGTTTCAGAAGGATAACAACATTTTGAATGCTCTAGTCTATCCCAACACGCCTCCTGAGAAAATTGTCAAGAGGAAGATTGCCATAGGGGAAGTGGAGGCACAACTTGAAGAGCTAGAGAAGGAAGATAAAAATATCATTGAAGCAACGATGGAGTTTTGGGGCAGTATCATCCAAGACGTGTATTTAGAATAACTGACCAAGATGTTGCAGGAAGCAAAAGGGAAACTACGACCCTGAATATTGTCTTGAGAAAAAATTCGCTAGTCATTTCGATTATGTGGTCAACCGAACTCAAAGAGTTGCAGCAATGGGTAGGAAAGGCTCAGGAGAACCAGAGGAAAATTTATGATCATCTTGATGAGTTCCAAGAGATTGGAGTCCAACTATCTATGGAGACAACTTCCACACTACAAGATGTACAGGAAGGAAGGAAACAAGTCGCTGAAAATATGGTGGAGAACCCATTGAAGTAGGATTTTTTGGGAAGTCAGGCTGTTACACCAAAATATTACACTCTTGATCCATGTGTTAACCATTTTCCTAATCCCCATATTTCTCTCTACTAAACTGGATTGATGCTGAGGTTTTCCTACCTTTTTTCTCTCTCTAGGAAGGCCGATGCTCTTGTCCTACATGCTAGGTGCACCAAAGGCATTTTTTCGCTTCATGCTATCTGCACCAATGTCAGCACTCTATCTCTGACTTCTAGGAGTGCCAACGTGCTTTTTCCTTTCCTACTAGGTGCACCGGTGGCTTTTTAAGGGAAAAAATGAAGCTTCAAGACCCTTCTCAAAGGTGGATGAGGTGGAGGTATATCCCTATTATATAGGTGAGATGGCATTCAAATCCTAACCTGTAGAGAAGATCCCTTAGATTCCTCCTCCTAATCCTCAACCTAATCTATCCCTTTAGCCTTATAAATTAAACCCTCTCTCCATTGGGAAGGAAGGAAGGACTATGGTACTCTTTTGCTGGTGGAATTTCTAGGTGATCCCTATCATTCTTTGGAGGCTTGTCTTGGATTGTTGGATGGAATATTGCACCGTTAAGGTTGGGTTGTGATTTTCCTTCTCTATGTAATTCTATGTATCTCCTTGATTACATTAATACATATCTCTTTCCATAAATGTTATTGTGTTGATAATGTTTAGATCTTTCTTCCTTAACTGTTAGCTTAGATCAATTATATGTTTGGATATGCATATGTTGTTTGCTTGTTTCCACTTTCTTTACAGGGTTTTCCAACTGTAGATCTGAAGGCTTTGGAGCTTGGATCAACAACGAGAAAAGAGGATTTGCATATTGCAGGTAAACAATCTATCTATGAGATTGTATTTCTTTTTAATATAGGAAAGTACATTATATTCTGTATTTGATTTGTTCTATATCCACTTGAACTAAGGAGATCTAGCTTGATTCTGATTGAGTAGATTTATCCAATAAAAGATTTGGCGACCATATGGCTCCAGCCCCCCCCCCCCCCTCGTGGACCCCCCTTGCTCATGTATGAATTCACAGGTCTTTTCAAGAATTGTATTTGATGTTAATATTTAAAAGCTTTATAGTTTCCTTTGAATGGAACTTGGTTTTCTTAGATCTCTGATTTCTATCTTGTTTTAATAGAAAACTCTTTCCCAACCTTAGGTAGTTTTCATTGAAAGAGAAATGTGCATTGTCATGTAGCTAGGATTTGCATTCTTTTTACATTTCCTATCTACACCTCATGCATCCACTTAACCGCTCAAGATAAAATTAACGCTAGCTTAGGTTTAAAATCATCTAGTAACTGTCGTTAAACATGGCAGCTGTCATTTATTACCTGCATTGCAATCTAGGGTCTGCATGGTTCCTCCATGTACCATCAGTATATCGAACAATATTTCATGTACCCTTGAGGTATATCGAAAGGTATTTCATGTACTCAATTTATATCAGAGGTCCCCTTTTGAATGGTTGTGCATTAGAAAATACCACTACGAATTTGAGCTCCCCCGTACCTAGGGTATATTGGGAGACCCTCTTAGTATTCCTGTGACCAACTGAGTTAACCTTTTGGTCATCTTTTCATTGCAAAAATGTGAAGCCTTGATAATCCTATGAGATTCCTGACTTTTGATCCACTCCTATTCACACAGTTTGCTTGTGGCTTTTAGACTTGAGTAGTGTTTGATATTGTGTGTTGTTTCAGATATTCTTAGATACTTCATATATGGGAGACACTACCGAGACCACCAGTCAAGAGAACCCTTTTAAAGGTATGTCTTTTATTTCTGCCATTTGTGGAGATGTTGGTCATCCCTTCATGGACACTTTGAACCTTCCGAAATTGACTATAGGATTGCATGTATGGTTATTCTCCAATCCTATCATACCAAAATAAACCTTTTTTTTGGATCCTGTTCCTTTACTGGATGAGCATCAACCTCATGTTAACCTTTCTACTTCTTTGTCGAATGTTGAATCGACTTCCCTTTCTTCCTCTTCACCAATTAAACCCTCTAATGTTAGTAAATGGGCGGGTAAGAAGAAGACAAAAAGGAAGGATAAGAAGAAGAATACTAAGTAGAAGGTCATTGCTCCAACCTCTAACTTTCATGTTGGAAGCCCACCAGCCATTGGTCATCATGCTGGGGGTATTGATGTACCTATTTTCGACACCTGTAAATCTAAGTTCCTTTGTAGACTTTGCAAGGGTGATCACCTTCTCAAGGACTATTCTAGTCTTTCCCTTGTGTTAGAGGTGTGGTCTAAACATCCTTTGTCGTCAGTCTCTAATCATCATGCTGATGATTCCCCATCAACCAGTGACTCTATCCTTAAGAGTCGAAAAGGAAAGTTTAGGTATCCTTGATTTCTATGTAAGGATATGCACTGTACTTACCTTTGTCCTTGGATCGATGAAGCTTCAAATTTATTGGAAGATATTATTGTTCCTCAACAACGGCTTCCAACCGGTTATCATAAGTTGTCCTATGACATCCCATTGGTTGATCAAATGGTCGATCCAAGTTCATATGTGGTCAATCCCACTCTTCCATTGAAGACTGAAGTCAAAGAGGTTGATCCAAGTCCATCCTTGGTTGATCCCACTCTTCCTTTGGAGAGTGAACTTAAAGTGTTCAATTTGATGTCATCTCCAACCGGTCCCACTCTTTCGTCAGAGAGTGTTGATACTGAAGTATTCCCTTCGACATAGTCTTTGTCTTGTCCCTCTCTTATAATCAAGAGTGAAAACCATCTAGCTATAGTTTTCATAGTTATTTCTTATTGTTCTTGACAAGAGGAAATTTTGTCTCTTTTGAAAAAACCCTCTCCAAGTAACAAGGTTATTTCTTTTGACCCGAGTAACCTAACATAATCTCATCTTCATTCGAGTGTTCCTTTCCAGATAGTTGTACGAGTTACCACTAAGAGTATACTCCGTGCTATTATTGACGAAGGGGATTCTTTTAACATTCTATCTTCAACAGCTTGGGAATCCATAAGTTCTCCTCCACTTATGCCAACTATCGATTAGATACTGGGTTTTAATCAAAGACCTACAGTACCTTTAGGGATCCTTCCTTAGTTTCCTATCACTTTGGAAGGAAAAATTGTCTGTATTGATGTTATGGTAGTCCAAGGTCCCTTGGATTTTAATCTGCTCCTTGGGCGTGCTTATGTTTATGCCATGAAAGTTGTAGTTTCCACACTCTTTCGAGTGGTGTATTTTCCCCATGATGGGAATATTGTGACCGTTGATCAACTTTCCTTTGTTAAACCCAATCATCGTATGACTCCCAATCATTAGACTTCCCTAAATGTCCCGCATGTTCTTTTGGTTCCTTCCCCTTCTAGTTAGCTTATGGATATCATACTCAAGTTAAGTCAATAGCTTATTATGTAAGGGGTGTTGCAGCTGCAACAATTTCCCAAAATTCCAAAAACATTTAGGACCCTCCTTTTATTTGGATTAGTGAGATTCTCTTCTTTGATTTGGTCTAAGAACTTTTCAGAAGGACTTCTCTAAGGCTTGGGTTGATCCACTGCTTGTTTTAATTCCTCCTCTAATGCTGAAGCAATCTAATATTTGATCAGACTTTATCGCTGCCTTTGGATGCACTTTTAGTTTGTTCAATCGAGGACCTGTTTGGTTAAAGCTTCCGCTGTTGCAGCAGAATAGTGAGTCTTAACTTCAAATTTTCTCCCGATATGTTGGTATAATCAGCTAGTTTTTCGGTTTGAATCAAAAGAATTTTTCATTTCTTTCTCCACCATTGCGGAAAAATAGCAAGTCGTGGTTTTGAATTTCTTTCCAATACATTGGTTTTAATCGGCTGCCTTTTGGTTTTGCATCAGAAGTTCTTTGTTTGGTCTTCCACCATTGTGGGTGGATATTTGGTTTGTCTTTGATTTTCTATCCGATCTGTTGGTTTTCTTATCGGCCAATTTTTTTATTTACGTCTGAAGGATTTGTCCTTTCTTTCTCTGCCATTGCGGATGGAAAACCACTTTCGCTCCCGATCATTGCTTAAACATTTCATTTCCCGCTCTGCTGACTTTTGGTTTTTACGTCGAAACTTTTATATTTTCTTTCTTCGATGTTGCGGAAGGTGTTTGCGTTTAGCTTTCACCATTGCGGATGAATCTGTGGTTTGGTTTTCGATTTTCTTTCCGATTAATTTGTTTTTTACCTCCGCTGAACTTTGGCTACATCGGAACCTTTTATTGTTTCTGTCTTCCGCCATTTCGGAAGGAAAACTGCTTCCTCTTCCGATCAGCCCTTTAATGTTCTTTGAGTCATGGGTGTCCTCCATTATGGAAAGAAATACGTTTCAGCTTCCGATCCAAATGTGTTCCGCTTCCGGTTTAAGTCCCGACGTTGCGGATGGCCTGGTGCTTTGGCCATCCGCCGTTGCGGAAGAATGCATGCTTTAAACCTTTCAATTAGTTTTGTCTCTGATGGTCGATCTTTTGAGATTTTACCCACCACGTGTTTTTCCGTAAATGGCTTAGCCCTTTGACCATCCGCCGTTGCGGAAGAAAGTACATTTTCAGCTTCCGATTCAAAGTTGGCTCCCGTTCGATATGTTACCCATCACACGTGTTGACCATTTGTATACATGGATTCTGGGCATGTTGGATTATTCTATTGGTATTTTCGACTGTCGAGCATTGTCATTGTCGTGCTGTCAAGTGTTCGAGCTTCTTGGACCCTAGTGCTGGTACCCACGCCTAGGTGGCAGCTGTGGAAGCCCGACTATCTTTATCCCGCCATACGCGCCGGTTACACATCAGTGACAGGTAGGCTCCGTTTTCCTTTCCGTTTCCATTGAACATTTGATGGTTATGCTTTCTACAGTGGTTTTTTTTCTCGGCTGTTTACTCAACCGCGTTATATGCTTATATATTTGGAGGATTTCATATACTAGTTGGCCGTGGGAGGGCGGTTTAACCTTCAGAATATTTTTTTTTTCCACCGTCATTTATTTTTGCATCCTCGCGCATAGGGATTGAGGGGTTTTGGCGTAGACAGCCGTTACACTGTCTGCGCCAAACCGCCCTGCGTAATGATGGTGGGTAGGAGATAGGTTTTCTATGGTTTTCCTTGGGGGTTTGGGAGTGTTTGCCCCATTTAGTCCTGCCCGTATCTGTAAGTCGCCGTCTTTTTTCCTTCGAGGTCCAGCGCAACCAAATTCATGTTCATGGTGTACCGCGATGCATAGTGCTTTACATAGTTCTGCACGGGGGGGGGGGTTCCTTGATCAAGCACACCATAGAAACCTGCATCTTCGAATAGTAGTCGTTTCGCCGTGCTGTTCTACGCATAGTTTCTTTTAAATCCTAACCTATGGAGGGGATATGTCACGGTGTTCAGTTTGTTAACCAGAAAGTCACAAGGGTAGTGGTGTTGTTAAAAGATTCATTGAGGGCTTGTGTAGTTTTCCCTTGTCTGTCCCGCGCAGTGGTTTGATAATGGAACCCTCAGAAAGCGGAAGCTTTAGGCATGTTAATGTAGATGTTTTTGCCCAATTTTATTGGTAAAATTTTCAGTGGTAGCTTGCATAGTCTTACTGCATATAACTATGTTCAATCATGCTAGGCATAGACTAAGTCACTAAACACTACACATGATGTTTAATAATTCTATTAGACAGGCCATTTCAGTCTATACATGCACATACTTGCTTCATTAATTGATTTCTCTCATGTTAGAACATAGAAGAAACTGCACACTATACATTAATGTATATAGGTTTGCCACTCAGCCAAAAGGGCTTAATGTTACAATGTTATGGTAGGAAGAGCTCACCATTTCAAAGAGATAAAAGAAGAAGGCCCCTGTGGTCGAAGAAGAGCCAGAAGTAGAAGTTGTAACTAAGACAGAATACATATACGAGGACACGAAGTGCATTTCTGGTGTTGAACCTGAATACCAGTGGGGGAAATCTATAGATTGATCTCCCGAAGAGAGGTTCCCGACATGGGCTTAGAAGAAGAGTCCATATATGCAAACATAGATAGATCTTCACTGATGAGGATCGCCACCAGACCTGAGTTATTCTCGTGTGCTGAAATAATCAGTTGGATTCTACCCCGAGCAGATGTCACAACAATGATCCTGGAGGATGTTAACAAATAGGGCTATGCTGCATATAGCCCTAGATATGTTTCCCTAGCCTACCACTTGCCAAAATCCCAAGTGTTCTTATCTGATGACTGGTTAAACAACATTAGAATGGACTTGATAGAAACCATGAAAAGAATGATGTTGACTGGAAAACATTTCAGTACCAGAGTAACAGGGGAATATGATACTACTGTTGCATTGCAACCATTTCCCCCCAATTTTATTAAATTTTGGGGCCCCTCCTTTCCATTTAAAGTTGCTTTGTTTTCGTTTGATGCACGAAGGTTTGGTCTTGCTTTAGCTTTGTTTGACTTTAATGATTATTTTGTGGCCCATTTCCAAAGGATGCATGTTTCTATATTTTGTTATTGGTCGCGGAATCAAATGTGGCCGGCTAGCCAGAAACTCGTCTGATCGGTTGCCCATTGTCTCTGAGGTGAATCAGCTAGACCATCGATGTTTTGAGTGTTCCATTACTTAGTTTTTCAGGCGTCTTTTATGTTGAATCGGGGGCTGTAATTTTTGTCTCGTCCGCCATTGCGGCTAGGAGATCTATTTCGCTTCCGACGTCAAAGCCTTTCGATTTTCGACTTAAAGTTTTCCCGCCCTTTCTATCGCATGCCTGAAGTCTCCCTCCTTCCGCTGTTGCAACTAGGATAGTGGTTTAGCATCCGTTTTACAAACCGTTCCGACGTCCGATGTAAAGTTTTTCTAGCCTGTTTCTTCGCACCATTAGCTCTTTTCTTTCTGCCGTCGCGGATAGGAGAACCTTCTCCCATCTGATGTCAGATCCTTCCGAGGACCGTTCCAGATCTTCTCTCCCTAAAGGACTTAATCCATCCTCTTGTCGATTATAGAGATGCGGCCAGTCATTTTTCGTGGATTGGTAATTTCATTTCGCATTATTTGTGCAGTTATGTTTTCGATGATTGGCTCTCGTTGTTGTGTGTAGGTGAAATCCTGGAAAATGATGAAAAATGCCACGGCAAGAAGGGAGGCAGACTATTAATGGTGGAATGACCAAAACCACTTCAAAAATAATGAAAGCGTGAGTCCAAAGGATACAGCAGTTACTTAACCAATCATGAGTATGCAAGAAAAGACAGAACAAAAAGATATGAAGCGTTGGGGACTGAAAGGTCGGAAGTTTTGGGGGGAGAAGCCCAAAAGACCTGTTGGGTAGTATAAATAGGTTAAAGAGAGGGTTGAGAAGGGGCTTTTTCCCTGGAAAATTTTGTAATGTTTACTTGTAAGAGGAACTATTTCATTTTGCAAAGGAAAACTGCAAGTTTGCCTGCTGGAGAGAGTGAAATGTGGAATGTATCAATGCAACTCAATGAATAATGTTGAAGAGGAACTATTTCATTTTCAGCCATGTTTCATTTACTGTGAGAGTGTTTAATTTCCTGAACCTATGTTCTTGTTAAATGTTCTTCAGTATCTTCAGGATTTCTTCCACTGTGAGTAATAAGTGCTGTTCATAAAATGATTAGCTATCTGATGGTTTAAATATCTGTAACTGTTCATGTGTCTTGAATGGAGTATCAGCTATCTTTAATTCTTCATTATGCACGTACAAAATGTATTACTCAATGATAAATGCTAATTCTGCTCCCTAGGGATAGTTTAGATAAATAGTTTATCTTATTGTTGTATGTGATTTGAATGTTTCCGAGCCCTAAGACGAGAGGTAAGAACCTGTGCATCACATTGTGATTGCTCCCTGCATTTTATCACCCTGCATTGTTAGTTAGGAACCTGCATTTCATTGTTTAAGTCAAAATACAAAAAATCGGTGGACCGGGCCACAACCGGTAAACCCTTTGTTTGTTGTTTGACCTACGGTAGCCGAACCTCAAACCGGACGGATTCCCTACACCAAACAGTCAACGGGCTAGCTGGGAACGTTGATTGGGGAGAATCCCTTTTTGTTGTAGCCTGCGAATTTCTAGGCCTCAACAGATTTGGTGCTAGAAGGAGGGCCACCATTGCATGGCTGGCCGCGGAAACTTGTTTTCCCGAGAATTTTCCACTGGTGACAGTTCTGAAAGAAGTGGGTTCCATGATCCAATCCTGGAAGAAAACAGAGAACATCTATATGCAGTTGGTAACGAAGTGGTTAACGACCTAAGAAGACACACCCAGGCATACGTAAAGAAGCTTGAAGGGTTGCCAATTATCCCTGACTTACCTAGAAGAGAATACAAGAAGAAAGACCGTCCTATAGCAGAAGATTCATTGTTGGTTGGAGACTGGGAAGAGCTTGTAGAGACTGCTCTGCAGGAGGTTGAATTACCTTTGACCCAAGAAGGCCCAGGTACCCCTTGTAGTTCTCCTGCTCAAACTCCTATTGGTTCACCCCCTCACTCTCCACCCTGACTCATGGCTGGCGTAAATGCAAACCAACCCCCCAACCCACCAAATCCACCACCTGCATGGAGAGCCAGATCACCTCTAAATCTAACACCTCCATTACATGACTTACCCCAATCCTTTGAAAAATTGCTGCCTAAATTTGACCCCAATGAGAAGATCCTAGTGGATGATCATCTACAGAGTTTCTACTTGGAAATAGAGGGTTTAAGGGCTAGGGAGCATGAAGATGTAGTATGTATACTATTCCCACATACCCTCAAGGGCGCTGCAGCTTCCTGGTATTTTGGATTGCCCGCTAACTCTATCCCAGACTGGGATACCTTTGAAAGAATGTTCAGAAGTAAGTATGCAGTCCAAAAGACTCATGCTGCCCTTATGAAAGGGCTATGTGCTTTGAAGAAAGAAAAAAAGGAAAAAGTACACAGTTTCACACAAAGGTTTGCTGCATACCTTAAGAATTTCTCTGAAACAGACAAGCCTTCAGACAAAGTACTGATTGAGCACTATACTTCAGCTTAAGGCCCTAATTTGGCCATGTTTGCAAAAAGTAGGGCCAAGCCTACTTTGAAAGAGACCTATGAAGAGGAAAAAGTGGTGGAAGCGGAAAGAGAGAGTATTGAAGACTATCCAGAACAATCAGGAGAGAAAGGGGCGGGAACAAAAACCTTATTGTTCACTAAGACAAAGGAAGAAAAGTCACCAGACCTGGAAAATATGGCCAAGATGATGCATAAGCTCTCCAATAAGATCATAGATATGGAGAAAGAAAAGGAGGCGCAGAATTTTTATAAGCCATATTATGAGAAAAGAGAGGACAAAGATCATTTTCATCCTCCTCCTCATAACGCTGCATCCATGAATCTAACAGAGGTCGGCATGGATAATTTCTGTACTTTCCACCAACAGCCACACTCTGAAAAAAGTTGTCCGCAATGGATAAACTCTATGACGTTGGTGATGAATCAACCGTTGGATTCGAAATTAACAGAAGAAGATGATGAAGAAAGTAAAGAGAATTCCACCTCTACCTCTAATAAAGAGTAGGAAGAAGAAACCTTGGCCCTATGGAATTCAATCTCATTATTTGATGCTGAAGAAGGAAACGCTCAGCAATACAAGGGTGTTATGGAAACCAACGTGGTCACAAGGAGAAAAGGAACGGTTGGGGACAGCAGTCTTATTCTTCCAAAGATCAGAAGGCTGCAGAGAAATGTTAAGAAGAAGTTTCAAAGCAAAGCTCTGGCTGATAAGATTCTAGAATTCACAATTACCAGCCAAAATCCTAGACAGGGTGATACAACAGCCAAGCCAAATGAAGAAAATGCTGATAAACACCATCCCATCGGACGGCCGATGAATTATGACGTTGTGGAGGATTTAAAAAGGGTAAAAGCGAATGTTCCATTATTCGAGATGTGTAAAGTGCCGCATCAAAAAGAGAGATTGTTGAAAGCGCTCGAAGCATCAGATGACAAGCTGCCAGCTGACTATCAACCCCAGGACGAAGAAGAAATTGGAGAAACCAGCATGGGAGGTGAGTCTAAAGTTAAGCATCTACCTTTTTTCCTAACGTTTGAAATTTTTAATCACAATGTGCACAATTGTCTGGTAGATTCGGGGGCGTCCATTAATGTCATGCCCATATCAGTATGTAAGAAGATAAATGGGCAGCCAAATCCAACCACGTGGAGGGTGGTTCAGTTGGATAGGACAAACGTTAAGGTAGTTGGTGAGATGAAGGACATCCTCATCCATATGGAATCCAATGACAAGGTATGCCAAGTTATTAACATCATAGTGGCTGATATACCCGACGCTTATGGTCTAGTCCTGAGTAGAGATTGGTCAGCCAAATTAAATGGATATTTCGCTTTAGATTGGTCGCACCTGTGGTTTCCGTACAAAGGGAGTCCAAACCAGATCAAAATTATAAGAAAACCCCACATGAAGTACAATGTTACCCAACTAGATGAGAAGAATATACCTATGGATTCCGTATTGGGAAACTATTTTCTTGAGTTGGAACCAAGGAATTATCAAGCGGAAGAAGCCAGCAACCCATCTGACACCCAGCCCGATCTCCTTCGTTTCTCGCAGGCTGATGAAGTTGATTGTAAAATAGTAGACTTAGCTGTAGGAATAGATTTTCTTTCAGTAGTTAGTGACTTTTGGACTTTATTTTTTGATGGATCAAAGACATTAGAAGGGTCAGGGGCCGGCTGTGTCCTGATTGACCTGCAAAAGAATAAACATTTCCTTTCCTGTAGGTTAGAGTTTGAGTGTACTAATAATACTGCTGAATATGAAGCACTGGTTCAAGGACTCAAGAAAGCTATTGAATTAAAGGTAAGTGATTTAAAAGTTTTTGGGGATTCTGAAATTGTTGTGAAACAAATCCGGAATCAAATCCACTGTGTGTCTCCTCACTTGAAAGCTTACCAGAATGAGGTATGGGACCTGCTTAAATGTTTTAATTCATTCAACATTATTTCAATCCCAAAGAATTAAAAATGTAGCAGCTGACTTATTAGCCACTTCAGCCGCTAGGCTTGTACCCTCAAATAATCGATGTACTGTTGAATTGCTTTTCAAGCCTTCAGTACCTGATATGATTACCAACCTACGAGTGTTCGATGATGACCAGAAAATTATAGAATGTTTAACTAATGACGAGGTATTCAAAGGAGCGATTATTAATGATGAAGAGCACCAGGCCGAGATGAAATTTGACAATTTCGTCCCTAAAGGGGTCAGAACGCTAGAGAAGATGTTTGACTTGAATGAAAAATTCAGGAGACCCGCCAACGTAAAGACACACAGCTCAACTCTACAGTTCGAGCTGATAAACTTAGGGACTGAGACATATCCTAAGTTTGTGAATCTCGGCAAATTTTGTTCACCAACAGAAAGAGATAAGTTCGTCAGTTTGTTTAAACAATATAGAGATGTCTTTTCCTGGACGTACCAAGATTTAAAAACATACGATACCAGCATCATCAAGCATGTTTTTCCCATCAAGGCCGAATTCAAACCTTATCAGCAACCCTTGAGAAAAAAGAATCCAAAGCTGGAACCGCTGATTCAGAGTGAGGTAAAAAAATTATTAGATGCTAGAATCATTTTCAAAGTCAGACACTCTAAGTGGGTATCAAATATGGTACCAGTCAGAAAGAAGTCAGGATAAATCAGACTGTGTGTGGACTTCAGAAACTTAAACCGTGCATTAGATAAAGACAACTATCCGGTGCCTCCCATGGAGCAATTGCTACAGATGGTATCGGGTTCTGAGTTGTTTTCATAATTAGATGGCTTCTCTGGCTACAATCAAGTATTGGTAGCTGAAGAAGACAGATTAAAGACAACGTTCAGAACCAAATGGGGAACTTTTGCCTATAGAAGGATGCCCTTTGGACTGATTAATGCTGGAGCGACATTTCAGAGAGCTATGGACATAGATTTCCATGGACTAATTGGACGAAGCACTGTGGTGTACCTTGATGACATTACAATATTTTCGAAGAAAAGAGGAGAGCACGCTTTTCACCTAAAGCAAATTTTCGAACGCTGTCGAAAATATGGCATCTCCCTCAATCCCAAGAAGTGCGTGTTCGCCGTCACTAAGGGCAAGTTACTGGGGCATATAGTTTCAAAAAGAGGTATATCTATAGACCCAGAAAGAGTTAAGGCCATTGAACAAATCCCTATGCCCCATAATAAAAAGGGAATGCAATCATTTATGGGAACCATAAATTTTGTAAGAAGATTTGTACCTGACTTCGCTCAGACTGTTAAGCCACTACAGCAGATGGTCAAGGAAAATGCAAAATTTAAGTGGACTGAAATTTAAAAGAATGCTTTCAGTAAAATCAAGACTGCTGTTGCACACGCACCTTCCCTAAAAATTCCAGACTTTGATAAAGACTTTATCATGTATACATTTGCATCCGATGATTCATTGGTAGCTGTGCTTACGCAAAAGGAAGATGGGGGTGATGAATTCCCAATCTCTTTTATGAGCACTGGGCTACAAGGGGCTGAATTAAACTACCCAACCATTGATAAGCAAGCTTACGCAGTATTCAAGGCAGTGAAGCAATTTAGGCCTTATATATTAAAAAATCGAACCAAGGTAATAGTCCCTTACCCAGCTGTAAGATCCCTTCTCATAGAGAAAGAGTTAGGAGAAGGAAGGGGCAACTAGGTAACAGCTCTTCAAGAATATGACCTTGAATTCAAGCCAGCCTCCAGAGTGAAAGGTCAAGGGTTATGCAAATTGATGACTACAAGTGGGAACAATGAAGAACAAGCCTGTGAAGATGATGCCGAATTACATGTAATAGATGTATGCCCTTTGTTTACAACTCCAGAGTCTTGGTATAGAGACCTTGTACATTACTTACAGTTAGGGCTACTGCCAGAACATTGGAATTCTAAACAAAGAAGAGCTTTGCGTCTTAAATCGGCCTCCTATCAACTTGTTGAAGGAGTATTATTCAGAAATAATTATGATGGGGTTCTCCTCAGATGTTTAGAAAAGGAAGACGCAAAGAAAGTAATGGCAGAATTACATGATGGTCCGGCAGGGGGACATTATTCAGGGGACACTACAGCCCATAAGATCCTCAGAGCTGGTTATTATTGGCCTACACTCTTCAAGGATGCACACGCACACGTCAGAAAGTGTGATATTTTCCAAAGGTGTGGTGGAAGACAGCCTAAAGGATCAGTGCCCCTAAAGCCTGTGATGATCTCGGAACCATTTGGGCAATGGGGGCTCGACATTATTGGTGAGATAAAACCGAACTCATCCCTGCTGCATAAGTACATTCTTACTGCAACTGATTATTTTCACTCACTGGGTCGAAGCTGTCCCACTGCACAAGATAAACGAAGACGAAGTCATTAGTTTCCTACAAGATCATATCATGACCAGGTTTGGAGTTCCAATTTCATTAGTTTTCGATAATGCTAAATATTTTTCATCAATTTGCTCATGATAAAGGGATAAAAGGGATAAAATTACTCATGATAAAGGGATAAAAGGGATAAAATTACTCATTTGCTCATGATAAAGGGATAAAATTACATTATTCTGCTAACTAATATCCACAAGGGAATGGCCTGGCTGAATCCTCTAATAAAAACCTCATTAGAATTCTGAAGAAGACTGTAATAGAAAACCAGAGAAGTTGGCATTCAGCCTTACCCAATGCCCTGTGGGCTGACAGAGTTACCCCCAAGTCTGCAATAGGAGTGTCACCCTATACCCTTGTATACGATAAGGAAGCCATCCTGCCTCCCAATATCATGCTACCATCTTCCATACTAGCTCAAGAGTCTAGGGGGTCAGATGATGAAGTTCTACAAATAAGAATATACAATCTCCTGAAAGCAGAAGAGGCTAGATCCAAGGCTAGGGAGCGTTTTAAATAGCAGCAGGAGGTAGTAAAAATATGGTTTGACAAACATAAAGCTGGGACAAAAAACTTTGAATTAGGAGACTTAGTCCTCAAATGGGACCATCCCCATGATGAGAAAGGAAAGCATACCAAGTTCCAGCAGTTGTGGGTAGGCCCATTTCAAATCACAGCAAAACTTGGACCCGCTACTTATAAGCTACAAGATTTACAGGGATGGGAGGAGAACTTGCCAGTTAATGGTTTGGTTCTCAAGCCTTACTTTTCTTGAGTTTTCTTTGAGTTTTTCTGTTTTGTATATAAATAAGCTGTTTGGTTGTTTTCAAGTCATGCTTTTATTTGGTTTAAATTTGAGTCTGTTGATTTTCAATAAAGGGAGCCAACCTGCGGTTGCATGGAATACATCCAAAATTTTTGGGTTTGATAAAAGTTTTGGTGTTAGACTGTGTGTTGCTAATTTATATGAAAGAATTTCTTCCAGCATAGCGGTTTTTTTTTTTCGAAGAATTCTGTGTGCATTGAAGTCTTGCTTAACCCCTGTGAAATAAACCAGATTCGAGGAGTCTGGGGTACTATGTCGAGGCTCCATCCACGTCACATTTAAAATGTTCTAAGGAGCAGCAGCCAAGGACCCATGGAAAGGAGCAAGGTGAACAGTGTATTAAATATAAATGATCCCATGTGAAGAAATGAATGCCAAAAGGCAAATACAGAGTCGAAAAACTCCTATGAAAGCATCATAAATCAAAGCAGATGCTAAATTACAAATACTTAATTGCCGAAAGATCCTCTTCGTCCGTGGGTTTGAACTTGAAGTACACCACTCACACAAAAGGACACTATGGGATAGAGGTTCCTGAATCAAAATTCAGTAAGAAAGGCATGTAAACAAACTCCTATAAAATAGGACAAAAGTCCGAGATCACAAGAAAAGTAAGAAAATGGCATGGGAATGGGGAACAAACGGATATTTCTGTTTACCATTTGCTCCAATCCTGTGGTGTCCAAATATTTTAGCCACCTAAAGACAAAGGTAATAATGAAATTCATCCTCCGGCCTCATCATAGTTATCTGGACTTGAATATTTTGGTTTCCTTTCTCCCTAATCGGACTGTCATCAATGATTAAGGGTACACACTGCTGTCATTTAAGAAATCCATATTGCTGGAAGAATTCAATATGATGTTTTGTTGTTAAACAGTCTGTCACTCAAAGGTTGATCGCTCAGAGATCTAGGTTCACCAGGAAATCGCCAGTTGTTTCACTGCAACCATTTCCCCCCAATTTTCTTAAATTTTGGGGCCCCTCCTTTCCGTTTAAAGCTGCTCTGTTTTCATTTGATCCATGAAGGTTTGGTCTTGGTTTAGCTTTGTTTGACTTTAATGATTATTTTGCGGCCCATTTCCAGAGGATTCATGTTTCTAGATTTTTTTATTGGTCGCAGAATCGAATGTGGCCGGCTAGCCAAAAACCCGTCTGATCGGTTGCCCATTGTCTCTGAGGTGAATCAGCTGGACCATCGATGTTTTGAGTGTTCCATTACTTAGTTTTTCGGGCGTCTTTTATGTTGAATCGGGGGCTGTAATTTTTTTCTCGTGCACCGTCGTGGCTCTCAAATTGGGTTAGCTTCCGAAGTGTGAAACGATCCGCTCCCCGATGCCCACCACATGACTATATCTTTTCTTCATCCACCGTTGCGGCCAGGAGATCTATTTCGCTTCCAACGTCAAAGCCTTCCGACTTCTGACTTAAAGTTTTCCCTCCCTTTCCATCGCATGCCTGAAGTCTCCCCCCTTCCACCGTTGTAGCTAGGATAGTGGTTTATCGTCCATTTTACAAACCCTTCCGACGTCCGATGTAAAGTTTTTCTAGCCTGTTTCTTCGCACCGTTAGCTCTTGTCTTTCCGCCGTTGCGGATAGGAGAACCTTCTCCCGTCTGATGTCAGATCCTTCCAAGGACCGTTTCAGATCTTCCCGCCCTAAAGGAATTAATCCATCCTCTTGTCGATTATAGAGATGTGGCCAGTCATTTTTCGTGGATTGGTAATTTCATTTCGCATTATTTGTGCAGTTATGTTTTCAATGATTGGCTCTCGTTGTTGTGTGTAGGTGAAATCCTGGAAAATGATGAAAAATGCCACGACAAGAAGGGAGGGGACCGTTAATGGTGGAATGACCAAAACCACTTCGAAAAAAATGAAATCGCGAGTCCAAAGGATACAACAGTTACTTAACCAATCATGAGTATGCAAGAAAAGACAGAACAAAAAGATATGAAGCGTTGGGGACTGAAAGGTCGGAGGTTTTGGGGGGAGAAGCCCAAAAGACCTGTTGGGTAGTATAAATAGGTTAAAGAGAGGATTGAGAAGGGGCTTTTTCCCTGGAAAATTTTGTAATGTTTACTTGTAAGAAGAACTATTTCGTTTTGCAAAGGAAAACTGCAAGTTTGGCCGTTGGAGAGAGTGAAATGTGGAATGTATCAATGCAACTCAATGAATAATGTTGAAGAGGAACTATTTCATTTTCAGCCATGTTTCATTTACTGTGAGAGTGTTTAATTTCCTAAACCTATGTTCTTGTTAAATGTTCTTCAGTATCTTCAGGATTTCTTCCACTATGAGTAATAAGTGCTGTTCATAAAACGATTAGCTATCTGATGGTTTAAATATCTGTAACTGTTCATGTGTCTTGAATGGAGTATCAACTATCTGTAATTCTTCATTATGCACGCACAAAATGTATTACTCACCGATAAATGCTAATTCTGCTCCCTAGGGATAGTTTAGATAAATATTTTATCTTATTGTCGTATGTGATTTGAATGTTTGTGAGCCCTAAGATGAGAGGTAAGAACCTACGCATCACATTGTGATTGCTCCCTGCATTTTATCACCCTGCATTGTTAGTTAGGCACCTACATTTCATTGTTTAAGTCAAAATACAAAAAACTTGGTGGACCGGGCCACAACCGGTAAACCTTTTGTTTGTTGTTTGACCTACGGTAGCTGGACTGCAAACCGGACGGATTCCCTACACCAAACAGTCAACGGGCTAGTTGGGAATGTTGATTGGGGAGAATCCCTTACTATTGCAGCCTGCGAATTTCCAGGCCTCAACAACTGCAAGTTTAAGAGCTCCATACAGATTCATAGCTTTGATGCTCAACGGAATATTTGGAAGAGCCCATGGCATGTTTTTCAAACTAGAATGGATACCTATCATTTTTCATGTTGCAACCCAGGGGACAATTTTCAATTGGGCCAACCTTGTCTCGAACAGTCTTTCTTCTTGCTTGGCCTCAGCCTTGGGAGGAGAGTCCCAGAAAAAGTCTGAATTTTATATGAGTTCAATACTTATAGACTGTATATTATGCAACCAGCCTTTCCCTGGTCTCAGGTGCATCTGGGACACAGAAAGAATGCCTGTCTATGCTGCTTACAAACAATTGTGGGCACATAAGTATCATAGCCATTACAGAAAATATGTGAACACCTTCTTATGCCTCTATACACACTCATTTTCCTGAAGGAGTGTGATTGTATGTCGGAGGAGGCCATGCAAGTGATAGGAGAATACGCAGATTACTACTTGACTGAAAATGGCCTGTACTTTAGGATGTTTGGAGGATCATGAGCAGCTTCCCTGCTGCCCAAATACGCAACTAATTACATTATCCACAAGGAGGCAGTCAGACAAGTGTTCCTGGATGGAATAGGCAGTTTTCTGTTCGAACATAAGAAGACTTCTTATCCTCCCTTGCCCTTCAAACTAGGAAGTTACAGGTTCACTAGGGTGAAACAAGCTAATGAATTCGTAGAAGAGCTACAGAGGTTCCACTTTGGCAAGATGCCCTTCCATAGAAATGACTCCCATGGTAAAGTTGCGGAACATTGTAAGGAAACCAAGGTGCATTTTGAGTATACCCACCATTTTGATAGGGAAGAGTCTGTCTTCCGAAATTCCCCGAACATGACAGCACTGAAGAGAAGATTCAAGAAAAATATCACCACCAAAGGTGGGAAGGGGGATGAACAGGCTAAGGCTAAGGAAGAAGCAAAGAGAAGAAAAGAGGAAGCCCAGATATTGGCACAGGAAGCTGTAGGGTGGCTGCACAGCAAAGAGGAAGGGAAAAGAAAACCTGCCCAAGAAGCAGCTGAGAAAGCTTAGGAAGTAGCTAAAGAAGCAGAAGAAGCAGCTAGAAAAGCAGCTGAAGAAGAGAAGAGAAAGCTCGATGAAGAGATACAAAAGCAGGAAGCAGAAAGGATGAAACTAACACAAACCGAGACAGAACAATCAGCCACTGAAACAGCTACAGGGCAGACCCAAGATGTGGAGAACCTCGAGGTTCAGGACCCACAAGTACCTGCTGCCAGCACACTCATGGTCCCCACTCTCAAGCTGGTCCCTTTTGTGCATAAAAAGGGAGAAGAAATCCCTGATTTCAACACTGTCTATTATGATAGGGAAACAAAGAGAATAATGAAGAGAACAGAAAAGAGGGTTGAAACAGGAGATATGCCTGGTAAAATGATAATGGATACGGCTGTTATGTTGGGAACAGACCTAGATTCAAGACTCACCCTGAGAGCCGAGACTGCACTACTCCACGCCTCAGAAGATAACATGGACAAGGTAATAACTGACTTGGAGCAGTCTAAGAAGTCCTATGCTCAGTTAAAAGATACATTGAGGAGAGAGAGAAGAAAGCAATAGGCTTAAGAGAAAGTATGAAGATATGCAAAGAGAAATGAAGTCCTCAAGGGCTGAAGTACAGGCCCTTCAAGTGGAAAGACAGGTTATGGAGAATACCCAAGAATTCTTGGAAAAAGTACAGAGCGAATATCAAGAGTTGAAGGCAGAGAAAGAGCGGCTGCAAGGAAAGGTAGAAGAACTAGAGGAGCAGCAAAAGATCATCTTACAGGCTAGTGAGCTGCACTCCCCATAACAGAGAGAGAAACATCAAGAGCAGAGTTCTTCTCTGACCACTGCTCTGGAGGAAGCAAGAGAACAGCAGGTTAACCTCCATCCATTCAAATAGCATGTCTTGGCCCAAAAAGCCAAGATGCTGCAGCTACAGACTGCTGTTGAAGAAGAGAGATGTAGAGTGCTACAAATCGATGGTCGATTGGAAGAGATCTTAGAAACTGCATCTTACTTTGTGGACAGATCTCAGGATGTCCTCAAGGTCCTGGCTGCAAGAATGGTGAGGCTGGAAAACAATGAAGAAACTCCAGTAGAGCTGCCATCAAAAGATAAACAAGCCCTCAAGCGGGATTATGACTTAATAGAATTTGCTATTAACACCGCAGAGGATTTCAAGAAAGCAGTAAAAAAGACAAAGGGAGCCTGCGCAGAATTTTTCAGGTGAGTCCTCATTACATACAACCGATGCCAGGTAGAAGCCGAGCAGAGGATGGATGATTTCCTTGACCACAATTCATTTGTGGAGATATTGCAGAAAAGACATCAGGATGAAGAGGCAAGAATGTAAAACATTAAGGCCATTGATGACCAGATTCTAAGAAACAAAGTAGGCCACTCAGCAATTAGTGTGCAGCTTTTGGAAGACCAGCTTCGGTTAAGCGTATCCAGAGTGGAGGATATAAAGAACCAGGCCAAAAAATTTGAAATCAACATTCAATTTTTGGAACCCTACGCATTTGAGGGCATTGCCTCTGATGCTGCATCATGGAAGAAGTTTCTAGATGCCCAAGTGGGACCCTACCCATGAAGGATCGGTCATTATTGTAATTTGTAATTATTTTTGTAAAACGTTTAAGAAAAGTAGAACATTGGGAAACGAGGGGTTGGGAAGCCCAAAGGTCACTTTGGGCAGCCCAACAGTCTCACCATTTTGTATAAATGTAAAAGACTTAGAGGGAAAAGGGGGCTTTTTCCCAGTGAGACTAAAAAGCGATATTGTAAGAAGAACTATTTCTCTTTGCAATAAAGAAATATGGTTTGCCTGTTGGAGAAAGATCGATGGGACGTCCAAATGTTATGCTGTGGATGGCTGAAAGATGAACTATTTTGTTTTCTAGTTTTTGTCCATTAACCGTGAGATCGTTCTAACTCTTTGAACCTATGTTCTTGTTTAAATGATTTCTGGTTTATTTTGTGGAATGACCACCATGAGTAATGTATGCGGTTCATAAAACAATTGGATATCTGGTTGTTGAAATATCTGTAATCATTCATGCATTGTGGAAAGAAATATCAGATAACTGTAGTTTCTCTTTATATTGCATGTACAATACACATTACTCACAAATAATTTACAATCTGGCTCCCTAAGGATAGGTATATAGATAGATAGTTAGTTCATTCATTGCTGCATATGTGATTTAGATGCAGGTGAGTCTAAGACGAGAGGTAAGAACCTGCGCATCACATTGTGACCACTCCCAGCATCCAAATCATCCTGCATTGTTAGTTAGGCATATGCATCTCATACATTAAGTCAAAAAATACAAAAACACGGTGGACCGGGCCGCAACTAGTAAAACCTTTGTTTTGTTACTTTGACATACGGTAGTTGGACCGCAAACTAGACAGATTCCCCATACCAAACAGTCACGGGCTAGTTGTGAACATTGACTGGGGAGAATCCCTTTCTGTTGTTTCCTACGAATTTCTAGGCATCAACAGTTTCTGCCACTAGAAGGAGGGCCGCCAGTGAATGGCTGGCTGTGGAAACTTATTTTTTCCCAGGATTACCCCACCAACAGATGTTTTGAAGCTTGTAACCTGACCCAAGTACTTACAAATTTCGGTTATACCTTTGAAGTAAGAAATCCTGTTCTCACCCTACGTTGCTCTTTGTTCAGACTCTCATTCTTATACCTGTGCCTATGGCTGGAATTAATGTAAATCCACCCAACCCTCTGCCGACTTGGAGAGCTAGGTCACCTTTGAACCTCACACCTCCTTTGCATAACCTACCTCAGGCCTTTGACAAACTGTTACCTAAGTTTGACCTCGGAGAAAGGACTGTTGTAGATGATCACCTGCAAATCTTTTATCTAGCATTAGAAGGGATAAGGGCTGGGGAGTATGAAGATGTGGTCATGGTAGACTGTTCCCTCTCACCCTAAAAGGAGCAGCAACATCCTGGTATTTCGGATTGCCCGCGAACTCTATTCCTGATTGGAACACCTTCGAAAGGCTATTCCGGAGTAAATACACAGCCCAAAAGACACATGCCTCATTAATGAAGGGTCTGTGTTTGTTAAGAAAAGAGAAGAATGTAAAGGTACATAAGTTCACTCAAAGATTTTCAATATACCTAAAGAACTTTTCTGAAGCTGACAGACCCTCAGACAAGGTCCTAATTGAATATTATACCTCAGCCCTAGGGCCTGAGTTGGCCATGTTTGCCAAGATGAAAGCCAAGCCTACATTGGTAGAGACCTATGAAGAGGTAGAAAGGGTAGAGGCTGAAAGGGAAAGCATAGCAGACTATCCTGATCCACCTGAAGAGAAGACTACTGGGAGAAGAACCTTACTGCTGTCTAAACCCAAAGAGGATCAATCACATGATTATCATGGAATGTTGAAAATGATGCAGAATCTATCCAATAGAATAATAGATATGGAGAAAGGGAGGGAAGCTCAGAAAACTCACAAACCCTACTATATAAAAAGAGAGGATAACAACCAATGGTAAGTCCCTCCCCCACATTTACCATCAGTAAGCATAATAGAAGTAGGGGGTGATAATTTATGCGCTTTTCACCAACAACCTTATTCGAAAAAGAAGTGCCCTCAATGGTTGAATTCAATGACATTGGTTATGAATCGGCTGCTAGATTCTAAATTAACCAAGGACAGTGGAAAAGAGGAAAAGAAAAACTAGGCTATGGAGAAACAAGATGATGACACTATGTTTTCGTGGAATGACATCTCGCTGTTTGACACTGAAGATAGCACTCTCAAAACTGAATGCACACCTTCAGCAACACAGGACATAGATTTAACAATTTTGAAGATCAAAAGATTGCAAAAGAATGCCAAGAGACAAGTAGAGGTGAAGGTTGAAGACAAAACACCTAGAGCCGATACCCTCAACCAAGAGGCAGAGGAAATCACTGAGACTGTCAAACCTATAGAAGAACCGATAGGTGTTAGTGTGGAAAACGCTAATGAAATTGGAGAGCATGAAGAGGATTTGCCTTCTCAAAACCAACCAGGAAAAGAAGACATGGAACTAGGTTGGGAAGAGACAACTGACACCCCACCTTTTCTATTGACCCTAGAAATGCTGAATCATAATGTGCATAATTTCTTAGTAGATTCTTGATTAGCGGTGAATGTCATGCCACTGGAGATTTGCAAAAAGATTAAGGGACAGCCAGAGTCCACATTTTGTGAAGTAATGCAATTAGACAGCACAGGTGTCAAAGTAGTGGGATAAATGAAAAATGTCCTCATTCGCTTGTATGCAAACAACAAGATTTGTCAATTTATTGACATTACTGTGGCTGACATACCTAGTGGATATGGGCTTATTCTCAACAGAGATTGGTCTACCAGGTTAAAAGGCTATTTTGCGTTAGATTGGTCTCATTTATTGTTGCCTCTCATGGGTACCTCAAATAAGATTAAGATTTTGAGAGAGCCTTACATGAAGTATACTGTCACTAAGCTAGGGGAAGGAAATGAATCTGCTGATTCTGTTCTGGGAAAATATCTGACTGAGCTTAAGCTAAGACATCATACCTTGAGAAATGCCAGTTCTATGACTGACACTCATCCTGAGCTCCTTCAACTTCTTCAGGCTGAAGGGGCTGACTGTAGGATTGTAGACATGTGTTCAATTTCAAAAATAGCAGAGCTAGACCATGGTTAGATGTCTCATGTCTATAATCCAGCCCACCCTCTAACTCCCTAAGATAACAGATATTCAGGAGTGGGCAAATTTTTTCTTTTCTTTTTCTTTGTACATAAATAAATTGATGTCATTTTTCTTTGATGCTTTGATGCTGTTTTCTTTTTGATTATTTGATTTGATGCTGTTTTCTTTTTTATTATTTGATTTGATGTTGTTTTATTTTATTGCTTTGTTAACATTTCTTTCGGTTTTGAATAAAGAGGAAAACATTGGTTGCAATGGAAACATCAGGGTTCTTGATTAATTGAAATCTTGAGCAAAAGACTGTGTTTTGAAACATAGAATTTCTTCTAGTAGCAGTGTTCCTAACTAGCCATGCATTCATTGAAGTCTTATTTAACCCCTGTAAATAACTCAGAAGTAAAGAGGTCTGGAATACTATTTCGAGGCTCCATCCATTTCACATCTTAAATATCCAAAGGGGTGACAGCAAAAGACCCACGGAAACGAAGCAGAGTAAACAGCATATCATTTATAAATGATCCCATGCCATAATTTCAGAAAAAGCTAAAATCTATCAAGAGTCAAAACTCCTTAAAAGAAACAAGACATATCAAAGCAAAGTATCAAAAGCATAAGTACTAAATTTCCAAAAGATCCTCTCCGTCCGTGAGCTGAAACATGAAATACACCGCTCACACAAAAGGACACTATGGGAAAGAGGAACAAAAGGAAAATGCTGTTTGCTATCTGTTACAATCCTGTGGTGTCCAAGCCTGAAACTACCTAAGGACGGGTAAAATGAACCTCATTTATTAGGCCTCAAAAGAGTTATTCAGACTTGCAATATTTCTGTTGTTACCATTTCCCAAAGAATGGAGTACTTCTCAATGGTTTAAATGCTTAAGTTGGCCAGCCTAGGGATACAGACATCTAGAAGATTTCATTTTTTATTCAGACGGTCTTGCATTGGGAAGGAGTTAATTCAGAGATCTACAGTTCACCAGGTAGTCACCAATTGTTGCAGCTGCAACAATTTCCCAAAATTCCAAAAAAATTTAGGACCCTCCTTTTATTTGGATTAGTGGGATTCTCTTCTTTGATTTGGTCTAAGAACTTTTCAGAAGGACTTCTCTAAGGCTTGGGTTGATCCACTGCTTGTTTTAATTCCTCCTCCGATGCTGAAGCAATCTAATATTTGATCAGACTTTATCGCTTCCTTTGGATGCACTTTCAGTTTATTCAATCGGGGACCTGTTTGGTTAAAGCTTCTGCCGTTGCGGCAGAATAGTGAGTCTTAACTTCAAATTTTCTCCCGATATGTTGGTCTAATTGGCTGGTTTTTCGGTTTGAATCAGAAGAATTTGTCGTTTCTTTCTCCGCCATTTCGGAAAAATAGCAAGTCGTGGTTTTGACTTTCTTTCTGATACATTGGTTTTAATCGGTTGCCTTTCGGTTTTGCATCGAAAGTTCTTTGTTTGGTCTTCCGCCGTTGCGGATGGATATTTGGTTTGTCTTTGATTTTTTGTCCGATCTGTTGGTTTTCTTATCGGCCAATATTTTTATTTACGTTGGAAGGATTTGTCCTTTCTTTCTCCGCCATTGCAGACGGAAAACCACTTTCATTTCCCGCTCGGCCGACTTTTGGGTTTTACGTCGAAACTTTTTTATTTTCTTTCTTCGTTGTTGCGGAAGGTGTTTGCATGTGGATGAATCTATGGTTTGGTTTTCGATTTTCTTTCCGAGTCATTTTTTTTTTACCTTGGCTGAACTTTGGCTGCATCGGAACCTTTTATCATTTATGTCTTCTGTCGTTTCGGAAGGAAAATTGCTTCCTCTTCCGATCAGCCCTTTAGTGTTCTTTGAGTCATGGGTTTCCTCCGTTATGGAAAGAAATACGTTTCAACTTCCGATCCAAATGTGTTCCGCTTCCGGTTTAAGTCCCAACGTTGCGGATGGCCTGGTGCTTTGGCCGTCCGTCGTTGCGGAAGAATGCATGCTTTAAACCTTCCGATTAGTTTTGTCTCCGATGTCCGATCTTTTGATCTTTTACCCACCACGCATTTTTCCAGAGATGGCTTACCCCTTTGACCATCCACCATTGTGGAAGAAAGTACATTTTCAGCTTCTGATTCAAAGTTGGCTCCCGTTCGATATGTTACCTGTCACACGTGTTGACCATTTGTATATATGGAGTCCGGGCGTGTTGGATTATTCTATTGGTATTTTCGACTACCGAGCATTGTCATTGTCGTGTTGTCGAGTGTTTGAGCTTGTTGGACCCTAGTTTTAGTACCCACACCCAGGTGGTAGCTGTGGAAGCCCGACTGTCTTCATCTCACCATACACGCTAGTTACACATCAGTGGCAGGTAGGCTCCATTTTCCTTTCCCTTTCCGTTGAACGTTTGATGGTTATGCTTGCTACGGTGGTTTGTTTTCCCGGCTGTTTACTCGACCCCGTTATATGCTTATATATTTGGAGGATTTCATATACTAGTTGGCCGTGGGAGGGCGGTTTAACCTTCATAATAGTTTTTTTTTCCACCGTCGTTTATTTTTGCAGCCCTGCGCATAGGGATTGAGGGGTTTTGGCGTAGACATCCATTATGCTATCTGCGCCAAACCACCCTGTGTAATGATGGTGGGTAGGAGATAGGTTTGCTACGGTTTTCCTTGGGGATTTGGGAGTGTTTTCCCTGTTTAGTGCTTCCCGTATCTGTAAGCCGCCATCGTTTTTCCTTCGAGGTTTAGCGCAACCAAATTCGTGTTTAGGGTGTACTGTGACGCATAGTGCTTTATGTAGTTCTGCATGGGGGGAGGGGGGGGGGTTTCTTTGATCAAGCACGCCATAGAAACCTACATCTACGAATAGCAGCTGTTTCTCCGTGCTGTTCCGCACGTAGTTTCTTTTAAACCCTAACCTGTGGAGGGGATATGTCACGGCGTTCAGTTTGTTAACCAGAAAGTCACAAGGGTAGTGGTGTTGTTAAAAGCTTCATTGAGGGCTTACGCAGTTTTCCCTTGTCTGTCCCGCGCAGTGGTTTGATAATGGCACCATCAGAAAGCGGAAGCTTTAGGCATGTTAATGTAGATGTTTTTGCCCGATTTTATTGGTAAAATTTTCATTGGTAGCTTGCATAGTCTTACTGCATATAACTATGTTCAATCATGCTAGGCATAGACTAAGTCACTAAACACTACACATGATGTTTAATAATTTTGTTAGACAGGCCATTTCAGTCTATACATGCACATACTTGCTTCATTAATTGATTGCTCTCATGTTAGAACATAGAAGAAACCACACACTGTACATTGATGTATACAGGTTTTCCACTCAGCCAAAAGGGCATAATGTTACAATGTTATGGTAGGAAGAGCTCACCATGTCAAAGAGACAAAAGAAGAAGGCCCCTGTGGTCGAAGAAGAGCCAGAAGTAGAAGTTGTAACTAAGACAGAATACATATACGAGGACACGAAGTGCATTTCTGGCATTGAACCTGAATACCAGTGGGGGGGAATCTATAGACTGATCTCCCGAAGAGAGGTTCCCGACATGGGCTTAGAATAAGAGTCCATATATGCAAACATAGAGAGATCTTCACTGATGAGGATCGCCACCAGACCTAAGTTATTCCCGTGCGCTGAAATAATCGGTTGGATTCTGCCCCGAGCAGATGTCACAACAATGATCCTGGAGGATGTTAACAAATAGGTCTATGCTGCATACAGCCCCAGATATGTTGCCCTGGCCTACCACTTGCCAAAATCCCAAGTGTTCTTATCTGATGACTGGTTAAACAACATTAGAATGGACTTGATAAAAGCCATGAAAAGAATGATGTTGACTGGAAAACATTTCAGGACCAGAGTAACAGGGGAATATGATACTACAAGTTTAAGAGCTCCATATAGATTCATAGCCTTGATGCTCAACAGAATATTTGGAAGAGCTCATGGCAGGTTTTTCAAACTAGAATGGATACCTATCATTTTTCATGTTGCAACCCAGGGGACAATTTTCAACTGGGCCAACCTTGTCTCGAACAATATTTCTTCTTGCTTGGCCTCAGCCTTGGGAGGAGAGTCCCAGAAAAGGTTTGAATTTTATATGAGTTCAATACTTATAGACTGTATATTATGCAACCAGCCTTTCCCTGGTCTCAGGTGCATCTAGGACAAGGAAAGAATGCATGTCTATGCTGCTTACAAACCATTGTGGGCACATAAGTATCATAGCCATTATAGAGAAATCCGTGAACACCTTCTTATGCCTCTATACACACTCATTTTCCTGAAGGAGTGTGATTGTATGTCGGAGGAGGCCATGCAAGTGATAGGAGAATACCCAGATTACTACTTGACTGAAAATGGCCTGTACTTCAGGATGTTCGGAGGATCAAGAGCCCCTTCCCTGCTGCCCAAATACGCAACTGATTACATTATCCACAAGGAGGCAGTCAGACAAGTGTTCCTGGATGGAATAGGCAGTTTTATGTTCGAACATAAGAAGACTGCTTATCCTCCCTTGCCCTTCAAACTAGGAAGTTATAGGTTCACTAGGGTGAAACAAGCTGATGAATTCGTAGAAGAGTTGCAGAGGTTCCACTTTGGCGAGATGCCCTTCCACAGAAATGACTCCCACGGTAAAGTTGCAGAACATTGTAAAGAAAACAAGGTGCATTTTGAGTATACCCACCATTTTGATAGGGAAGAGTCTGTCCTCCAAAATGCCCCGAACATGATAGCACTGAAGAGAAGATTCAAGAAAAAGATCACCACCAAAGGTGGGAAGGGGGATGAACAGGCTAAAGCTGAGGAAGAAGCAAAGAGAAGAAAAGAGGAAGCCCAGAGATTGGCACAGGAAGCTGCAGGGTGGCTGCACAGCGAAGAGGAAGGGAAAAGAAAACCTGCCCAAGAAGCAGCTGAGAAAGCCCAGGAAGCAGCTAAAGAAGCAGAAGAAGCAGCTAGAAAAGCAGTTGAAGAAGCGAAGACAAAGCTCGATGAAGAGCTACAAAAGTAGGAAGCAGAAAGGCTGAAACTAACACAAACAGAGACAGAACAATCAGCCACTGAAACAGCTGCAGGGCAGACCCAGGATGTGGATAACCCTGAGGTTCAGGACCCACAAGTACCTGCTGCCAGCACACTCATGGTCCCCACTCTCAAGCTGGTCCCTTTTGTGCAGAAAAAGGGAGAAGAAATACCTGATTTCAACACTGTCTATTATGATAGGGAAACAAAGAGAATAATGAAGAGAACAGAAAAGAGGGTTGAAACAGGAGATATGCCTAGTAAAATGATAACAGATATGGCTGTTATGTTGGGAACAAACCTAGATCCAAGAATCACCCTGAGAGCCGGGACTGCACTACTCCATGCCTCAGAAGATAACATGGACAAGGTAATAACTGACTTGGAGCAATCCAAGAAGTCCTCTGCTCAGTTAAAACATACATTGAGGAGAGAGAGAGAAGAAAGCAATAGGCTTAAGAGAAAATATGAGGATATGCAAAGAGAAATGAAGTCCTCAAGGGCTGAAGTACAGGACCTTCAAGTGGAAAGACAGGTTATGGAGACTACCCAATAATGCTTGGAGAAAGTACAGAGCGAATATCAAGAGCTGAAGGTGGAGAAAGAGCGGCTGCAAGGAAACGTAGAAGAACTAGAGGAGCAGCAAAAGATCATCTTACAGGCTAGTGAGCTGCACTCCCAAGAACAGAGAGAGAAACATCAAGAGCAGATTTCTTCTCTGACCACTGCTCTGGAGGAAGCAAGAGAATAGTAGGTTAACCTCCAGCCATTCAAAGAGCATGTCTTGGCCCAAAAAGCCAATATGTTGCAGCTGCAGACTGCTGTTGAAGAAGAGAGATGTAGAGTGCTGTAGATCGATGGCTGATTGGAAGAGATCTTAGAAACTGCATCTTACTTTGTGGACAGATCTCATGATGTCCTCGAGGTCCTGACTGCAAGAATGGTGAGGCTGGAAAACAACGAAGAAACTACAGTAGAGCTGCCATCAAAAGATAAACAAGCCCTCAAGCAGGATTACGACTTAATAGAATTTGATATTAACACCGCAGAGGATTTCAAGAAAGCAGTAAAAAAGACAAAGGGATCCTGCGTGGAATTTTTCAAGAGAGTCCTCATTACATACAACCGGTGCCAGGTAGAAGCCGAGCAGAGGATGGATGATTTCCCTGACCACAATTCATTTGTGGAGATATTGCAAAAAATACATCAAGATGAAGAGGCAAGAATGCAAAACATTAAGGCCATTGATGACCAGATTCTGAGAAACGAAGTAGGCCACTCAGTAGTTAGTGTGCAGCTTTTGGAAGACCAGCTTCGATTAAGCACAGCCAGAGTGGAGGCTATAAAGAACCAGGCCAAAAAAATTGAAATCAACATTCAGTTTTTGGAACCCTGCGCATTTGAGGGCATTGCCTCTGATGCTGCATCATGGAAGAAGTTTCTAGATGCCCAAGTGGGACCCTCCCCATGAAGGATCGGTCATTATTGTAATTTGTAATTATTTTTGTAAAACGTTTAAGAAAAGTAGAACGTTGGGAAACGAGGGGTTGGGAAGCCCAAGGGTCACTTTGGGCAGCCCAACAGTCTCACCCTTTTGTATAAATGTAAAAGACTTAGAGGGAAAAGGGGGCTTTTTTCCAGTGAGACTAAAAAGCGATATTGTAAGAAGAACTATTTCTCTTTGCAATAAAGAAATATGGTTTGACTATTGGAGAAAGATCGGTGGGACGTCCAAATGTTATGCTGTGGATGGCTGAAAGATGAACTATTTTGTTTTCCAGTTTTTGTCCATTAACCGTGAGATTGTTCTAACTCTTTGAACCTATGTTCTTATTTAAATGATTTCTGGTTTATTTTGTGGAATGACCACCATGAGTAATGTATGCGGTTCATAAAACAATTGGATATCTGGTTGTTGAAATATCTATAATCATTCATGCATTGTGGAAAGAAATATCAGATAACTGTAGTTTCTCTTTATATTGCATGTACAATACACATTACTCACAAATAATTTACAATCTGGCTCCCTAAGGATAGGTATATAGATAGATAGTTAGTTCATTCATTGCTGCATATGTGATTTAGATGCAGGTGAGTCTAAGACGAGAGGTAAGAACCTTTGCATCACATTGTGACCACTCCCGGCATCCAAATCATCCTGCATTGTTAGTTAGGAATATGCATCTCATACATTAAGTCAAAAAATACAAAATCACGGTGGACCGGGCTGCAACCGGTAAAACCTTTGTTTTGTTACTTTGACCTACAGTAGTCGGACCGCAAATCGGATGAATTCCCCATACCAAACAGTCACGGGCTAGTTGGGAACGTTGACTGGGGAGAATCCCTTTCTGTTGTTTGCTGCCAATTTCCAGGCCTCAACAAGGGGGAAACCTTCCAACCTTTGGACATCATGTTGGCTTAGAATAGACGTTGCGAGCATAGGTCATTTTCTGTGTCAAGCTCGTTAAAAAATGAAACAATCATTGTGAGCATAGTTCTTTTTCTGTGTCAAGCTTGTTAATAAATGAAACAGACATTGTGAGCATAGTTCCCATTTTGTTTCAAGCTCATTAAAAAATGAAATAGATTCTTGTGAGCATAGTTCCCATTATGTGTCAAGATCGTTAAAAAAATGAAACGGATGTTGTCAAGCATAGTTACTTTTTGTTTCAAGCTTGTGTAAAAATGAAACAGTTTCCCACAAGCATAGTTACTTTCTGTTTCAATCTTGTGTAAAAATGAAACAGGTCCCCACAAGCATAGTTATTCTTTGTTTCAAGCTTGTGTAAAAATGAAACAGGCCACTTTGAGCAGTGTTTATTCTTGGTTTCAAGCTCGTTAAAAAATAAAACTACTCTTGAGCAAAGTTCCTTTTTCGTGTCAAGCTCGTTAAAAAATGAAACAAATTCTTCCATTATGTCAAGACTCAATGAAGTTTGGGGGGAATGTACCGTATCTCTTTATTGGTGTTAAGTTACTTGATAGTTATACTAGGGGCAAGTACCAAACACTAAACATCATGTTGGGAAATCACCCGTCAATAGGAGCCATTTTGAGCATAATTTATTTCAGTTTCGAGCTCATTTAAACCATGAAATTATCCTTTGAGCATACTTTATTTTAGTTTCGAGCTCATTTAAACCATGAAATGATCCTTTGAGCATAGTTCTTTTATGTTCCAAGATCATTAAAAAATGAAGTAGATTCCCTGAGAATTATTTCAACTGGTCTTCGAGCTCGTTAAAAACAATAATATGGTGTTGAGCTTACTTTTTATTTTTCGTGCTCTCGTTAAAACATGAAAACTGATTTGAGCTTAATTTATCTCTTTTTTGTGCTCTGGATTCAAACATGAAAAAATTTTCAAGTGCCTTTTATACATTTTTCATGCTCGTTAAAAACTCAGTGAAGAGGTATCAAGTATAGTTTTACTATTTTTCAGACTCGTTAAAATTGGATTATGAAAAAAGAACTCGTTCTAGAGTTATATTTAAGCTCTTTTCAGTCTCCTTAAAACACAAAAATATTGCCAAGCAAACTTGTTACCTTCACGCTTGTAAACATATCAGAACAATTGACTAGTTGGTGGTAGGTTATCTCTTTTTCAGACTTATTAGGCCTATTTATGAAAAAAGAACCTTTTGAAGTCTTCTTAGTCATTTCAGACTCTCTAAACATCAAATGACAAATGAGTTTCTTTCGTCGGACTCGTAAAATTAAATGATGAAGGATCCTTTTCTAGGAATGAAGCCCTCCTTTCTCAGGTTCGTAAAACATATGATATTGGACTCATCCAAAGGATGAGATATATCGATCGTTTGTTACCCTTTTCTAGCTTGGTAAAAAGAAAAGAGGCACACATCAATCATGATGGGGAAATTAAAGAAAGATTTTCTATTTTGTTATGGCAGTACATAGTCGCTCTTGAACATGGCACTCATTTGCATATGCATTTCAGCACTTGGGTAATCCATTTGTCTTCAAGTCCTGCTAATTCCTAGAGTCTTCTTACTCCTTTGAGTTGTCCCAAAATACTCTCACTGTCAATTGGATTGGGGGATTGATATCATTCTCATGTCAATACTACCAAGTCATGCCATGCCCATGTTCAAAATAAGTTTGGTCATTTGTTCACTGTCTGCAGTCAATATACCTTCTATCATGTTGGTCATCCTTGAGTCAGTCTCGTAGATCACTTTACTATCCGGTTTACTCCAAAACATCTTTAATCGTGTTTTGTGTCAATGATGGGGGATTCATCATGGCCTTCCTTCAACGCGTCTATTCTTGTCGAATTTAATTCCTCATCCAGGAATTAGACTTAGAAACCAAGTCATGTACCTTGGGCCTACATGTCTCAATGGTAGGTTACCTCGCTTTCAACATGATTTTACATCATTGGCTCTTGATTGAAATATCTCATTGAGTGTTCAACTCCAATTCCTTTATTCACATTCGGTAGTATGTACTGAGATACCTTGGGAATCATTGACATCAATGGTGATTTCCCTCACACTTGTTAACAGTTTACATTATTGACTAGTAATCAAGTGGTTTCTACCATGTTCAATGTCAAGACATTGTAATTACATGGTTAGATTCATATCATTGTAGGTTTAGCTTGAAGACACTGGGTTGTCATATATCTTTTCCCAGGTTGCGATGTAGTTTTGTTTTGAGTCATATTACATGGATACACCTTTCTATTATTTGTGGTTGTATTATCATCTCATCATGTATCTATGCTTGTGTCTAGTAGCCATGATTGTGTTCAGTTGGTCTCTACTACCATGGATCTGCATTGTATTGGTTGGCAACCATGTTATAAGTTATATGAGATTTGAGTCAGTGGTACTACAGTAGCTTCTAGCCAACATCCTTGCCTTAGATTTATTCACTTTGTAAAGCATTCACCTATCACATCCCTCTAACTTCATGATTTGGGGGACATTCTATTACACCAAAATATTGCACTCTTGATCCATGTGTTAACCCTTTTCCTATTCCCCATCTTTCTCTCTGCTAAACTGGATTGATGCTAAGGTTGTTCCTGCCTTTTTTCCCTCTCTAGGAAGGCCGATTCTCTTGTCCTTCATGCTAGGTGCACCAAAGGTGATTTTTACCTTCATGCTAGGTGCGTCGATGGAAAATCTCTGTCTCCCACTGCTAGGAGCATCGACGATGCTTTTTCCCTTCTTGCTAAGTGTGCTAGTGGCATTTTAAGGGGAAAAAATGGAGCTTCGAGACCCTTCTCGAAGGTGGATGAGGTGGAGGTATATCCCTATTATATAGGTGAGGTGGCTTTCGGTTGCTAACCTATAGGGAAGATCCATTAGATTCCTCCTCCTAATCCTCAACCTACTCTATCCCTTTAACCTTATAAATTAAACCCTCTCTCCATTTGGAAGGAAGGAAGGACTACGGTACTCTTATGCTGGTGGAATTTCTAGGTGATCCCTATCATTCTTTGTAGGCTTGGCTTGGATTTTTGGATGGAATATTCCAGTAATAAGGCTAGGTTGTGATGTTCCTTCTCTATGTAATTCTATGTATCTCCTTGATTACATTAATACAAATCTCTTTCCATAAATGTTATTGTGTTGATAATGTTTAGAGATTTCTTCCTTAACTGTTAGCTTAGATCAATTATATGTTTGGATATGCATATGTTGTTTGCTTGTTTCCACTTGATTTATAGGTTTTTGCAGCTGTAGATTTGAAGGCTCTAGAGCTTGGATCAACAAATATAGAAGAGGATTTGCAGATTGCAGGTAAGCGATCTATCTGTGAGCTTGCGATTCTGTTTGATCTAGGAAAGTATACTGCATTTTGTATTTGATTTGTTCTAGATCCACTTGAACTAGAGAGATCTAGAATCATTCCAATTGAGTATATTTATCCAATAACACAGGCCATTACTGAGAAAATTCAAGCGCAAGTGAAGGAAATCACTTATCCGTATGCAGAATTCAGACTGAAGATCAATGAGCACACCATGTCCACCTAACGTTGCTCGAGGGTGAGAAAAAAGATTGTATCAGGGTCTTGTTGGCAAGTGTTTTGGACACATTATTTGCACGGCATCATGGGTTCTGTGCAAGCTCAAAAAGACAAAGTGCAAGTGAAGAAAGGAACGGAAGTGGAGAATAGAATATTTTTCATATTTTATGTCAACGTTTTGTATTTTGGACCATATTTTGTGGATATTGGTCATGATTTTGTAGATTCGGTTAATAATTGGTTAAGAGTTAGTTAGAAGTGTACCTTGAATGTAAAGGCACAAACCTATAAATAGAAGTAGAATTGCAAGTGATGAGAGCGATATTTTGGATGGATGAATATTGGGACTTAAATTGTCAATTGTTTTGAATCTGTGAATCATTGCGTGGAAGTAATATGACAAGGAAGAAGTTGATCTGAATTATTGTTTCCTTTTTTTTTTGTATTACTGTTTCTATAATCCAATAATGGATTTTTGTGACATGGATCTAGGATACGATGTCTCTTTCTTCCAAATGGTGTTATCTTTGTAAATCTATTTGCGCCACAATATGTTTATGTTAGTTGGGAATGGATGATGTGATCTATTAAGAGAAATGATGAATGGTCCTACTAACGATTAAGTAATTGGTCAGATCTATTGAATTGATTAATAAAGTTATTTTCGATGCACATATTCCTCTTCTATTTTGTGCAAACTTGGTTCCGACAACTCTCCCTCAAACTTCTCAGTTGAGACTTCATCCGCTTCATGAGTGTTGCTGGGCAAGGTAAAACCTGTATGGGCCAGTGCTTAGGGAGATCACGATGACCTGATCATCAACAAAATGGGAACCCCTATCGACTTGCTTTGTTGGCTGGTTCGTGTCAAAAATTCATGAGATTTTGTTTACTTTCTTAGGATTTTGCTCAGGTCCCTGTAGCTTCCATTTCATCACCAGATAAAACCCATTATCCCCCCTACATTCCCAAGACAATTATATATATTACTTATATATAACATATATTTCATTCCCATCTTCCATGAAACACCCCCCATTAACACTTCCAGAAACAATCCTACAACGACACATGCAACAACAAAGAGAAGAAAGAGTGAACTATTGATAGGTAAATTTTCATATTTTCATATATAATATAATATCTAAAGAGTTGTGCAAAGATAGCTCCTTAATATTGATGCTTGTTACCACCTAAGTTGTACTTAGTGGCTTTTTATCAAGTGAGCCTGGTGAATCGGAAAAGGACAACTTGTTCGGACTTCAGAAGACCTGTGGAAGTACTTCTGGGAATTGCTTGTTGTATCATATCACATGTTCATACCCCATGGGGGAATTGTAATAAATGTTCTAGCATGATAGTGTCTATAAAAGACTCGGTCTCTTAGACATCATTTTTCAATAC